>OZ005651.1:151029874-151502374 GCA_963930645.1 Salticus scenicus
CATAGTCAGTCTAAGTGCATGATTCGGCAAGGATTTATTTAACAAAACATTAAGTCTACTTTTTTAACATCGGAATTATTACTAGCGCTCGAATAATTTTGCTGCCAACTGTACTTACTATTATCCAACACAAGAATATTTTTTAAGACAAAAATAGGAGCGTTTTAGCATGCGCAAAATTTTTGAGTAGATCTGAAAGGATCATTTTATAGTGTTTTACTGTTATTTGAAAACAACCCACTACGTAGCATTAATGAGATGTTAATCAATCCAACTCCACCCCATCCCTCTTATACTACGAATATGGAGTACGAACTAAGTACTCCATTTAAAAAAGACGACAGATGCATGTAAAATCTGTCGTGACTGCAATGTTTTCCATGTTCCGAAAAAATAATATCTTTAAGGATTACCGAAAGCGGGGGCGCCATCGCATGCGCCGAGGATAAAAAATGCGATGACATTTCTTCGGACCACCTCTAGAGGTAAATATCAGACCACCACGAATTGTCTACTCCTTTGTCAGTATTCACCATTAACTTCAACTCCCATTTCAATGCAAAATCTTGAAAAGCGTCTAAAGGCAGCGTACAGCTTTCCAGCTAAATTTGGCACGCTGTTTCTGCCATCTAGCGTCTAGGATTTATATAATCTTTCATTGGTTATTTTCACTTAAAAAAATCTGAAAATATTTAAACCGCTAGATGGCAGAAACAGCACGGCAAAATTTGCTGAAAATTTGAACCCCGCCTTTATAGGTTTTTGAAATTTTCATGTTCAACCGGCAGTTGAAGTTATTGGTGAATAACAGCCTTTGTGGCGTGGGAGAACTATCTCTGGTGGCCTTTGTAATTTTTTTTTTTTTTTTTTTTTTTTTTTTTTGAGTTCCGGAGGAGGGTTTTTTTTTATAGCTAGAATCGCTCGACACTGCTCCTAGAGCGGCGAGCGGCTCCTCGTCCCTGTCAAATTGTCCACTGCGAAGCTCGATTTCGATGTTACATCCACTCAGATTCAATCTCAACCACTTAAGGAAACGAGAAAAGAAGAAAGTTGTGACGGTTTTTTATTTTATTTTATTTTATTTTATTTTTTACAAATTGTCGCATTTAAGATGTTTAGCTACAAATGTTTGATAATTGCTTAATCATTTCGATCGCCTTTGTTTCAACGGTGTCGTATCTTTTCGATAGGTCATTTTTAAACGTCCGAAAAATATTAAAGTTAAGATTCGATTTTTCATTTTCATTTCAAGTTTTTTTCTTTTAAATATCGTTTTCGATTGTCGCCTCGGGCGGAAATTCTGTCAAAATATTGTATAAAATGTGAAGAGATGCTGTAAATTTCTATGTCTATGAATTTTCCTACGAAAAAAAATTAAGGAATTGGAAAAGTGTGGACATAATATGTCGTGCTTGAAAATCGGGAAAGATGCAGCCAAGTAACTGCGATTTAAGGGCCTGCTTCACTCACCGTCGCCGGAAGCCGAAGCCAATGTTATTCTATGGGGAATTTTCTTTACAAATAACTTAACCCTTTCATTCGCAGTGTTCCCGCTGATGGAACACCTAATTTTAATTCTGAAGTGCAAAAACTCATCCCGGAAATTTTTTATCAAAAATTTACATTTATAACATAGCAGATATGTTCGTAAATTCTGGTGGCAGTGTAATTTAAATGATCCAAATTACCTTGCACCGCAAAGGGTTAAAATACTCCGGAATAAATTGAAATGGTAAGATCTACTTAACTTTTACAAGTTCTTGTTGTCTATAATGTTTACTTATAAAGTGATTTATTTATTAAATTAAATATTATTTGAATTTAATAAGGTTTACTTACAGATGTTTCAAACCGAAAATTTCTTTTAAAGGAACAATGCTAATTTTTTATTTTTTAAATATTTATGGTCAGCTATGTGTCTAAAAGCCATTTTTAAAATTAGTTTAGTAATTTTTAAAATAAATTAAGTACTGAACGTTAAAGGGTTAATAACTGATACATATGTTTAAATTCTGTTTTCACATTCTGAAAATTCCTAACTGTTAAATTGACGGACTTTTTTAAAAAAATTATTTTTTTAATTTTTTATATTTTATTTTGAAGCTGCAAAATACGAATTTTCAATATGTGAAATTTTTCATTTTGCAATTTCAAAATAAAGTATTAAAAATTAAAAAAATTCATTTTTGAAAAAGGTCCGACAATTTAACAGTTGGGAATTTTCTGAATGTGAAAACAGAATTTAAAATATGTATTAGTTAATAAGTTATTTGTAAAGAAAGTTTCCCATAGAATAACATTGGCTCGGGCTTTCGGAGATGGTAAGTGAAGAGGACCGTTAAGTTTAAGATAAATTTGCCTACCAGTAAATATTTTTCTCCAGAATCATGAATTAAATATTTTATTTTTTTCCATTTTATTTTTTTACTTTTTTCCATGAAAAGAAAATTACAGGTGTACACACACACCTTTAAAAGCCGTACAAAATTTATTGTGTTTCCTTTAGAAACTTCGTTGTCGCCGCTTTGAAAACTGCTATCGAAGGCAACCGAGCACACTCCTCTCTTTTATGAATTAAAAGGCTCCACTCAGTTAGACTGGCAACACCAGGGTATTCATTTGTAATAATACATTTTCAAGATTTTTTCAGTAAATATTTCTTGCGAGATGATTTATTCGTAAATTAATTAAAAATGACTTATTTTTTGAAGCATTATCCTTAGAGTGTGTATCAAGTAGTTTACTAAAGTGATACTTAACCAACTGTTAGTCTGATATAAAGACTCTTAATAAATTTTGGATTATAGTTGAATAATTTTATTTATATCAAAAAATCCCTTGACTAGGATTCGAATCTGGGACCAACGGCTTAATATGCTGAAGTTTTATTACTGAGCTATCCTGGATAATTTCTGGCAGGCAAATTTTACTCAAAATATCGTAAAACATCGGCAGTAAATGATATTTTTCGCTCTGAATAAACTTATTTAACATTCAATTCAAAATTTATTAATATTAATGAAACTGAAGTGAAAAAAAAATTATCTTAATAATAACATCTGTTAAGGTTTACTTCGTTTTCAACAGAAAAATAAATAAAATATTTCGTTTATATTGCTTTATACTTTGGCATTTGTTTCTAAAAAATTGTCTTGTTTTCTGAACTAAATTTCCCACTATTTCATATTTTACACACACAAATATATATATATATATATATATATATATATATAAATTTCCTTCATTAAAAAAAAAAAAAAAAAATCTATGCTTTATAAGAGAATGCCAGGTACATCTATGCATCTTGTGTAATCTAGTTTCATAGACATAAATAATGCATTCGGTTTTTGAAATTTCAGTGTAATAAGCGACATAATTTTTAATATATATATATTAAACAATGATACTTAGATATAATACATAGATATGTCTGGTACCATCTGTATTAGCACGAGATAAAATTATTCCGACAGCTGTTTTACACTAAGGAAATGAACCTCTGATAATATTATTATAACAAAGAGTGAATATTTTTAAAAAATAAAAATAAAATAAAATCAGGAACGGAGCATTGATTACATTGAAAAGTAATATGCATATATTTATCTTCTAAAGTAAAATTATAATTTTTTATTAATAAATTTGATGGGAAAAATAAATTTAGCGTACAAAGACTTTCATTTGTGTATTTTTGAGCTTTTCCTCAGCTCAGTTAAATTATAATTAATTTTAAAATAAACTTGCATTTAGACATAAATTAATTTTATTACTATGCGTCTCGATAAATGTGTTTATTTAGAAGCATAGATGAAAAAAAAAAATCCTGATTTTATTTAGAAAAAAATTAAAAATTGCGTAATTTCAATATAATTTCGTGTATTTCTGTATTTCTGTATTTCTGTCTTTCTGAATATGTCTTATATTTCAAAACCAAAGTAGAAAGATAAATTATGTCTATAGAATATTTTATATTACGAAAAATTAGAAATGTAACTAGAATATCGTCAGCAAATCAAAAGATTATTAAAATATTTATTTGGAGACGACATTTTGAAAATGCTGTTTTTAATTTTTATTAAAAAAAAAAAAAAAAAAAAAAAAAAAAAGGGTGGGGGTGGGGGAATAATTTTATGAAGCATAATTTATTATTCATTTTTCAAAATAATAAAACAAAAAATTTTGTTATGGTGCAATTTTTAATTCCTGAGATTAGATAATTTCTCTTGACTAGACAGCTGAGATATATTCTAAATAGTTAAATACAGTTTAATAGAATATATTTAATATAAGGTTCACGAAGTCATGAACAAAAGTTGACACAATTATGTTGATGAGCGACAAATTTGTCTCTTTAAACCTTTCAATGAACCATTTTTTTTTTTTATTTACTTTTTAAATTATATAGATGTAATCATTGATCATCATCATAATATATATATATATATTAGAAACAAATGTATTTTTATACTTATAAAATATCAGTAAATAAATATTTTTGGAATTTGAAATCTATGTATAAAAGAAAGCTTTTAACTCCAATTTATGTTGTTTAGCGAGCATCCTTAATAGCTTCCTTAACGCTTCCATACTACACTTGTGCTTACTTTTTGTCGCATGATGAATTTTCGTGCTTAATTAGTTCGGCATGATTTTTTTCAATTTATGGTCGTGACAAACTGACAAACTATTTTCATCTTTCAACATTAGTTTTTCAGGGCATTTGCTAAATGTCTTGCTTAGCTTATATGTCTAAATTAGTTATTGGAATGAACTTCTCTATCTTTACAGATATATATATATATATATATATATATATATATATAAATAAATAGTTTGTGTTTTAAATACCTTAAAACTAAACTGCTTAAGTTTTATTTCTAAGAAAACATCGATATATACGAGTCCATGTTAAATCAACCCAGCTAAAAACTTGACCCCCTCAGATTTTTATGAAATTGAGCTCATTTTTTTGTTCTATAGAGAAATGAATGTTTACCAATTAATAAGACCCCATCTCTTTTAGTTTTTGATATACAGGCCTGCAAAAATGGGTAAAAAATGCAAATTTCCGAAATTCTTCTACTACAAATATACCCATATTTTCTTTCCTAATTAATGTAGAGATAAAAGATTGGTATCATTAGAAAGCTTATAGTACAGTCTTTGAAATGATGTATACAAGTACATATTTTTAATTTTTTTTCACTTTAAGGTAAAATATTTTGGCCTTTGACCTCGAATATCTCAAAAAGTACTCATTTAATTTTCTTTTAAAAATTATATATTATTTTTATATTTATTATCTATTACTATTGCAAATTTTAACATGAGACGGCCATGGAATGCTGAGTTATAAATTAATATGCAACCCTAAATCAGTATTTTCATATTACCATAACGTTTTCCCCATATTTTATTCCCTAATTAACTTAGAGATGTAAGATTGATATTATTAGAAAGCATGCAATACAGGCTTTTAAATGATATATCACATGTATACATTTAAAAAATTTTCATTTTAAGGTCAATAATTCTGACCTTTGACCTTCAATATCTTAACAAGTACACATTTAATTTTCTTTTAAAAATTATACATTATTCTTACGTTTATATCTATAATTACTGTAAGTTTCAACATGGTACGGCTATGGGATACTGAATTATAAATTAAAATGCAACTCTACCAGTATTTTCATATTAAAGTAACGTACGTTTTACAAAAAAATGGCCGTCCCATGTTGAAACTTACAATAATTATAGATAATAAACGTAATAATAACATATGATTTTTAAATGAAAATTAAATGTATACTTTTTGAGATATTGAAGTTTAAAGTTAAAATGTTTCACCTTAAAATGAAAAAAAATTAAAAATATATACATGTGATATATCATTTAAAAGCCTGTATTATGAGCTTTCTAATGATACCAATCTTATATCTCTAAGTTAATTAGGAAATAAAATATGGGTACATATGTAGTAGAAGAATTTCGGAAATTTGCATTTTTTACCCATTTTTGCAGCCCTTACCATCAAAAACTAAAAGAGATAGGGACTAATTAATTGGTACACATTCATTTATCAATAGAACAAATAAATGAGCCCAAATTCATAAAAATCTGAGGGGGTCAGGTTAAAAATGCTGTTTTTTTTTTTTTTTTTTTTTTTTTTTTTTTTGTGTGTGTGTGTGTGTTGATTCGACATGGAATGAATCATACAGTAAAAATTTGTATAGAAAGCGTACTATTGTGTATTTTTGTTGTTTTATATTTTTGGACCACTAAAATTATTATATAGATGAATATTTTGGACCACTAATTTTGAATTGCTGGTGACAACTTTATTTTTACATACATAGATTCTCACACACACGCACACATACATATATGTATGTGTGTGTATATAAATATACAACCATGGCCAAAGTTTAGCACTATATGCGAAAATTTATAAAAAAAAATAATTTATAACTATCTTTTGGATATTAATTTTTATTGAATGGTTTCTGTTCATAGTGACAGATAAAGTATGCGATCTGGTGATAATTTTGGAAAAGGTAAAATGTATTTTATTGTAAAATGTATCAAATATGTGACCTTTTCAAACGTTTTTGTCAATCTCATCACATTTCTTCATGCGATTTAATTTTTATATAACATTAATTTAATTTTTATAAAATATGTAAAACACATAAATTTATTTAAGTTTTATCTGTTATACTCTTTTGGTCTGATATTAATGTAAATTCCAATTTTTATAATATTTTAATTAATGATACTTTTTAATAACAAAAACATTTATTTAAATATTTTCAATGAATTTATATTTAAGTAATTAAAAATAATTTAGTTATTTACATCGATATATTTTGAGTAAATTTTACTACTAAAATACAATTTAGCAAATAAATTATACATTGATAACTAATTTATTAAAGTAAATAATTTTTTCAGCAAAAGCTTTCGAGTTCGCTGACAACTTAAAGCCCATATTTTACCATCGTCCCTGTAGACAGGACAGTTCCACAGCTAAGATTTATTATGTGTTCGCAAGTAAAGTTACATTTTTCATTTTTCACTTTGCTATTAGAACAGATCTTAAGTTTAAATGAAACTTATAAAAATATATATTGATTTAAACAAAATTTCAAACCGGCTTTTAATTTAAATAATCATAATGAAAAAAAAAAAAAATAGAAGGAGGTATCTTAACATTTTGTCATGAGAAGTAGTATAAATTATCGCTAGATAAGTGTGCAAAGGAAATCCTACTCTTAAAATACTTTTATAAAAATTTCTAGGGGCTGTTCTGTAGAGGAGATGATAGCAAAAGCCTCTGACATGTGTATAACATACTAAAATAAAAGAAGTGAATAAATCTTTAAAAAACTAATTAAATTTATTATGTCATGCATTATAGATTACATCTGAGTACATCAGGCGAGAATAAAGGCTATATTTGGAATAGATATCATTCTAAAAACAAGACAATGGTGAAATTCCTATCTATACGAACCTGTGTAAGCTGTGGTGGCCTCTGCTCCTTCTTCTTGTTATTAAGTTTTATTTATTTATTTATTTTTGTTGTTGTGTTATTTATGATTTGCCATTTTTTCGCAGAATTTTCAGTTCTTATATCATATATATATGTTTATGGGACGCTAGAGGTTTTTCCTCTTTAGAAACTCAAAACTTTCAGATTTGTTTGAAAAAAGGTTTCTTGTAATTGAACATTTTTGTCCTTTGGTTTGATGTGAGTATTTCATTCTACACTAACACTGCCTTTTGAAAGGAAGAAGAATATATTTTCAGGCTGAACTAATTTCTTGCTTGACTAGTATAAAAATGGGGGACGTTCGCAGAAATAAAAAAGATTATTTGGCGACAAAATAAACTTTACGCTATTTTACACCATTAGACAATGAAAGTGATGAGAGCCACTTGAAATAATTTTGTTATCAACTTGTTTGCACCTACTCACTGATGATTAAGAAATTAAATTTGCCAGCATTCTTATTGAACACAGAGAACCCAGTCTTGACAAAAAGCTTCTTGATTAAACTGCTGTAAAAATTGAAATTTTAAAGTAAAAAATAGTCCAGAAAGTAAATATTTCAGAAGGTTTGTACACAGCTTTATTAGTCTAAGAAGTAATTTTACTCGATTAACATTCTTTTGTATGGAGGCCGTATAAAAATTTATATTTTGTAATACTTGATTTTGAATTTTTATATTAATAAAAAAAAAAAGTACCTTTTTCGGAACACTTCACATTATAATATATGGCAAAGATTTTTAATTGAAGTTAGTATCTCGTCTTTCAAACATACTTCATATCATAAATGATATTTTTAAGTGGTCAATAAAATTCAGAATTTATTAATGTATTTCTATTTTCTTTAAAATTACATTTTTGACAAAATAAAAATTGCGTGCGCTTTTAGAGATTAAATAAATGAAAAAAGTCTGTTGTATTCCTATTGGTACAGTAAAATTGATGCTAACTATTTGGTCGCATATTCTAAATCGCATTCTTGCAATTTAAAGGAATTATATATAGTTTAAAATGAATTTATTCTTACAGAAGAATTCTAGCTAAAAGAATAAAATAAAACTCCATTCTTTCTTTTAATTTAAGAAAGAAAGAAAAAAAAAAAAGAAAGAGAAATATTTTATTCATTGTAACAATCCACGAATGTTTGGTTGCATATGCAAAACAAAATAAGGAAAAAATAATATTCAACTTTTGGTGTCCGTTTTCAACTTTTTCCTATTATTAAACTTGGTGAATAAAACAAAACTTGTAAAATGTTTCATAGTGAAATTTCGGCGAGGCTAATATAATTTTTTTTTTTTTTATTTATTATTATTATTATTTTTTTTATAATTTTTAATGACTAAAATTTATATCAAATGTTAAGTACTATTTCTTATTGCGACCAGTTTTACTTATAGAGCTTTATCAGGTGTATACTGGCACAATAATGGAAAACTTTAATTAAAATTTTAACTTTTTTTTTTTTAAATAAAGGTTTTACACAATTGTTGGTAAAACTATTTAATTTGTTTCCCAGAACAGAAAAAATGTTAACGCATAACTCTCGAAAACTACTCACTTTCTGCAATTTATAGTAGTGGAAAAAGAAACAATTTAATTTTAATTCATCTATGTTAGTATTAATAAATTACGAATTACTGAAAGTAATATATAAAAAGGAAATATATTCAGCCGTATTGTTATGCTTTTCACTACGCGTTTTTATCATTTTCTTAAATTTTAGGAATTTCATTGTTGATATTGTATTTATCTAAATATTGATAAATGTAGATTATATATGTAGATAATTATATAATTAATTTCCAATTTACAAAAAGAAAAATTAATACGAAGATTAATTAGTCTGGAATTCATAGTGCTTGATTGATATTATCAAAACAAGCTGTTACCTAAACATGTTACATTAATTAATTTGCGATTTAGAAAATAGAATATGAACATAAGAAAACAAAGTTCCCATTTTTACTTTTAACATCATTATAATAATGCAAAAAACCGTACTTGTTACCATGATAAAAATGTTAAGTATATATTTATCTTATTTTAATTTTTGCTTTGATACATTTTTAACTTTTTATTAACTTTCAACACTTATACCTTTTAAATAAACTGAACAGAAGTGAATTAGAAGGCATTCTTTTAAGTCTGTTCAAGTTAATATAAAATAAATTAAGAATTAAACTTCTAAACAAATATATTTTTATAAAAAAATACCACATATTACTACTAATGTACCTAATATTAAATAGCGCTTTTTCCTAAATGTGCTACGGTTAAAATTAGAATAAACTAACTGTTGGACTTATAGTATCCCTCTGCACATCTCTACTTTATATATAAAGGAAAAACATAATTTTCCCATTTTTATAAGGTTTATTTATTAAAAAAAAGTATTCATTCAATTAATTATGCACTGATCAAATTAAAAGTTGCAAGTGCATTGCGATTAAGTATTAAAGTTCTGTTACAAAAAAATATAATAAACTAGAGTTATGTTACGCAATTTTGCATCAAATGAATTTATCATATGCTAACTATTCTAATGCTGTCGGATAAAAAACATTATTTAGACCACTTAATGCCTATACGTAATGATATTTTTGATTTTCTACTCTAGAAAATGCAATGACAATTAGTCGTGAGTCATACTAAATTGATACCAGCAATTTTAAGAGTTGAGCCCTGAGCGTTATTAATTGTTATTATAAAGACAAGGCGAAATTTAAATTGAAAGCTTTTAAAGTTGTACAAAATTGTTTGGCATAACAGTATTCAGGGAATAAAATCTCTCTCTAGAGGATATAAAGATAGTTGGTTGAATTCATAGATATATTAATATACACTGAAGGAAAAAAAAAAAAATCACAACACCAAGAAAAAATTATTGTACAGTAATGAAATTTCAGCAATGCATTTGTCTAGGTAACATATTTAATTGATTAAAGTTTCAAGATCACAGGTAGAGCCATTGGCGAGAAGAACCATTTCAAATGTGAAATGTTGGTACATTAGTAACCGGTGTAACCGCCAGAATTTTGAATGCAAGCATGCAAACGTGCATGCATTGTGTCGTACAGGTGTCGGATATCAGTTTGTGGGATGGAGTTCCATGCCTGTTGCACTTGGGCGGTCGATGCAGGGACGGTTAATGCTGGTTATGGATGACGCTGGAGTTGTCGTCCAATGATGTCCCATACGTGCTCGATTGGAGAAAGATCTGGTGATCTAGCAGGCCAAGGCAACATGTCGACACTCTGTAGAGCATGTTGGGTTACAACAGTGGTATGAGGGCGAGCGTTATCCTGTTGGAAAACACCCCCTTGAATGCTGTTCATGAATGGCAGCACAACAGGTTGTATCACTAGACTGATGTACAAATTTGCAGTCAGTGTGCGCGGAATAACCACGAGAGTGCTCCTGCTGTCATACAAAATTGCTCCCCAAACCATAACTCCAGGAGTAGGCCCTGTGTGTCTAGGCCGCAGACAGGTCGCTAGCAGGCGTTCACCCGGCCTCCTTCTAACCAACACTCGGCTATCACTGCGACGAAGGCAGAACCGGCTTTCATCAGAAAACACAACAGATCTCCACTCCGTCCTCCAATGAGCTCTAGCTTGACACCACTCACGTCGCAAACGGCAGTGGTTTGGAGTCAGTGAAATGCACGCTACAGGGCGTCTGGCTCGGAGCTGTCCTTGAAGTAACCGATTTGTAACAGTTCGTTGAGTCACTGTGGTGCCAACTGCAGCTCGAATTTCAGCTGCAGACGCAGTACGATTAGCCACAGCCATACGCCGAACACGGCGGTCTTCCCTCTTAGTAGTGGCACGTGGCCGCCCGGAACCCGGTCTTCTTGAGGCAGTACCTTCCTTTGACCACTGCTGCCAACACTCGTGCACAGTGGATACATTCCTGCCAAGTCTTTCTGCAATATCGCGGAAAGAAAACCCACCTTCTCGTAGCCCTACTACACGACCTCGTTCAAACTCAGTGAGCTGTTGATAATGGCTTCTTCGTCTTCTTAGAGGCATCCTTGACTAACATTAACCCACTACGTCAAATCTCAACTGTAAATAACGATCACGAACCTTACAGCGCTTATTTAAAGCAAACCTCATTTGCATGTTCATAGTGTCGCTACTAGCGCCACACTTATGCGCGTAGCTCGAAATTTTAATCGACGTCATATTTCAGATGTATAAACACGCCTACCAAATTTCGTTTATCTAGCACAGCTCCTTCCTGGTGTTGGGATTTTTTTTTTCCATCAGTGTATATAGATCTATCATCCCCATGTTATCGAGCAAAAAAATTTGAGGCCGAAAAAAAGTTCTAAAATCAGCCATTAGAGAGTATTGAAAAAAAAAAGAATAAAAAGAAAAATGAATTTGAAACTGTACATTGAGTTTTTCATTCACCTTTAGTAAATAAATTATTCATAAATTTTATTTACTAAATTATCCGTGTGTATTCCTGTTTGTGATTTACTTGGGAAAAGGCAGCCATTAAAGTGACTTTTCCGAAAAAAAAAGGCATCACTTTTTCCCTCTCGCTGATCAGTCTATGTCTTATTACTATATCTATGGTTGAATTACGTTGGACGTACGATTGTTCTCCCAATGTCTTGTTCCACTGCATTACTTAGGCTACACCTAAATTACTGAGCATCATGACTGACCAGACCATGTTTAGATCCGATGCATGTGATGAAATTATTGGCTCATTCAAAAAATTCAATGCTCCGTTGGATAATAAGCAGCTTGCTCTAGATCCATAATATGTCAAGAAACTTGTAAATGATTCAGATGGTCCTCGGAATTCTTTTTTACTTATTTTGTTAGAGGTTTCATTCTTGGGATCTGAAGTTGCTCACTCAAAATCCACTAATATTCGTTAAAGATATTTATGAAATGTATTAGAAATTCTGCTTTAAACATAACAAAAAAGAATAGAAAATAAAAATGTTATTAAATTAATATAGTTTTATAGAAAATGTGTAAACTGTTGAATCGAATACGTTTTATTGTCTGAGTATGTTGCAATATTATTTTCAACAATTTCAGTTTATACCTAGAACAGAAATTTATACATTCAGCTGCATGTTAGGATATATTTTGAAGTTTTTAGCAGTAATTGGCTGGATTCTGTTTAAGTGGGGGGCAGATTTATCGTGTATTTGCAAAAATGATCTTAAGCACTTGTTTATCCACATATGTATAGTGGAAAATTGTTAGGAATTAGATCTTGAATTATAAAATCCAGAAGTATTGGGTTTTGTTAAAATGTATGTATTAAATGTATGTATGAATTAAAAATTTTTAATGCATGGTATTTGAAAACACTATACGCCACAGCTTTCTCTAGAAAACTTATTGTTGGAATTTTCCTTGAATGTAAGCTGATATTTGATGGCAGAAATAAAGTTCCACCGTGAAATTACAATTTAATAAACGAATATGCACTAAAATTTTAAAGCTGAGTTCTATGTCTTAGCAATTAAACGTTTAATGGCATTACCTTGTTAGATCGTTAGGCAACTGATTGATATAATTCCCATTGCAGGTTATTCAGAAGTCGATCCCAAATCTTAAGAGGAAAGAAAAGCATGAAATGTAGTTATCTAATATGTTTAGGATGTGAATTATCCGTATTTAATTCATTCTAATAACTTCAATGAACTATTTCACGGAACAAGACTCTGCTATTTATTGAGTTTATTAATGTTTCTTAAGAATCTTTCAACCAATAATGAATAAAAGAAGATGAAAGGAAACGTTTCAGAATGTAATTATGTGAAAGAGGTTATTAGATAATGGAAGATTTTGAACATTAAGATCTTAATTACCTCTGTGGGCGAGTGATAACGGAATTTTCATTGATAAACCCATTTTGAACTCTAATGAAAAATCAAAGGATTCTGTAGGGACTTTAAATCATATCTTAAGGCTTGGATGACCCTCTGAGATTTATTAAATTGGATAAGATCTAATACTGGTTTGCGACTCAGTGTCATAAAAATAAACTTAAAATTTAGAATACGATTTAACATTTAAATCTTAGAAATAAAAAAGTATAAAAATAGGTTTTTAATAATGTGTCATTTTAGTTGTTATTAGCGAGATCAATAGGAAATTAAGTAAATAATATTTGACTTTTAATTTATTTATTCATATAATTATTTTTTATTTTCTAAAGTTTGAATGGCAACTTGACCATTCAAATAAATATGAGAAGTTTTCTCACGGTTTCTACTAAATGGAAAAGTATTCAAAATTACTATCTATCCGTATTATATCTATATCATGTTAAATATGCTTTCTCACAAAGGAAATGCAACATACTATGAAAATATTACTACGTTATGTTAATACCAAAGAATAGGCAGCTTCGCTTGTTATGCAAATGGTCTTACATTCGAGCTGAATGCGTGATTAATGAACAAGGCATAAAGCGATTGCAAAAGTTGAGTTTCATTTAAAATCAAATTAACATAATAAACTTAAAAAATAAATATTTATTAATTAGTAATGTACTCTCCTTCATTTTTTATAATTGTCTCTCAACTTTTTTACAAGTTTTCGAATTCCTTCTTTGTAGAAACTGGTTGATTTCTCTTCAAATAAACCCGTTCTGTAGTTTTTGACTTTTTCTATAAATAATTTTTTTTTTGAAATTCAAATTATTTTGCAGGGCACGAAAGAGATTTATTAACGTTTTGCAGCGTTTGTTGAGCGATATGTGGTCAAGTGCTATTATTGTGAAAGGCGATGAATTTTGGATTGACCAAATTCAATCGGTTTGCTTGAATTTAACAATTCAGTTAGGTAAGTTGCTCGCAGCTTCTCCACTGTTATTATTATTATTATTAATATTTTGTCATGGGAAAAAGTTCGCCAGAAAATATTTCCTCTGCAATAATACAAGACACAGTTTCATTACATGCAATTTAGTCTATGCAACATAATATATCTGTAATTTCACTTCAGTTCCTATAGCTTTTTTTTTTTTTTTTTTTTTTTTTTTACAATCATGTACTAGTCAAAGAAAGGTTTGTTTCGCTGGCAAGTGAGGAAAGATATGGCCGGAAAACAGAGTTTAATTAGTTTTGTTTTGTGAAAATGCGTAGAACCCAGCAGTTCCGAAATGTATTCAATTTGCTTTAAACGACAGCAAACAGTACACTGTAAAAAATTTCAGAAACCTTTTTTGTCTTAACTGAAATGTTTCTGAATATTTGCGAGACCTACCGTCAATGGCATGTTTCCGATCAGTTGCGAAACGTTTCCTGTATTTTCAGAGTTGAAAAGCTGAATTGCATTGACGCATGCGCAAATGATTCTGGCAACACACAGCTCCACACGGCACGACCGAGACCGGAAAGCGGGAAGAAGTGAAGCATATGAAATCGGCAAGTGTACTTTTTCCCGAGTTAATTCTTATTATATTATATCTATATGCAAATGTATCATGATCAGATTAAAATCGCCCCTTTTATTTCTTTTTGAGTATAGTTATTTGAAATTATTAAAATGATACATTGTTGTAATTATTGTGATAAAAAGTTTAGTACCAAAACTAAATTGTTTCTGCATGTAGAAGAGGAAAGAAGAGAAGAAAGGTTTCCAATATACTCAGAAACATTTTTGAAAATTACATGCACCGTAGCTGCCCCATATATTCAGAAACGTTTCTGAATTTTTTTTACAGTGTATAATAGAACATTTGTTAACATTTTATCTTTGAGCAATTTCTTTAGTGATTATGCATGGATTTTTATTCGTTAATATATATATATATGGGTCATTGCCAACATAAGGGGTAGAAACCATGTCCCTTAGCCCTCAAAAATAGAAAATATTTTCAATCAGAAAAAAATTTACAACTAGGCTATTTCTTTCGATTTTCTCTAGTTGAATATTATTATAAAACTTTTTAATGTTATTTATTTTTCTTAGAACTCGATCGATAAAAACTGGAATGTCCACTCCGTGGACTGTCCCCAAGGGAAGACTGCAGAATATAGCATTATTTTCAAGCTTAATATTAATGTTTTTTAATTACATTTTGATTTAAGCAGGACATAATTATCCTTAAAAATATATTTATTAAATTTTAGAGTTATAAAATGAATCTTGTTTTTTTAATTAATTTATAACAAATGTCCCTAATAAAATGCGTCCACTCCGTGGACAACTATTGAATTTCCCATAAAGTTCAGTAGATGGCACTGTCTGTCACCAGTGTGTAACTGAGAAGAAAGAGGGGGAAGCCATCTTTGTTTTTACCTACATGTGCTGAACTCAATGCTTTATTTCGTTCTGTTAAAATAGATTTCATCTGTGATACCTCTGTTTGGCTATCTCATCAGTCCACTCCGTGGTCAGAAGTATACAAGTAATTATAAGGATTATTTATTATCTAATTATTATTACAATTAATGATTATAAGACTTAATTCAACACTAAAGTTAAATTGTTCCTGACGTTGTTGCTTTGTTCCTTAAAATTCAAAATCAGACATTCTGTCCACTCCGTGGACATCATTTGATCACGAAGTGGACACTTCTTTCCACGGAGTGGATACTTTCAAAATTAATCTTAAAAATAGATACATTTGAAAAATAATCTAAATAAATTTGATAAATAAATTTTATCCCTTTATTTATTTATTTTTTTTTTTTTTTTTTTTTGTTAGCCTACTGATTGCTTAAGGTGCAATGGAAATATATTTTCCCCCTAACTTTTATATTTTTCTTCATGATTTTCTAAAAATGTCATTTCAACGTCTTTAAAACAGTATTTGCTATTTTTTACTGAACTCTTAAGCATTTCTCTTCACGGTTTAAATGTAACAACAGAATTCGTATTATTATAATTTTAAGAACAGTTTTATGAGTGTTGTTTACAGAGTAATGCAAAAGGATGATGTATACTATATGTCCTTTTTTTTTTTTTTTTTTAAGGTAAAATGTAGAAAAGGTGACATAACACTTTAGAAAAATAATTGCAAAAATATAATTAAATTTAGTTTCAGAAGAAAAAATAAATAAAAATATTTTTGTTTTACAGCAAAACTAAAATTGTTTTGTATTTTTATTAACTGAATAACTTTATATATATATATATATATATATATATATATATAAACAATACTTAAAATATATATTTATTTTCTCTGCAGAAATTTATTCTGTTCAAGGAAAATGGAAATTCGCATGTAACCCAATGCAGGACAAACAAATGTGCACAAACCTTCGCTCAAACTCAGTCAAAAAGAAAATTAGGTGGAGTTGAAAATCAAAAAGATAAGAAAAATAACAAGAAAAGGAAACTTCCCAGCCAAACTACAGAAAAACGTAAAGAACAAAAAAGAAAAAGTATGCAGAGAGCAAGAGACAGACTAATGCTCCTATTACACACAAGACGTTTTCACACAACTTTTGAGATAATTGTAAATTTGGCTCAAATCACGTCAATGCCCAGTGTAATAGGAATTGGGAATACGATCAATTTTTTCTGGCAAGTCAGACTGTGATAAACCAGTGAGAAGAAAACTCTTTATGCACCGAGAAATGACAGCGCCGGCGGGAATTCATTCACCGTTTTCCTCTTCGCTCTCCCATGTCGTCCCCGTTAAAACAGAGATAAATAGGTGTGCCTTGACAAGTACTGTACACCGTGTAAACCAGTTTTTCGAACAATTTTTGATTCAACTATTGTAACCTTCTTTCGGTTTACAGCTTTCGAAAATTGGAGCAAAAATTGGATGAAATAAAAGTCGCGTGAAACATCTTTGTGTATAATAAGAGCATAAGAAATGATCCCGCAAGACATGAAGAAGGAAAAGCTAAAGAAAGATAAATATATCACAGAAGGAAGAATACTGTAGTTAAAATGTTTGAACAAATGAAATGAAGTGTTAGGAAAAAATGGAAGAACCAAAACAGAAATCAAGGGGAGAGATTGAAGAAACAGAATAATCTTTGAAGAACATCTCAGAGATGATACACCTCCTGAGACACCTCGTTCAGCAGCCATAAACATCACACTCCCACAAATTAATCCATCTCTGAAAACAAAACCATCTGTATCATCATCTAGCAGACTAGAAAGTGGAAGAAAAAGGTCGAAAAAGAACAGTGAAAGGCTTTGTGAAGAAAACAAAAAATTGGTTAGGAAGCTTGAAAAACACAAAAAGCATGTGCAAAGATCTAAGGATGTGAAGTCAAAAAATAATACTACTGATTCTGAAAAACCCAAGAGAAAAGTGAAAAAAATTATCACAGAAGCAAATTCAAAAGAAATTGAGAAATGTATTATTTTTGGCGAGGTTATAAAAAAGCCAATAAAAGAAAGTTTTAAAGGCGCAAAATCAAAGAAGAAACTTAAAGAAATCTTCGAAGTTTTAACAGGAAAAATAGCAAGGAAATACAAGTGTCTTCAACATATTAGATCAATCACACAAAAAAAAAAAAAAAAAGAAAGAAAGAAAGAAAGAAAGAATATGCGGAACCAACAAGTATTTTCCTGTTATTTTCATTTTTCAAAAGAATTAAAGTAAAAATATTTGTTGATTATTTTCTAAAACACAAGTAAAACAATAAGGATGAAAAGATACAGCTGCAAAATAACTTTCAGGTTTGGATATTTATAAGTGTCCACTCCGTGGTCAGTGATGTCCGCTCCGTTGACACATTAATTTTGAAATTAATTAATTACCAACCAAAAAATAGCTAACGAGATAGCTCATCAAGTAATTTAGATTCATAGTTGTCAAAAAGGAATTAAGGAATTTTTTCAAATTTTTTTGGTAAAATTTTTATATTTTCAAATTAGTCTTCGTTTTCTACCCTTTAGATTGGCAATCACCCATATATATATATATATATATCATTGAAATTGTACACGAAATTTTGTAATTTTTTTTATTTTCTCATACTAGAGAAAGCTAGGTTTTGATGTAGTTTTTAATTTCAAGACAGAGATTAAACGAAAGGCATGCCCGAGATATGACATTAGTAAAATTTTGTAAAACTGAAATTTAGCAAAGCATTGATTTTGGGTGTGCACAGTATTTGTTGATTTTATCATGTTATGAAGAAGCTAAAATGTACCAATACTCATCTATAGTTATCAAAATGTGGCGTTAATGTACTGTTGATGCATTTAAAATTATCATAGTAATAAAGTTTTATTTAGACGAATATAGGAATGATTAACTGATACATGCAGGGATATAAAAGAACGGCACTTCTTTTATAACTATTTTCTTCAAAAATTTTTAATTTAAATTCTGTAATAGTGTTGAAATTGTACAAATTGACACAGAGCATTGGTTAGAAATAGCGATAATTAAAGCTTTTTGCTTTATTAATAAAAATCAGGAATGTGAGTCTGTAGAGAATGTACTTATAAATCTAATCCTTTTTCAGATTCTGAAAGTCATAACGTTATTCAATAATATGACGCGATGGATTCAAGTGTTATTTGTATAAAAAGTAAAAGATATCTATTTCGTATTAAAAAACATAGTTGTTAAATTCCATGTGAAAATAAGATATAGTTAGAATGAAATAAATAAATAAATAAATAAAATAAAAATAAAATGATGGTAGGATTATGCTTAGACTAATTATTCTAAGCAAATTCTGTTGTGCTTGTCGCATGTCAGCGCGAAAAACCAAATTCATTATTGTTTACATGATGTATTTATTCATTAAAACTCTTGAAAAATTGCATGAACAAGAGCACATTACAAAGCTTTGAGATAATATTTTTAAATGAAATGTCTAATTTGGTGTGTAACAACACACGCATGTATCAATAAGAGAGAACAAATTTATTGAATAAAAAATTATGCATAATAAAAATGTAAAAAAGAAAAAAAAAAGAAAAAAAAAAAAAAACAGTGTTATAAAATTTGAATATTCCGGTTCATCTAAGCGTGTTATATTTTTGTCAGATAACTGTATTTTATTTTTATCTTACACAACTATGATTAATGCAGATATACTAATATTTCTAATTTATTCCGGTTTTTTCCACTAACCACATTTTTCGAGTATTTTTTTTTTTTTATTATTATTCAGTTGTAATTAAATATTAGAAAACTTACTCTGCGTAAAAAGAAGTGTGAGAAAAAAAAAAAAGGCGGGGACTAAGAATGCTCCGGATTAAATTAAAAATAATCTCTATCATTGGAATACACACAATAGTGAAATCCGTATATAAGAATATTTTGATTGTTATAATGGAATTTGTTTTCAGTTTTTAAAATCGTTTTTAGCAATTTCTAATTTTTAGATTCCGAACTTATTCATTTAATGTAAAAATTGCACAGCTTTTCAAAATGCCTTAAGAATTTCACAAGCAAAATATATATTTGAACGTCGTAACGGATGTCATGACATAAAGAACTAAGCAACATTTTCTTTGTTCGAATAATTTTATTCTTAACTGTTTATAAATAGTAGAGAGTACATTGGATTATTATGACATCGCTTAAGCACTAAAAACAGAAGAAGAAAATTAGGGGAAAAAATATACACAAGATCAATTAACCTAAAAAATGCAATGAAATGAGATGGTAGCATAAACAATTATCTTACAGCAGAAGTATGAATCTGTAAAATACCTATTGAAAACAAAGTTTAAATAAAAAAAAGATAGCCTAAATCAATGGACAAGGTACAAATTTTTCACAACCATATCCCCCACTATTGAGGCAAGATATGGCCCTTCAATTTTTAACTATTTTTATGTAAACAAACAAAACAAACTTTGTGGGCAGGGATGTGTTGGTTTGGTAATCTGTTTTAATCGTGTCTGGTAAGTACAACATTTACATCCTGTCAGGTATTATTTTATATTATTTTATGTTTATTTAAGTTACATATATATATATATGTATATGCACTGCCTTTCTATAAATGACCGGGCACTTTCGATTTCAGATATTTAAAAAAATATCTCAAAAGTACTGAACAAATTATCTTGAAACTTCAGGAGTGTAAAAAACATGTTATACCTCATGTACTTCAGTTAAAGTTTTGCGCCAAAAGTGAAAGGAGGACCAGTAAAAAATTAAAGAAAAATGAAAGTATTTGGCATCATCCTGTAAAAAGTAATGTTTGAAATACAATTTGGCTGTAGCACTTGATTATGGGGCTCTTTCCATTTTCTGTATAAATTTTTAAGTCTCTACCGCATGTAATCAGGGAGATATATAGGTTTCTTTAAAAAGTTGCCAAAAAATTTTCGCCTTTTTTGCTATAACACGCAACGTATTAAACCCAGTGCAAAGCTATTTTTGGCAAACCCGACATAAAACATTAGACACAGCATACTGCAACCAAAATGAAAAGAAAAAAAAGTATTAAATATCTAATGAAATGTGAGCATTTTTACTGAATAATGTTTAACTGCGCATGCGTAAGATTTAGCGAAATTTCATTTGCATAATTCAATTGCCAAATGCACTAAGCTACTTATATAAAAATTCCAAGCAAGTATCGTGTAAACTCAAAAAGTTCTACTTCATAGAATGAACTGCAATTCAGTTTCTCTCGAAAAACAGCTAAACTATAAGGGGGTTTACTTACGTTCTTATTTTGATTCAATGAATGATAATACAGTTTTCTCTCATTGAAAATAAATATTCATAAAACCTCCTTATCAATTTCTTATTTTTGGGAACAGCTGAAATTCAGTTCATTCTATGACGTAGAAATTTTTGAGTTTACACGATACTTGTTTGGGGTTTTTATATAAGTATCTCAGTACATTTGGCTACTAAATTATGCAAATAAAATTTCACAAAATCTTACGCATGCGCAGTTAGAAATTATTTAATAAAATTACTCATATTTCATTAGATATTCAATATTTTGTCATTCTGATTGCAGTATGCTGTGTCTTATATTGTTTGTCGAGTTTCCAGAAAATAGCTTTGCACTGGGTTTAACCCTTTGCGGCGCAAGACAATTCGGATCATTTAAATTATACTGCCACCGGAATTCATGAACTAAATTAAACTAAAATAAATTTTATATTTCAAGGTTAAAAAAACCGGCCTTTTCTGCTATGTTATAAACGTAAGTTTTTGCTAAAAAATTTCCGGGAAGGATTTTTGCAGCTGGTAGATGGTTAAAATATATACCACCACCACCACTGAAAGGGTTAATACTTTACGTCTTATAGTTAAAAGAGTGAAAATGTTTTTTGCAATTTTTTAAAAGAAACCTTTATATATCCCTGATTATATGCGCTAGATATATAAAAATTAAAACAGATAATGAGAAAGCGTTCCATAATCACATGCTACATGGTAGATCGCATTTCAAGCATTACTTTTTAAAAGGCGATGCCAAACACTTTCATTTTTCTTTAATTTTTTACTGGTCCCCCTATCATTTTCGGCGCAAAACTTTAACTAAAATATATGAGGAATAACATGTTCTTCACATTCTTAAGTTTCAAGATGATTTGTTCAGTACTTTTTGAGATATTTAAAAAAAACGTCTGAAATCGAAAGTGTCTGGCCATTTATGAAAAGGTAGTATATATATATATATATATATATAACTTTAAGAATTCAGTATCGTTATATAATTATGCAATTAATAGATACATGACAATACCAACAACACAAAAATAAAACTGATTGTAATGCATTTTAAAACCTAGCACAGAAATTTTATGATTCATTTTTAGTTCCAATTAAAAGACAAAACCAAATTAAATTACTTAATCCAACATGAATAAAAAAGACCATAAAACTATGACGGAGAGAGAATTTTTTTTTTTTTTTTTTTTTTTTTTTTTTACGAATTTGATGAAAGTTCTCAATAACTTTTTTATTAAAAATGTATCTGGAAATGAGAATTGAATTAAAAAGTATGAAAAAGAGACCACAGGAAATAAGAATTGGATTAATAAATGCTCAAAAATAGAAGTATTAGATCATCAGGGAAACATGTACTTCCATAAGCAAAAAAAGCTGCAAGATTTCGTAAAACTGTATAGCTAATTCTATAGCCAAAAGTACAGCTCATGTTCCGATCTTGCAACAAAAGCATTTTGAAAGAGGAATTAAATAAATTATTAAAGCAAACCTTCAAAGAATCCAGAAAGAGAGAAAGAGAAAGAGAGAATATATTCATATATATTAAATTCAGGGAAAAAATTTAAGAGAAAAGTATTATTATTATTATTATTTATAAATATAGTCATTAATATGATATTGACAAGGAATTATGTGAAAAAGAAATTTATATTTAAATCAGAAAATCATGTTTAAAGCTAAAAATTTAATTCATAGTTGATAATAATAATAAAAAAAATGTAAAAAAATATGGTTATAGCATAAGTATTTTTCACAATGTCCATAATGTATGAAACAAAATTGATGAGAATTAATTCCTTTACATATTTCTTTAACATTACGATATTTTAATATTAATTTGACTTTTCGTTAATCGTCTTTGTAAATGTATATGTGAGAAGATTTTAAAAATTTGGAGATGTAATCTGATTGTAAATTAGTGAAATCATTTTGAGAAATTTTGCACTTATGCGCAATTTTGTTGTCAGTTCTTTCAATCACACAAAATTTCACAGCTGTTTATTAAATATTTGAAACAGAAGATGAAAGTGACGTCAGATGTTTGAGCAACAGTTTGTCTGTTTAAGAATTAGTTTAGGAATTTACATGCGAAGAATTTCAGGAATAATAACAGAATTAAAACTTGTTATTAGCGACGTCGATATAAAATATCAGTTTAAAATTTACAAAATCAATAAAGTCAATACTAAAGTTTTAATTAAATGAAATTAAATTTTTTTTTAATTATTCATTTTTTAATTAGAAAGAAAAATTAAATTATCCTGTCAGTTGAAAAAAAAAAGACACTGCTGTGATTTATAGTGCCACACACAACTATTTACATTATCTGTTTTTTCCTTAATTGAAACAGATGAAATTATTAATATCTTGACCTATGATATGATTTTAATAAAATGTACTTTATTTAATATTTTCGATCATTCTTTTTTAACTTAAGCCTGGTTAGGTTTCAATTAGCATTTTTCTGATTTATATTTCCCTCATTAGCCCTAGCTAAAAAAATCAACTGATTGCTGATGAATATTAGTACTACACAAGGGCTTTTGCTGAGGGGCAGTGTCCATAGCCACTGAAATTTTTCCCGAGGCTTGATTAATGCATTCTTAAGAACTAAGTAAACTTTGATATTATAATATGCCAAAAAAATCGAATATTTATCAGTCAATAAAAGGAAAATGTTTTTTCTATCTTTTTAATAAGATAATAATAAAAACCTTTAGGAACTTATAATTCAAACATCTTTATATATAAAACTCATTGCTGTTAAACTTACGGCATATACTCTATCATTCGTGTGAGATGTCAGCAATTTTGGATCAAATTCATGAGAGAGTGTACATCTAAAATATATTTATATATATTAACAACTGTTGATACTGATTCAAGTGATTTTCATCTTACAATACACAAACGAAGTCTGATAAAATAAAAATATGGTGAACATTTTCATTATGTACAAAGTAACAAGCTTACATCAAGTTTCATTCAATCTCCTTCAAAATAATCTTCTTCGCTAGCGATACACTTATCCCAACGTTGATTCCATGATTGGAAGCATTTCTTGAAGGCTTCTTTCGGAAGAGCTTTCAGCTGCTCTGTCGTGGCTCTTTAAATCTCCAAAATGGTGTCAAAATACTTCCCTTTTAACACGGTTTTTATTTTTGGGAAGAGCTAGAAATCGCATGGAACTAAATCCGGAGAGTAAGGTGGATGTGGACGGACAGCAAGGTTTTTTTGTGGCCAAAAACTCACGAATCAGAAGCGAGGTGTGACATGGCGCGTTATCGTGATGAAGCAGAAAGCCATTGGTCCATTTTTTTGGTATGTAGTCTCGCAAACGTTGTTTTTACAACGTATAGCGTTAGCCCTTGTAATATTCGGAGTTTACAGTTGTTCCCCTTGGAACGAACTCTGATCTCACTATGCCCTCACTAAAAAAAAAAAAAAAAAAAAAAAACATGTCCTTCACATTTGACTTTGACTGACGTGCCTTCTTAGGGCGAGGAGAGCCACTCGATTTCCATTGGGAACCCTGCATTTTCGTTTCAGGGTCATAACCAAACCCCCAACTTTCATCTCCGGTTATAATTTTGGACATGAAGTCTCAATCTGTTTCAAGACGTTTCTTCAACTCCATGCAAACTGACACACGAGTTTCCTTCTGTTCGTCATTCAAAAGTTTGGGAACAAATTTCGCACTGACTCGTCTCATTTGCAAATCATCGGTAAAAATGCTTTGCACTGACCCATACGAGATGTTCAGTTCCTAGGCAAGCTCCTGAATAGTAAATCATCGGTTTGTACGAATCATTTTTACCACTTTGCACGTTTTCATCTGTTTTTGAAGTCAAAGGATGCCCTGACCGTTGCTCGTCTTCAATCGACTCATTTCTGCTTTTGAATCGCTCATACCACTTATAAACAGTCTTCAGAGTCACCACATTATCCTCATACACTGATTTTAACATTTCCTGAGCTTCTTTGGCACTTTTTTGCAACTTAAAACAAAATTTAATGTAACGCTTTCCTCAAAATTCATGATGTGCGACAGATACCGTAAACACGACCTCACTATTCCTGCTCTGGAAGCCGACAGACACGTTACAACTTGTTCAAATTTGACCCAGATTATCTCAACTAATCAGACTATTGAACGTATTACTTCAAACAAACCGACGTAGCATCAGATGTTGCTAGTATAAAAAAAAAAAAAAAAATTCACCGTATTTTTTTATCAGGCCTCGCATCATCAGCTTTTAAATCTCTAAATGTGGAATGAGCTCTATTTTCGAATATTAATTTGAAAAAAATATTAAGGGGATGGTGAAAATTATAAATAATTTTTGTAAATTAGTATCTTAGAGTTACGAAAATTTTTGTACATATGTATTGAAACATAACAATATTAACTACAGTATATTAAAATTTGTCGAAAACTATTTAAAAAATAAAAATAAAAAATAGGTTGATTAAAATTTAAATTTTTTGAAAACCTTTAAAATGTTCTCAGCTAGCTACTTTTAATTTCTCCTCTCAAATTTACATCATTAAAGCTTGACAATATGTTCTAAACATATTTGGGCATTAGTGAGTGATCATTAGCAAGTTACTTTTTTAAAAATATTTTTCTGTGTAATTGCAAAAAAAAAAAAAAAAAAAAAAAAAAAAGCATTAAATTTTTGCATTTAAGCATATTTTTTTAAAATTAACTTATTAATGAAGCCTTAAAATACCCAAGTATGTTTAGAATATATTTATAAACTGTAATAATGTAAAAACGAGAACAAATAAATAAATAAATAAATAATATTAATAAAACGCAAAAATTAATTAATTAAAAATAAATAATAAATGAAAATTAGACAGCGTTTTAATTAATTTAAAAAAATTAAGATTTTGAATATTTATATACTTAATATTGTTATATTTCAGTGCATATTTATACAACTTTTTATATTTCTAAGATATTTAATTTATAAAACGAATGATTTATAACGGCTGGCATCTTTTTAAAATAATATTACGTACTGTTGCAACTGTTATGAGTCTGGTTCGGTTCAGTTGTTTAACGTCACACTAGAGCTGCTTTGTGGGCAATTTACAATTGTTACGTGAAGTATAAAACTGTTCTATTGAGTTCTGTTATATATCGCCCGAACATTCCACCTTAAAAATAAAATTATTATTAAGGTTTTCAATATCATTTTTATTTTTAAAAATTGAATGTTATAAACTAAGAGTTTAACAAACACATAATACAAAATTTAATAGGCTCCTTTTTTCCGAACAATTTTTAAATGTACTATTTTTGTTGTTACACACAAAAAAATTTTTTTGCTTCTAATGTGTTCGGTTGTAAATTTAAATTTAAGTCTTGGATTTTGTTGAATGAATTTACTTTCAAAGCGCATGTAGGAGAAAAAAAAAATCCCGGAGTTTATTATATTTCAAAATGATGTAAATTACAATCGGCAGCAAAATTATTGAAGCACTAGCAATAATTCCTACATAAATAAATAAATAAATAAAGATCTCTTTGATGTATTGACTTTGCAATGTAAGCTAGTAAATAATGTAACTACTCTAGATGGGCTTAATATTTCACAAATGGCAGTTTTTTCAATACTTAAATACAGTCGGCAGTAAAATTATTTGAGCACTAGCAATAATCCCTGTCTAAAAAATGTACACTTAATACTGCTTTTTTAAATAAATCCTTATGGAGTCATGGTCTTAGTCAGTGTAAGAACATGATTCGACAAGGATTTATTTAATAAAACAGTCTTAAGTGTACCTTATTAATATAGGAATTATTGGCTAGTGCTCGAATAATTTTGCAGCCGACTGTACATGTAACTAAATGTCTAATGGGAATTCGACTCTTAAGAAATGCTAAGATGTTAATATTTATGAATGGTGATTGATTTAACGTAACAAAATTTAAATCGTTATGTCCATCAAAATTTACAATTTTTGAGGGCGGAATTTATTTTAATAAAAACAATTCAGTTTAGTTTCTCATATCGTATGTACGACCTACAACGTTTTGATTTATTACTAAGCAGTGCATTAATAAATTTTAATTGAGAGGGAGTAAAAATAATATCTATTGTAATTTAAAATAAAAGCATTGAAAGACATCCTATTTCTTTTATGTGAAAATTTATTGTCGCTTAAAAAAAAAAAAAAAAAAAAAAAGAGTACACAGATTGCAGTTTTTTTTTTTTTTTTTTTTTATGTCTATAACTTAATATCTGAAGTGAATATGACTCTGGAATTTTTCTAAAATGCATATCTTTATGTATTATAATGATTGATTTAATACAAAGAAATTCAAAATATTTATTTTCATGAACTTTATAATTTTAGAAATTTAAGTTATTTCAGTAAAGAAAATAATCTGTATTAGTTCCATATCATACGTCACTATTTATTTATTATTATTTTTTTGATTTATTACTAAGCAGGGTATTCATAAACTTTATTTGAGATGGTGTAAAACTATGCATTATATATATATATATATATATATATATATATATATATATATATAATGCATTGAAAGAATATTCTTTTTCTTTTATATGATAAATTATTGTTTAAGAATAATGCTTAAATAGAACTTTTTTAGATATTTTATATTTAAGGCTTTATTTATTGTTATTTAAATGTCATTCTAGTTGATTGTATATGTCACATCGATAAAATAATGTACAATGCTATGGAGACTAATTCTTTTGTACGCAAATTCTCGTGGGTAGTTTTATGGCTAAAAAATTTTAACACACACAACTCATATATATATATGATTTCTCTAGTTTACTACACGCATACATATATACACACACAGTGCAAATGTGCCTTTTTAATAATCCCGTATTATATTTGGCTTTTATTTGCTTTAATAACACAGATATTATAAAAACAATGCAAACAACAACGTCTAGAACTCCAAATAGAAATAATAGGAAAGCAGACAGCTGTTTAGGTAGCATTTAGCGTACCGTCTTCAGTGCATAAAGAAATGAGAGAGAAGTGTTCCTATATATAGGAACGGGATCGAATTCAGCTCAGGATGAACAGCCAATAGGATTACGCGGAATGTGGGTGATTGGCCAATGGAAATTTACGAAACACTAATTGTGAAAGAAATTAAGGAAATGTGGACTGAATGTAAAATTTCCAGCAATCAGACAAATGGGGTACAGCGAAATCACAATTAACAATAATTTTAAGATTTTTATAAATATAAAAATATTCAAAGAAATCGAGTTCGTGAGTGGATTTAGGTCTGCAAATTATTTTAGCATAATATGCAAATTATTATTTTAGCACTATTTTGCTTTCCTATTATTTCTATTTGGAGTTCAAGACGTTGTTGTTTGAATTGTTTTTATAATATCTGTGTTATTAAAGCAAATAAAAGCCAAATATAATACGGGATTATTAAAAAGACCCATTTGCACTGTGTGTATATATGTATGCGTGTAGTAAACTAGAGAAATCATATATATATGGGTTGTGTGTGTTAAAATTTCTTATCAATAAAACTACCCACAAGAGTTTGCGTACAAAAGAATTAGTCTCCATAGCATTGTGCATTGTACATTATTTTATTGATGCGAAATATACAATCAACTAGAATGACATTTAAATAACAATAAATAAAGCCTTAAATATAAAGTATCTAAAAATGTGCTATTTAAGCATTATTCTTAAACAATAATTTATCACATAAAAGAAAAAGAATATTCTTTCAATGCATTATATATATATATATATATATATATATATATATATATATATATATATATATATAATGCATAGTTTTACACCATCTCAAATAAAGTTTATGAATACCCTGCTTAGTAATAAATAAAAATAAATAAATAAATAAATAAATAAATAAATAAATAGTGACGTATGATATGGAACTAATATAGATTATTTTCTTTACGGAAATAACTTAAATTTCTAAAATTATAAAGTTCATGAAAATAAAGATTTTGAATTTCTTTGTATTAAATCAATCATTATACATAAAGATATACATTTTAGCAAAACTCCAGAGTCAAATTCACTTCAGATATTAAGTTATAGATAAAAAAAAAAAAAAAAAAAAAACTGCAATCTGTGTACTCTTTTTTTTACGCGACAATAAATTTTCACATAAAAGAAATAGGATATCTTTCAATGCTTTTATTTTAAATTACAATAGATATTATTTTTACTCCCTCTCAGATAAAATTTATGAATGTACTGCTTAGTAATAAATCAAAACGTTGTAGGTCGTACATACGATATGAGAAACTAAACTGAATTGTTTTTATTAAAATAAATTCCGCCCTCAAAAATTGTAAATTTTGATGGACATAACGATTTTGATTTTGTTACGTTAAATCAACCACCATTCATAAATATTAACATCTTAGCATTTCTTCAGAGTGGAATTCCTATTAGACATTTAGTTATATGTATTTAAGTATTGAAAAAACTGCCAATTGTGAAATATTAAGTCCATCTAGAGTAGTTACATTATTTACTAGCTTACATTGCAAAGTCAATATTACATCAAAGAGATCTTTATTTATTTATTTATTTATGAGTAAGATGTTTGTTTACGCATCCATGCTTCCTTCAGATTTTGCTCATTCAAATATAATTTAATAAATGTATACAAAATTGTTTCATTTTTTTTTCATTGGAATCTAAATTAAGGGCCTATAATTACAGTCAGCACCGAAGTTTTTGAAGCACACATCCGCACTTTACACTTTTTTTTTTTTTTTTTTTTTTTTTTTTTTTTTAGTTTGATCGCTAATTTTTATCATCAACTTACTTTTTTATAAACAGTATAAGACTAAGATCACGACTCGACAAATATTTACTTAACAAAATAGTATTAGGTGCGCATCTTTTAAGTAGGAATTATTGTTAGTGCTTCAATAATTTTGCTGCCGATTGTAATTTACATCATTTTGAAATATAATAAACTCCGGGATTTTTTTTTCTCCTACATGCTCTTTGAAAGTAAATTCATTCAACAAAATCCAAGACTTAAATTTAAATTTACAACCGAACACATTAGAAGCAAAAAATTTTTTTGTGTGTACATAATAGTACATTTAAAAATTGTTCGGAAAAAAGGAGCCTATTAAATTTTGTATTATGTATTTGTTAAACTCTTAGTTTATAACATTCAATCTTTAAAAATAAAAATGATATTGAAAACCTTAATAATAATTTTATTTTTAAGGTGGAATGTTCGGGCGATATATAACAGAACTCAATAGAACAGTTTTATACTTCACGTAACAATTGTAAATTGCCCATTAAGCAGCTCTAGTGTGACTTTAAACAACTAAACCCAACCAGACTCATAACAGTTGTAACAGTACGTAATATTATTTTTAAAAGATGCCAGCCGTTATAAATCATTCGTTTTATAAATTAAATATCTTAGAAATATAAAAAGTTGTATAAATATGCACTGAAATACAACAATATTAAGTATATAAATATTCAAAATCTTAATTTTTTAAAATTAATTAAAACGATCCCTAATTTTCATTTATTTATTTATTTTTAATTAATTAATTTTGTGTTTTATTAATATTATTTATTTATTTATTTATTTGTTCTCGTTTTTACATTATTACAGTTTATAAATATATTCTAAATATACTTGGGTATTTTAAGGCTTCATTAATAAGTTAATTAAAAAAAAAATATATGCTTGAATGCAAAAATTTAATGCATTTTTTTTTTCTTCAATTACACAGAAAAATATTTTAAAAAAATTAACTTGCTAATGTTCATTCACTAATGCCCAAATATGTTTAGGACATACTGTCAAGCTTTAATGATGTAAATTTGAGAGGAGAAATTAAAAGTAGCTAGCTGAGAACATTTTAAAGATTTTCAAAAAATTTAAACCTTAATCAACCTATTTTTTATTTTTATTTTTTAAATAGTTTTCAACAAATTTTAATATACTGTAGTTAATATTGTTATGTTTCGATACATATGTACAAAAATTTTCGAAGACGGTACGCTAAATGCTACCGAAACAGCTGTCTGTTTTCCTATTATTTCTACTTGGCGTTGCAGTTTGCATTGTTTTTATAATCCCACACCAAGTCTTCCATTAATAACACATATATTTCTAAAATTATTTATTTATTTATTTATTTTTATGCCTGATACAAATATAGAATTATTTGTAATTTGTACACAATTTTTAGTACCTCTAATCTCAAATAGTAATATTCCGTAATAGCTTAATAAAAAATTATTAACTATTATATCAATATCAGATAAGACAGCGATTATTATTCTAAAACAGTGGTTATTAAATGATATGAAAAATAACCGCTTAGAAATATTAGTAGAAAAATAGTGCAAAATTTAATGCCCATGACTTACCTAATATAGCTGTTTTGAAACTCCTTTTGTAATAAAATAAAACAGAAAATTCCTTCTATTTTCTGCTAAATCATTTTATCTTTCGAAAAATATTAGTGGCTATGATGGAAAATAAAAATGAAAAATAAAAATAAAATTCCTGCAAAAGCCAGAAAATAATAGCGCACGTGGCTTATATTAAACAATTAACTGCATATTTGTAACATACTTCATTTCATCTTAATGAGTTTTATTATTTTTACTCTAATATTCATAATCATTTAAAAGTAATTAAAAAACAATCTGCATATTACGCCAGATTGGAAAACTTTCTTTACTGTTAAAACTGTATGCTTGATTTATATTCTTTTGTAAGGAATATAACTATAAAACACCACAATTAAATATGTTTTGGTGCAAGATTGAAAATTCCTCATTATTTTATGTTGGTTAAATGAAAGAAAATTCTGAAATACTTTACGAATAAAAACTTCACTCTTTGTTAATATACAATTTTTTTTTTTTTTTTTTTTTAATGAGAGATGGTATTGGAATGTACAAAAAAAAAAAAAAAAAAAAAAAAAAAAAAAGAGCACAAGTAAAAATAAATATTTTAAGAAGTTAAAATTGAATTTAGTAAGAATTTTATTACCTCGTATATTTTTCTTCAATTATTTGAAAACTGAAAAATTTTGGAATGTAATATTGTGTTTAAAACTTGCGTAGATTTATTCAGAAATCATAAAAGTAATCGAATAAATTATTGCAATCAAAATCATTGCATTGTTTTAGTAAAATATTTTAACTGCGTATAAAAACCTTTTACTACCGAGTAAGTATGTAGCAGCATAACGTGTTCTTTAAGGAAAACACCGTATTTATTGTTTGTTTACAATGGCGCAGAAAATAGTTAAAACAAATTACGGTCTGTGGCTGGTAATTCTTTATCTGCTAAATTAATATAATACGTATATGTAAGCGTCATATATAATAGATTTTGCAGAAAGTTTTAATTTTTGCATTCGTAGTAGGAGGATGTAAGAAAAAAAAAAAAAAAGACGTGTATTAATATTTTCAGGTGTGATTACCTTCTTAATTTTAATAAAATTGTGCCTGAATATTTTATCTATACTTTAAATTGTTAAAATTATTAAAAAAAAAAAAAAAAAAAAAAAAAGGAATATACCAGATTACGCTCTAGTCATACTTCGAAGGTGAGATGTTGTAGGCGAACATATGATAAAACTTTAGTCCGTTTCAATTTGCTAAAATCATTTGGTTGTCCGTAGTGATTTTTTCCTTACATTTTTTTTCCTGGCACGTTCTATAAACGAATGACTTTAATTTAAAGCAACTTCGTGTTACCAGGTTTTGCTTCAGACTTCAACACAGTGTAACTGAAAAATTTACAAAACTTTAGCAGGCCACGGTGACAGTGTTTCTTCAAGCACCCAAGCATTTTCAGAAAGAGTAGAATCTATTGAAGCTGAATGCATCGGAAGGTTTTCAACTTCGTGTTCATATCGTCGGTTTAAAGTCACAATTATCGTTGAAGAATTTAATTTGAATTGCACAACTACTTACCAAGTATGTTGCAGTATGACAATGTTACACATCAATTTCAATAAACGAGGGTTTGGCCAGTGAAACATTCTTTTGGCTCTTCAGCCTTTTTATTTAACTGAATTTAGTCTTTGTAACTTTTTCTTCTTCCCCAGACTGAAAAATTATCCCAACAAACTTTCGGACATTATAAAACATTAAAAGGGCTGTAATCGACCAACGGAAGCCTATTTCATTACCCGAGTAGTGCACTATCTACCAATAAATAATTGGACACTTTCGAATTTAGACGTTTTATCAAATATCTAGAAAAGTTCTTTAGGAATTATTTTGAAACTTTGTGAGTATAAAGAACATGTTATACCACATATTTTAGCAAAAGTTTTCTCCTGAAGAATTAAAGAGGACCAGTAACCCCCCCCCCCCCAGTTTTTGACGGATTTACATGTTTTGAGATGTCCTGAACACGATTTGACAGTTTTTAGAAAGTGTCTGTCTGTGTGTGGGAATCACAAGTTTTGTGGACGCTGTATCTCACGAACCAATGAATGAAATTCAACCAAACTTAGCATTTAGTTTGACCCTGACTTAAACTGGTGCTGATTCCTTTTGGGAATCAATCGCTCAACAGGTGGTGCTGTGATCTCTCTCTCTCTCACTCTCTCTCTCTCTCTTTTTTTTGGTCTAAATTTTTAACATGGCTGTATAGGACAAAATTTCTTATAAACGTAGATAATGAGAGTTATTTTCAATGCATGATTGTAAAATTAATATGAATTATTGATAATAAGAGTAGTAAACTATAAAAAAAAAGTGTGTGCATGTAAGAGCATCTTTAGTTATTTTTGAAAGAACACGTGAATACCTTTAAAACGAATGAATGAACTACAAATCTGTGATAATTTAAAACAAGGTCATCGAATTTTTTCAGTTTTAACGGAGAAAAAATATCTTATTTTTTCTGATTTTGCCACAAAATTGACTTTCTTTCGGTATTTAATGTTACATTACTCTGAGATAAAAACCGTCTGCATTCATCAAAGAAGATAATTTTAATAAATAATAATTAAAGAAATAATTTGTACCGCGTCAATTTGTTTAAGATTATATAGAAGAAAGTCTTGTGGTGGCCCAAACATATTAGTTTAAAACAATGTTCTTCTGCTGTAAGTTAATGAATTTGTCTTTGGGTAAACAGGCAAAAACATTTTAATATAGACTAAAGAAATTATTTTGGAAATTATTTAAGTAAAAAAAAAAAAATAAAAGAAGTTTTGGATATTAAGAAGCGTGGTTTATTGAGAATATAAACAGTTCAAATAAAATTTATAAATAATCGCATTAAATCGTAACTGATAGATTACCATGTCACATAAAAAAAAAAAAAAATCTCATGTTATTTTAAATACTTGTATCAATCAAAATGAGTGAAGGAATCCTTCTCAAGATGACATCTATCTCATACGTATACATTTAATTTATGAAACATGCAGAATGTATATCATTCAATACTATATACAAAATTTAAAAAATAAATTATCTCTTTCTCTCTCACTCATTTTTTTTTTTTTTTTTTTTTTTTTTTTTGTATTAAGTTGATTTGAAAAAAGCTACAAGAAAAAGATTAGAGTTCTTAAAAGCTTAAGTATTTGTCGCTTGAGAGATTAGGTAAATAGAAAATTTCTTAAAACTACAAGAGGAGATTAAATAAATTTTATTCTCCTTTGTAGACAAGGACTTAACTGAATACCCAATCATTTTTAAGTTAGTAACATTTCTGGAAGGTTTTTAATTCTTTCGTATAAGTCTAAAAGACAATTATATTAGTTTAAATTTCATTTTATTACAATGTGTTTTACTTTAATCTTTACTTTGTTAAACATTTCATAGGGAGCTATGGAAATGTAGTGAAATTGTAATACTGACTAATTGTAAATTTAACTAACGTACCCGGTAGCAATGAACAAATTTTAAAATATTGACAATTTACAATGAATAAAATGTTTTAGAAACATTTTATAACGACGAAAGCTTTCTAGAGTTATAATTTCTTACACTGTTAAAAAACACTTCTAAAAAATAAGCAGAATCTTCTCATTTTTGAGAAGTTTAATTTCTTATAATAGTTTCGAGTCGGAACTTCTCATTTTTAAGAATTTTTGTTTTTCTCATTTAACTATTCATTTGAAATTTTACATCACTTTATATACAATTGATGAATTTTCTAGAACAGAATATTCCAGAACTCGAAAGGTCTAGAAATTACATAATATTAACTGAACAATTAATATAAACATAATTAACACAATAACATAATGAATAAATGAAAAATAAACAATTTAGATTTAAACAAAAACCATTTTCAGACAATTTCCCTTCACGGGGATTGAATCCTCAATCTCTGGTTTCCTACTCCGATGCTTTACTTCGGAGCCATGGAGTTCCCAAATGAAACAACTTTCGTTACAATATTACAAGAGTAAATATGAAATGAATAGTTAAATGAGAAAAAAAAAAAAAAAATCTTAAAAATGAGAAGATCCTGAGTTATAAGAAATGACACTTCTTAAAAAGGAGAAAATCCTGCTTATTTTTGAGAAGTGTATTCTAACAGTGTACATTATTCAAGGGATTTATAAAATAAACATAACACTTTGTGAGGTACCGCTATCAATGGTTACCTCTGCTGTATACATACTGCTTGTAAACGTCCGTTGATTCAGTACAGACGAGACTTAAAAAATAAATGTATATTTATTTGACTAAAAATCCAGGGAGAGCTCTACTGGCTATTATTTAAATAGGTACGTTTTGAACTGTTTATAGAGTGAACACCATACTTAGCGGTAGTGAAATGTCGTTGAAAGAAATATACTACATTGGCTACAAATTAGCTCTTTCCAACTCTTACTGTCTTGGACATCAATTTGGTATGCTTTCACGCCTTAATCTTCACCAAATCCGTTTCAATGCAACAATTCCCCAAAACTCTGCTAAACATCACAATCTCAAACAAAATTCATAGGGTACTTTTATAAATAAGACTGTTACTTCAATAAATTAAACACTCTCGTATGCTTTCACACCTTAATCTTCCCAAAATCCGTTTCAATTCAACAATTCCCCAAATCTTTGCTAAACATCACAGCCTCAAACAAAATTCATAGGTTATTTTTACAAATAAGACTGTTACTTCAGTAAACTAAACACTCAATCCACACTTTTGTCTAAATTTGCCAACGAATCCCAACACAAAGAATCCACCTTCATAAATTCCAAATTTCCTATGAAACTAGTAAGGCGCAGGCGCATCACACTTTACCTTCTAGATAATGATAACGTGCTTGAACGTTTATTTTTTTCCAAATAGCAAAATTAAATAAATATTAAAATTATTAGTGATAGAAACAAATTAAAATGAAACTCATTAAAATTGTTTTCATACATTTCAGTTTTAATAATAAATTGCTACTAATACTTTTTTTAAATAAAACTGCATAAAATTTATCCTGTCCTTGACATAAACCTGAGAAAAGATTAGAGAGAATCTTTCTTAAAATGAATTTTTATTCTTCATCTGCTTCATTTAAAGCAGAAGTAATCTTTTCTTGTCCTGAAAAGGCTGGAAGAAATTAATGGTCTTTTAAGAAATCTTTTCACAAGCTTGTTCATATGATTTTTATTATGCATACATTTCCTTAAGTTAAGAGAAAGTTTTAAAGCCTTTGTTCTTATATCATAAATTAATCAAAAATAGAGTGATTTATAAGTTGTAGGAAATTTTTGGTAATAGTAACAAAAGTTCAAAACTTTCTTAGGACAGTGGTATGACATGATAAATTTCAAAATTAAAAATAGGAAAGTACTTTAAAATTGTAAAGTAATATTTAAAATATATTTAAATAAGCTTAAATAAAAAAATAAACCATTTTATGTATAAAATTCTATTTACCGATATTGAATTTTAAATTATCGGAATTTTTTTCCCATAAAATATTTTTAATAAAGAATAAAAATCTTATCTAATCGACGTTTGTCAAAAATTTTAAGTAAACATAGAGAATTTCTTTAAATTAGAGAAATATTTTATAGCTTTTAATGGAATAAAAGTAAAAAGAATTACTTCAAAGTAAAGTATCTTTCAGTTTTAAAATAAGAGTGAAAGACGTTAAAAGTAGAAAAAGCTTTTTAATCGGTAATGTAAAAATTCAGAATTTATTTAAATGAGCATACTTTTTTTCCATTTTAAATCAAGAAATAAGATACTGTTTACTTGTGCTAAATAATGTTATATCCTGAGAATATTTTTTTCGGAAAAATCTTTAGAAAGAATATGACATTTTTTTCTTTTTCTAACTCCAACTAAATGTACATCTATCTAAATACATACATATATAAAAGAAATAATCATCGTGGTGTTTCAGAGCGTTAGATATGGATGAATAAAAATAGAATAGTAATTTAAAAAGAATTAAAAGTCGAGAAAGATGTTAAATCAGGAAAATAAAAATTGAAAAATTATTTAGGAAACTTAGATTTAAAAAAAAAAAAAAATCTATTAATGAGATATGGTTTTGATTAAGTTGAATTAAAAATTATCATCGAAATAAATTTTGTAAAAATTATTTTAAGAATCGATAGAAAAAAAAAAAAAAAAAAGATCACCGACAATATTTACTTAAAATTTTAGGTAAATATAAAAACATGTCTTATAGAATGTTTTGTCAATACTTAATAAAGTATGAAAAAACCTTTAAAAATACACAATTATAAATACCCTTAAAAAATTAACTAAATTTTTTTTAAATGGTTAATTTCACAAATTTTATTAATTTTATTAGGTAGCTTAGTTAAAATTATTTCGAAATTAAAAGGAAACAAACGCAAAAGATGGAAAAAAAAAGAAAAGAAAAGAAAAAAAAGGAACGCAGGAAATTTTATATATATATATATATTTATGAGAATAAATTTATAACTTGTAAAAATATTTAAATCGATATAGAGAAAATGATTTCTTCTTAAAGTGATACTGAAGAAGATTTTATATTCTAGATTTTGTTCTTAAATATTAAGTTATGAGTTATCAGTAATAACAAACATCCATAAAAATTTAGCAGAATGTCATGAAAACAAAATCCTTTTCTATTTTAAGTAACGATGATTTTTAAATTTAAACATATGATAGCTCACCACGTATAAAATAAAAAATATGTATTTCAAAAATATGCATATGTTTTAAAATACCCTTAATGGTTTTTAAAATATTCTTGATTTGTTAAAAACCAGTAATTATGCATTTAAAGCAATAATTATGAAGAAAAATAAAAAGAAAAGAAATAAACCGCTGTTATTACACTAACATCAACCGAATTAAAAATAAATAAATAAATATATTTAAAAAAAAAAGTTTTGATGTTATTCGAGTATCAGAATAATAATTATTTTTCTGAAACTCATTTAGATCCGTCATTTTGATAAACTATCATTCTTATTAATCATCATATCCATTAATGTCTGGTAATTACTGAAAAGAGCAATATTTATGGTTTTATTAATAATGAGCTAAATGAATCGCTATAATTTTGTTTCTTTTAGTGACGTATGCCAAAAAATAAATTTGGAGAGATACTTTTCGTTTCTGTTGCTGGGATTTCTTTTTGAACTGGGAGACAAGAGGTCGGGATCGATAATAGGCCTCATAAGAGACTCGGCGAGTTCCCCTCAGTTTTCAGTCGATCAGTCCCTGACCCGAACGCATGCGCATGTGAACATCTCTCAGAACGCATGCGACATATGTCTTCCTCCTGGAATAGACTCAATACATCCTTGAAGGCACTGTCTTCTGACAGATCTCTTCATGAGCGCTGTCCAGCTTTTGCAAAACCGGCTGATAGAATCGGAACAAAACAGTGTGATCTCTTGAAGAAACAAACTTTTACCTTGCTATATGTTCAAGATGCCATAGCATATATGCTTGGTGATGAAATAAAAACTCATTTAGAAAATAATATATGCTCATAAATCACAAATGTTTTGTAGATAAATAAGACTTGAGGGTTACATAGATATCTAAACAGAAGAGTTAAATTGATAATAGGCTGGTTTTGAAAGATGACAAAAATTTTACATAACGTAAAACTTATATTTATTGTTCGATTCATTAGATTATGTTCGCTTTTACATGAAAAATAGTTGACATGTTTTTTATTGTGTACAGCATTGCGTTAGCATTGTTGGTGTTCGTCGCACCTAATATTGAAGCTGATAGTTTAAGAAGAGTTGGTTCAAGAGTTATTTCTACAAAATATGGTTCGATCCAAGGTTTACTTGTAAACCTTCCAAACAAAAACATTGGACCAGTCGAGGTATTCCTTGGAATACCCTATGCTAGTCCTCCAGTGGGACAGATGCGTTTTATGCCCCCTGGTAATCCCGGCCAGTGGCGGGGAGTACGGACTGTTGATAGATTTGGACCGGTCTGTCCCCAGAGATATCCCGATATAAAAAATGAAACTGAATCTTTACGCCACATGCCAGCCGGACGATTAGAATATTTGAAAAAACTCATTCCGTTCCTCCGTAATGAAAGTGAAGATTGTCTTTATTTAAACGTTTATTGCCCAGGTAAGTAAACAGTTAGATATCCCTTATTTAAATTGAATGATTTTACTGCGAAATTTAAATTATACATTTTGAAATGTACATTATGAAACAATACTCAAATCAATTGAACTTCATTCCCAAATCTAAGTACGTTTGAAAGTTTGTTTTCGGGCATTTCAACAAGTGTTTTTAATTAAGGAAGGTACTCATATGTTGAATCAGGGTTAAATGGATGTTAAAATATTGAATTATTTAAGAAAGCATTTTATTAAAAAACACACAGATTAGAGTAAATAACTAATACAATGAAAATGTAAACAAAATTATTTATATATGAATTTATTATGGATTTTATGTTCTAATTTCTCGATAATCCAGTTTAAAAAAAATTATAATTGCTAATAAGTATATTTATTGTTTATGAGTTATTTTATGAAACTTTATTTATTTTATAAGGATGAGTTACCAAAGTGCTGTCTTTGAAATATTTTCTGCATTATTATTTTTTAACTAAAATGTTTATAAGTTAGAGTTTAAAAGTTTAAAAATGAGTAGATATAACATTTTGCTTTTTCATTTTCTTTCTTTCTTTCTTTATTTTTTCTAAAATAAAAATATTTTTTTTCTAATGATGTATGCTGGAAATGGAAAATCTAAATTCTATAAACAAACCTTTCATTACTTGAGTGTATTTAAAAAATATGCATACATTTCGATTTATAAACACCGTACCTTTTATTATTTATTTTTATTTACTTCTTATGTACGTTATATATGATACGTAAACACTTTAATTTTATTAAATAAAATACATTAATAAAATTAAAGGGAAAAATAATTTATAAATTCCTATTCCTAATTGTTTTTGAACGTTAATTTACTCAGAAAATCGATATTACTCTTTAAAATTAGGCTTTTATTTGCAAAACTGATGAATATTGATGATGCTTATTTCCATAAAATTATTTTCTATTATTTTAACTTAAAGAGTCTATTCATAATCAAATGATGACAATTTTAATTGACATAGAATATCTATATGATAGATATTTTAGAGGTTATGCAATAACAAATAATGGCTTTAAAAACATTCCACTTTATTTAATTTTTCAAATCACTTTCTGGAACGTCAAAGAACTGTCTGAAATGCATTTTAATTCTTTTTTCGATGCATTTGTCAATATCAAAAGTGATATATACATAAACTTTATAAGTTGGAAATATTAAAATTGAAATTCGATGGATTCTCTTATATTGTAAATAAATAAATAAATAAATAAATAAATAAATAAATCGGCAAGATAAAAACTTGTTTTAACAAGGATTCTTTAGATTAGGATTTCTTTTATAACAAAAATATTTTTATTATTTATTTATCTATTTATTATTGTTATTTTTTTTAAACCAAGTTTTTAATAAACCTTATTATCAAATTTTTACTTGTTTTGAAAGTGTATATTCTTCCTCTATACTTTTCCTTTTTAATTTTTAAATAATATTAGGTCTCAATTTATGAAATACATATATATATTTCTGATAAATATAAACTCTTTTTTTCGAGTTAGATTGTTGATTTTATTGATTTAGAGGTAAATGAATGATGAAGAAAGGAATTTTTCCAAGCGCAGGGCTCAGCACAGTTACATTTTTTAATACCACGTTTTTAAAATAGAGATATTAGAAATCGTTTGCAGTATTTTTCTTCGATTTAACAATAAGAGGAATGCTTAAATAAATAGTGGTATTCAAAAAAGTGACTGTGCTGACCCCGCAGCTGAAAAGAATTGAATATTTTACAAAATTATTATTTTTTATTTGTTTACTTTAAAAAAGAGGGGTTTTATAATCTGCAATAGACATTCAAGAATATGGCCCTATAAACTACTATATGTTTAATTTCTTTTATTTTTATTCTAATTTATAAATATCTAAATGAATAAGGAAAGCCACCGACAATTTAAAATTTGCTGCTTTTATTAGGATCAGTGAATAATAAAAGCATTTCGTCCTTTTGATTTTTAATATTTTCAGATACAGTGTGAACTATATTTTTTAAGTCAAAGAAACTTTTAATCAATTAAAAAATAATAATTATAATATCATTAATCTTTTAAAATTATATGTTATTGTAAGAAAACAGAATAAATAATAACAATGATAATAGTTGAAGAAAATCAATGAAGAAAGAATAGAAATTAAGAATGTATGCGATTGACATGTGCAGTTGCATGAAACAATGTAATAACAATCAAAGTTTAATAAATAATAACAATTGAAAAGTTTTTAAATAATAATAATAATAATACTTTGAACAAAAGCATTTTTTGGACTCATTATGTATGAATGTAAGAATGTTATGTAAGAATGTTTTTAAAATAAAATTCCAATTATCCCACGACATAGAAATTTTCTGAATAAATCTATGAGACAGTTAAATTCATATATTTAAAGCATATTTTTTGGGGTGTGAAGGAATTTAATTGTGACATTATTTAGCTGAGAAATATGTCGTGTATCTCACTTATAAGTTAGAATTATTAATATTATTATTATTATTATTTCAAATTAGAATAGATATTTACAAGAATTCCATTGTGTTTTATTTATACAGAGTTAACAATAATAAAATAAAATTAATTAATTAAAAAACAGGCCATTTAAATTGTTTTGTCATTAGGAAAAATTGAAAACTGAACTAAACTTTTAGACAAATATATTGAAATTCATGAAACAAATATATAAATCAAATAATATTATAATTTTTTTTTTTTTATAGTTTGAATTAAGCAATACCTGGAGAATATTAAAAGAACACAGAATATAAAGAAATTAATATTTATAACTCAGAGTGTAAACTATTAAAACTGAAACGGAAATTTATTTTTGTTGTTTTAATTACATGCAAAAATATTTGTTAAGACTATTTCGTAAAATTTGCAATTTAAAACATTTCTTCGTGTTTTCGACACATAGCTCTCGGATGTGGACGTATATATTTATACAATATGAATTCATAATGCAGTTTGTCAAAACATTTTAATAGAAAAAGGAAGATACTTTTTTTTTTCAAATTATGACTGTTTTACTAATTATAATCTATAACTTTTCTAAAAATTTACATAATCTCAAGTCGTCATCTTTGCATATAATTAAAAGTAGTGGCAAGGTTAAATAGTATATGAAATTCTCAAATAAATTAAACCACTAAGTTAGTAATGAATTAAGCAAATTAAAAATAATATGGGAATTAAAAAACTTTAATTGCATATCTGTGTTTTAAAACAATCTTGTCTCTGGTTCTTAAAGCTATTTGGATTACTGATTAAAAGAATAATAATAATAATAATAATAATAATAAAAACTACAAAGTAACGAACTAAAATATGAATCTGAGTATCCACCTTTATCGCTCAGAATAACATATATATATTGTTACAGATATTATTTATGTTGCCGGTTATTTTCAAACAAAAATTTCGTTTTATCACAGTACAGTAAAACAAAGTTTATGCAACTGGGGTAAAATAGTGATAACTTTTGTTTTGCATACCAATCCAAAGAAATCATTTAAATTTTCCCCTTACTTTAGAATTTCTATTGATATAACAGAAGCAGACTATTTGTTGACTTAATTTTTATTCAACAAACGTCGAGGAAAGAGTTGAAATATTTTTATAATGCGACATGTTAAATGGCAGTGAGAAACCAGATATCTATATGCAATGTGACTTAAAAATAAGTGTACATTTAAGAAATGAAAAAGAAAAAAAAAAAAAAAAAAAAAAAAAAAAAAGAGGTCAAACCAAAGTTTAATAGAAACGTACTATTTGTAAGAAATGTACTATTTGGGAAAAAAGTAATTGGTTTTCTGAATAAAATACAACACACTGTACATTCCAGTATAATTCGGGTTTTCTTTCTTTCTTTTACTTTTTCTTTTCTTTTTCTTCTTTTTCTTCCTTTTTTTTTTTTTTTTTTTTTTTTTTTTTTTTTTTACAAATACGCTCGCTGATTTTGGTTCTGTCTGCATATGCATGTATATATATCGCTTGCACTGCTAAAATTTTGTTAATTAAAAAAAAAAAAAAAAAAAAAAAAAATTACTATTTTTTTTTTTTTTTTTTTTTTTTTTTTTTGCATTAACAATTTAAAGTGGAGTGTTAATATTTATTTTATTATAATTTCCCCATACTGCAGTCTTTTTCAGCATATAAAAGGGTTTTACGTAGTGAGAAGAAGATAGACGACTCTCATCGTTTTCCTTTAAAAAGAGAATTGAGGCTAATTTCTGGGAAATTTCCGGCTCGTCACCCACAGCTCAAATTCTCCACTTATTCTGGAGCAATCGATTGTTTCCATTTTCCGTGTGAAGTGCCCAGGCTTCAGTGTCTTTTGAGACTTCGTCAGGACTGTTAGTTTATCAAAAATCCATTTAATGGCAAAAGTTTGTTCTTTTAATACACACAATAATAGAATGCGCGCAGTAATTTCAAATAATAATGATAGCCCAATTTCATATTTTAAAACAATATGCTGAATAAATTTTGAGCAAAATGAATAACGTGAAAAAATGGCATTAAAAAAAGTTTCTTGCATTTAATGTAACGGTTATGCTTTACAATAAGCAATATATATATATATATATATATATATATATATATATAATTTGAATAATTTAATTCCTTTACAACACTCAGCAAATGAAAGATAGATAAAAATACAAACATATGAAATTTTAAATGAGATGTAATTCGAATAAAATTATTGTCACGATGATAATTAAATTTAATTACACTGAGTAGTTATATATTTAATTTTACGTGCTGAAATAACATTTTCATTAAGCAAACATTTCTTTTTGATATCACATCAGAGGTTTAATATTGATTTGTTTAAAAATGCAAATATATTCCTAAATAATCAAGAAAGCTGTATTGTTTTCGTCAACTTATGTGGGGAAAGGGGGAAAAATTGGAAGAAATCATTTATGTGTGCGTACATACGCGTTAGTACACCCGTAATTTTTTTTTTTTTTTTTTTTTAAAGTTTATATAATTTTTTTCTTTTTTGTAAGTATATAAAAATTAACTACATGGTTTGCATATTTAAAAACGGAGTTTCCTTTACTGAAGGTTAATTTCTCTTTCGTAAACATATCAAAAGAGGCTAAGCGGAAGTTCCCAATTTCTCTTCGGCATGTTGCGTGAAGTGTCGCCGCTTAAGTTTCGAGGGACATTTCCCTGTGAAACGGGAGCTCGTTATCGGCTCCTTATAAAAATCGCTTTCCTGATACAATTGTTAACTGGATTTTACTTAAAGTGTAAGCTTTAGTAGTATTAAGTAATGAAGTCTAAATATAAATAATAAATGTACTCTAGCTTCTAGTACGGAGTAGTTACAGTAATATGCAATTTTTAAAATAATGTATTTTTTAAAATTTTTTACATTATTCTTTAAATTACAATGCCACAACCTGAAAAATTATTTATTTTATAACATTATTAATGATTAGAACATTATGCAGAACATTATTTATAGGTTACACATTATTAATACAATAGATATTCATTTCTTAAACTAATTTATTATCATTAGTTCTTTAGTACTTGAGCCTTAATTAATATTAAAGCAATGTATAAAGCAATAATTTAAAAATGTAAAAAATGCTATATATATTAAAAAAAAAAAAAAAAAAAAAAAAAAAAAAAAAAAAATGATGTGTAATTACTAATATATTGCATTAAAGAAACTTATACATAAAAATATAGACGAAGACTATTTTTTAAACTATATTTGCATGAATTTGTCTTTAAAACTTCAAAAATTTCATTAATGGATTAAATAATATGATAAAGTTTTTCATCATCTCCTCTTTATTTAAATATTAATTTTATACAAAAGTACATTTTTTTCGTAATTATGTTTGCAATTTCACGAATTATGTTTTTGTATTTCATCATACTCAGCTTTTACTGTAATAAATTATTTAATTACTTATAATTCCTTTAGTATATCAAAATGTAAGGTGAAAATATTAGAAGTAAAAAAAAAAAATAAATAAAAAATACATATTTATTATAACAACTAAGAGTTTTGATAAAGCCTAATTTTGATTGTTTTATTGTTCTTTCGTAGTGTAATTTTGAAAATGAATTTATCTTCTTAAATAATAAATTTTAATGTTATTTTTCATTATAAGAAGCAAATTAGAAATTTTATTTTTAACATATTTACTTTTAAAAGAATCTAATATGACATATATTTTATTTATTTTTATTAAGTATCTACGAATTATGTATTTAATTAATGGTAAAATTCCTAACCAAGATAATTCAGCAGTTTCATCTATGTTTTTAAACACACAATGCCAAGAATGAAATTGAAACGATAAATCCGAAAATCTAACTTTCCTTAGATTAAATTGAAACCTTGAAACGCACGAGTTGAGTTTTCAGTCACTGAAGATATGCAAGAGCGCAACAGGTGGATTTACAAGAAAAACGATCTACCAAAAAACATGATATTACTTTGTTCTCTGCGCTTCATGAGCTTCAGTTGGATTTGTTTATTCATTCTTGTGATGAAGATTAGAATTCAAGAATGATTAGAATTCAAGTTTAGACTCGACTTATTACTCTTTACTAAGTTTAAAAATTTAATAAATACTTGGAATAAAGTGGAACGTATAAGTTTTTCAATCATTTAGCTATTTATATAGTAATTAACTTTCATTTGAGAAATAATTTACTTAAATATGAATAGACATTATAATTTTATAATTGATTAATTAATTAAATAGTTATTTATGTAAAAAAAATAATATTTTTTTAAAAATAATCTTAGAAATAAAAATTATTTTGATTTCTCACTAAAATTGTTTTTTGATAGACACACTTATAATCAGTTATTTAAAAGCGGATATTTAACACTCGCATGCTAAAATATTCAAAAACTAGAAAAATAATTAAATAACAGCTTTAATTTTTTAATATTAATCTGGTGTTTTTTAAAAGCCTACTTTGGTTAGTTAAATGCATCTAAATAAAAAGCATTTCAGTTTTAAGTAAACACTAAAATATTTTTTCTGTACATTATCATGTATTTTCTGTAAGAGTTGAGTCTGTTCTACTATTTCTCTATATCTTCTTCGCATTTTAGACACACACATACACACACGCAGAGAGAGAGAGAGACAAAGATTTAAAAAGTGAATTATTTATATTTTGCATTAATATTAGGGAATGCTCAAAAGTGTATAATTAACAAATATTTTCAATGTGTTTCTTTAAAATATAGAATATATCTGTAAAAAATTTATACTTGATTTCTCCTTCTCGTAAAGATATTTTTCTTTTTAAACTTGCACTGTTTTTATTTCTGAATATGAATGTTAGAATTCTATAAAAACAAGTTGAACCTAGAATGATTTTCTAAGGTTTTAGTATTAGCGTCTTAAAAAAGAGCAGAATCTATTATTAATGTTATTTTTATGATTTTATTTGTAGTTTTAGCAAATTATTTTATCATTATTAAATATTTTGTATAATTTTTATTGTTTTTATGGATTTGTATAAACCTTTTATATTCAATTAAATGTAAATTTATGTCATTGACTAAAAGTAAAGGATACAGCCACTGAAAAATCTGTTGACAAATTAGCATTCTTTGTTGTTTTTTACAACAGAATTTTGTGTTTCAAATTTGTTGTAAGTAGATAAATAAAAAAAACATATTTATAACAAAGATACATTTTATTGTTTATTTATACCAAATATTGCTAGCATTTTTTGTTATCAATTTCTGCACTTTTTCCTTTATAGAGTACACAAATGTTACTTTATTGAATGGATCTTGCATCCATCATCTCTTCCTGATTTATTATTAATAAAGCTTCACATAGCTTTTGAAATATATTTAGTTTATTTTTTTATACTTCGTATCGAAATTTGCTTGATATTGTTACTGTTACTATGTTTACACTGTTCTGTACAAAATCTTCTTTACAAAATCCTAAGTGTTGTGAAAATTTCTATTATTGTATTTAATGGTTTGCCCAACTTTTCAAAAATAAATTGTTTGAGGAATTCGTTACTCTTTTTCGGCACATTAAGACCATTTATCAACTTGATAAATGTTCAACTTAATGATTATCATTTAAACTTCAAGCTAAGGTTTCATTATTATATGAAAATCTACTATTTAACTATTTTATATTATATTAACTATTAACTGCTTTCTTTTTTGATGCTTTTGCATTAATTCTTTTTTACTATTTATTATTAGTGCAGTTTTGACTTGTTTTTTAAACATATCCATTTCTTAAGAATTCATGTACTTATTTCTTTAATTGCACATGTTAATGCATTTTTCATCAGTGGCCCGATTTTGAATTAATCATAATCGAATATATCCTTAATATGTACTTTTTGGTGTTATTTGAAAAAACTGCAACATAAAAATAAGTTTTGGAAGACTTATTGCAAATTTTTAATCTTGGTTATCAGCCAGGGACTTTTCTCTATTTGAGGAATGCAACAATTTACCGAATTTTAAAATGAGTAATACATATTAAAAATTTGGTTGCAGTTAAGGAGTATTATGTACATCAAAAAATCTAACGATATGAAAAACTCGCTTTAATAAAAATGTCCTAAAAATATACTTCGATCGATGCGAGATCCCAGACTGAAAAAGAAAATATGTTGCATATTCGAAGGCTGGAATCAACAGCAATAATAAAATATGCAAATTTTATTCTCACCGCAAACGGTGTATTTTCGAAGTACACATGTGGCCTTGCAATCAAGAACGAAAGATATTCAAATTTTTATAAAACAGTTTCTGAACAGTTTACTCTAACTGTATTTAAAGTAAAAGAAATGTCAGAATTACATTTAGAATTGTTTCTGATGATTGATGTTATTTATGTGCGCAAAATTTCGATTTCAATTACTTTTATTTTCTTTTTATATTGTTAAATTTGAAAATTTCTTAGTTTAAGCATCGCTTCTTTGTAATATTTCCGGATAGTTACTTATCAAAAATATAATCGGAGCATAATCTGTTGCTAAAAGTTAATTAGTAGTTACCTTGTAAAAAAATTAGTATGGATAGTAAGTAAGAAAACAACTTTCCAGGAAATTCTATATTATTTTGTGTGAAGTTTGCCTAATTTTATTGCACTCTTGTCTAGGATAATCATTATAGTTGTCTACGCTGCGTCTGTCTTGTCTTATAGGCTTTTTAAAGTAAGGATTTTACATTGTATGGAACAATTTTTGTAACTGTAAGTCACGAGTTTCAAATCAAATCAAACAAAATTAAATGAAGCTGACATTTTACGGTAGAACGCACCAGATTTTATTTATTTTATTTTTTATTTTTTTAAGATTTTTTTAAATTTATTTATTGCATACAGGAGGGATAGCCCACATTTTTTTACACTTAATTTTTTTTTCTCTTTACAGAAAGAATTTTATTGAACTCCTTTTTCTTCTTTTAAAATAAACATTTAAAACTGTCATTTTTTTAATGAAAAAAAAAAAAAAAATGCGTTCATAATATTTTTTTTTTATATAATAGATAATAAAATAACTATAAGTAGGCAGTTATAAGTGCCATATTTATAGTATAAAATATGTGTAGTAATATTTTTTAATAACTAAAAGTTAGCATTAGAATAATTTGTTTGTGAAAAAAGTTGAATTAAACATTAAATTTGAGTAGATTACAAGAGTTTTAGTTTTAGAGCACTTAAATATGTCATTCCATTATAATTCTTAGACACAAATAAATAAATGAATAAAAGCTAAATAGTCTGTTAAAATAGGTCTAATAAAATGTCAACGTTTTATTTATGTTTTAAATGAAATTTTGAATATATTAGGTTCCACAGCTTTTAAAATGTTGCTTTTCCGATTAAATGTTATTTCACATCTTATTTTAATAACAGAGTATCAGATTATGCTTTTCAAAATACAGAGAGTTATTTTGGATTCGTTTTCTGGATATTAGTTAGGCATTTTTAGTTTATTTTATGCTTTTTGAAATGTATCAAAACAGAATGTTGTCTTTGGCTTTGTAGGCAATGTTTCACTTTTGATTTTATTAGAATATTTCAATACTATTCAAAGGATTTTTAAATTATAAAATCTTTATATTTTGATTAAAGCACAGTATAAGTTAATGTATAATTTGTAACTCTTTTTGTATAATTGAATAATAGTTCTTCTTCACTATTTTTTCAAGTAAACAACTATTAGATGGTTTTGAATTATTTCTAAAACTGAAGTAATATTTTATGTTATTTTCTGGATTTTAGATAAGCTTCTTCCACTAGAAAAGAAAACTATTTTTAAAATTTTTTAAATGAATTAAAATAGAATATAATGCTTAAATTATATATATATTTGAATGCGCTTTCAAGTTTTTTTTTTTCTTTCTTTTCTTTTTTCTTTTTTTTTTTTTTTAATTAAATTAACACATAACTTAAAATTTATTTTTTAATTTATCTTAAATGATTGAATTTTACATTAATGTGTTTTATTTTCTTTTACTCATCTGGATTTTAAATTAATGCGTTTTATTTTCTCTTAGTCATCTTGTAGAGAAAGTATTGTTTTGAAGTCAATTCTAAATTTAAATATTTTGAGGCATTTTTTATCCGAAAATCAGCTTTTTTAATGATTGGTCCGAGTCTCTGTGAGTATATTCAAAAACACACATTAGTAGAAAGTCCAATCTCGGTTTTCTAACTTTATATCATACGAAGATGATAGGTAAAATTTTATTTATTGAGATTCGACTAATGATTCGTGTACAGAGCATGCAAAAACATTGAAATACCTTACATTTTCTGGTAAAAGTTTTGGTAAGTACACTTTAATATTTTTAGACTGCATTAAACAAAATGAAATTGGCATATATTTTTATAATAATAATAATAATAATAAAAAGCAAAGAATATGATATAGAAAGTATTTATAGTTGTTTACAGGACCACACAAAAGAATTCTGATATATTAGAGTTGTTTTTGGGAATGCTTTGAAAAACATTTCGAATTATGTCATGTATTTTTTACTGTGCTAAATTTAAGTAAATTTCTGCATATATAATTTATATAATATATACAGAGCTGCTCAAAATTAGTCGAATAAGTTTTGAAGAATATGTAGGCAGCAATTCTATGAATAATTTCAAATAAATTTTGAAATATAATACAGCATTAAGTGTTTTATGAATATATTCACAGTATTGCAAAGGCTAATCGAGGGGGGTGGTAGTCCACTTCACAACCTCACTTGTTTCAAAACAAAATGTTCCTGATTCTAAAACTATTTTTAAACGGTTTCAAAGTACACTAGAAGTTTTCAACTACAGTACCTTATATCTTAAAACTGTGATAATATCTCTGGAGTAATGTAGGATAAGAGAAAGTTGTGTGAGTGCCACAGAAGATTATCTAAGTAATGGAACGGGGCTTCCTTGGATGGGAAAGAAAAAGACATTATTAGCTTTATGTGTTTTACTTAAGCTGAGTTTTTGCAAAGGCTCTTTTTTTTTTTTTTTCAATAGGTATTCTTTGGAACAATCGAAAATGCTCAATGTTAATTAAAGGAAATTTTTACGCTTTCTTCTAAATATTGACGTCATTATTACTTTCGTCTCCATTTACAAGAAAAAGTAATAGATTTCTAAAAGTTTTGACTTCATAATTTTGATAAACTTACTGGTTCTTTTTGTCCTGAACACAATTTGAATATTTTTTGATCCGTGTGTCTACCTAAGTATGTGCAGTCCATGGCTATGTATTACACATACACAACTATAATGAAATCTGCAAATCAAGAGCTAATATACGAAAATTCATGAAACGTTGTATGTAACTGCAACTTGATAGATATAAGCATAGATTATATTTTGGAATACGTCATTTTACAGGTGCTTGAACAGGTGTGGTACTCAAATACATCACTTTTAACGATTCGCATGTTAACTATATCTCGGCAATCCTTACAGAAATAGATAAAATTTAACTTTAAACTGTTTATTATGAAAAGGTATGATTTAATTTTAGTACATATAGTGCTAGAAAAAAAGTTAAGGCCCGCTGAAAAATTACAGTTTTCTTACAATTGCATATTTAAATTTTAAATGCAAGAAATGGCAATTTTAATTATCATTCATATATATAAAAAAAATACAAAAATTTAAATTATTCTGTATTTGAATCTTTTATACACGTAGAAAGCTGGAAAAAATATTAAGTTCACAGAAAATATTATGTAACAAAATGCTAATATTACAAAAACTTCTTCTTTTGAATTAATTTAATCATTCTCGAGGTTATAAAATTTGAAATTTTTTTTTCAAAGTGTCTTTTGAGATGCTTTTCCAACAGTTTTCAATGGTCATTTTAAGCCCCTCTTCGGTGTTAAGTTTTTTCATTTCCATGACGCGTCATGGACAATAATGCCACTTATATTTTCTGGTGGGCTTAGATCAAGGATTCTTTATAGTCATTTAAATAGTTTGACATAATTCTCTAGGATTCAGGTTTTTGTGGAACTTGAATTATGAATGCATGCATTGTCAGGCTGAAATATGTACTCTCTGGTGGTGGTTCACTACGAAGATCATGTTTCTAGTATCGAAAACCGTCAGGCCGTCCAAAGGGAAAAAAAAAAAAAAAAAAAAAAAAAAAACATTTTGCTGTTTATCCCGCAAAGGAACATGTTACTTTGCAAATTCTAAGAGCGCTATTTCATATCTCTTACTTAGAGGTGGTCGACGTTTCATTTTGTTAGATTTTACATTTGGATTTTTTGATAGCACATTTCGTACAGCTTGGATGGTGCAAGAAAGCTTCAAATCATTTACAATTTGAGAAGAAGAGACTTTTGTTTTTAGTTACTGGCCTAACAACAGCTCTCACTTGTCGAGGATTCAACGCAGAAGATCATCCTATGCTTTTACACTTGTAAGCATAATCATCACTATTTTTTAAAAAGTTGTTAACTACAGATTTAAATCTGTTTATTGTTTTAGCTATTACCCAAGAATTGGAACAACGTTGTTTTAAACTCAGAATTTTACTTTGTTCAACCAAGGATAATTTCCTACTTCTCCTCACTGAGAAAAAATTCTGTAACTGACATCTAGAATCTAAATTGTGGCTCTAGAAAAAATAGTTCCATGTCATCCTTATAAATTCTAGTCCCCTTGGAAAACGATTTCTAGAAGCCCCTATTAGAATTCTAGAGAGTTTGCCTGTATTCTGGAGGACAAAGTTATTTAAAAATCTCTGCAAATAAATGAGACTACAAGAAGCGGGTTTCAGCAACTATAATCTTGGTTTGTTACCCAATTCTAGAAAATCAAGCGAGAATTTCTTGCAATACAAATGATTCAGAATATTTAAAATATTAAGAATATTGTTTCACCCTCTAGAAATGTGTACACTAGAAATTCTCGATAATTTCGTCTATTGAGTTTATTGGCATGCCTTATGCGCATAGCTGGGAAATCTATATTTCTAGTTAAGGGATTTAGAAAATGGCCACTTATTCATTCTAGTGGAAGGCGGTATATTTTTTTTCTCAGTGCTTATTTTTAAAAATACTAAAATTTCCATCAGGCGTCATCTGTGTGATTTGTTGGAGCAGCTTCTCAGATAACAATAAAATACCGAAGATAATAAATAAAATGAGTGAAGCTATAAAAGGTAGCTTGGTCTTATTATTTTCCCCAGGTTATAACATGTTATAGAAACAGAAACTAATTTTTATTTAAAAAGTTACTGCATTTTCATGACATTTTTAAATGTTTAATTAAACTGTTAATTTCTACATTATGCTTAAGTTTGCATAAAATTCAAATATGTAGTGGCGAGAATAATGATGTTTTTCGCTTGGCTTTAATATTTTTTCCAGAAAATCCTACCGAATTATTATAACATTTCAAACTGTATCATGGAATTTATCATACGGCTATTGCTGGAAACATAATATTCAAAATAATTTTAAATAAACTGTCGGGATTAAAATTTGATTTTCATTACTTAATAGCGACTGCGGCTATGCTTTGCCTTTCGAATAAACATTTAAACAGTATCTCAGTTTCTGCTGTCGAGAAATCTAGAATATATATATACCATAGCCTCATTATATATAAAAACACAACTTTGCCATTTAAACAGATTAAAACAATATAACAGAAGATTCTTTGTAGGCCACAGCATAATAGTTTTAAATAGGTGAATTATCATGAATTATTTAAAAAGGCATTCCAATTTAGAATTGGTTAACAGAATGTTAACAAGGAACAATAATTTATACAAATTAAGAAAAGAGAGGTTTAAACATATTTTCTTTGCAGTCTTTAACAAAATTGCTTGAAAATTTCTACCTTTATTAATGACAAGTAAATGCAACTGCAATTTAGATTAGCATGTTAAAGCAACGCAGTTGAAAGAATTATAAGATGTTGAATTTTAATTGGCTTTATGTTACAATTTTGAAAATACTACATGAAACATTAGAACTTGTTTGTAAGATATACATAAAATGTTAAAATCCCAGTTAGTGTCGAAAAATTTCTCTGTTAGATAAGAAGAAAAACTTTTTTAAATCAAACACTTTTGTTTGCAAATTAGGAACAGAATTTCGGTTTAATATAATATTTAATCTTGTAAGATCTTAAAAAAAAGAAAAAAAAAATGAAAAAAATGTTGAGGATGAATTACACCGAAAAGTTTTTAAAAGCACGACTAATAAAAATATAATTCATACCTTTTAATATGAAAGAAAAATGGACGAAATATTAATCAATTGCTCAGAAGCAGTTACTGCTGAAACAACAACACGTTAAAAATATAAACTATGTTTTCTACAGAATTAATTAAAAACTGTATTTTCTGTAAATCCCAAAATATTTACATAATTATAAGCACAAGATATTTTGTTTTTTAAAACTGTAAACTTTTTTTTTAATATAAGCTATGTTTTGTGCAGAATTATTAAAAAGTTGTACCTTTTGTAAACCACAAAATACTTAAATTAATTATAATCACAAGACAAATCATTAAAATCAAGTAAAAAATCCTGCCAGACATTAATATTTCGAAATTTTGATGATGTAAATAATAAAATTATTTGTAAATTCTTTAATATATCGAAAACGGCATTTAATTTATTTAGAAGTATTCCTGAAGTATTCATGAGAAGTAGCAGCAGAAAAAAACTGCGTTATGTTTCTTATAATTGGGGTAAAAGGGTAAAAAACAAGTTTTGTGAAAAATAAACAATTTTTATAAAATATATGTATACGGCATTTCTCGATTTTATTTTAATTTTCAAACAAAAGTTCTTCCATTTACTTATTAAAAACTAATTTTAGAGCATAATCTAAGAGTCTGAAATATATTCCTATGACTAATGAATATTTTGCTCTTCCTTTCTTTTAAGTATAGAATGATTCAAGTATTAACGTCTATAAACAAGTATAGCTTACAGTCGGCTGCAAAATTATTTGAGTGCTAGCAATAATTCCTTTATAAAAAAAAACGTTCACTTAATACTTTATTGTTAAATAAATCCTTGTCGAATTATGTTCTCATACTGACAAAGAACATGATTCAATTAGGATTTATTTAACAAAACGGTATTAAGCGTACTTTTTTTTACATAGGATTTATTGCTAGCGCTCGAATAATTTTGCTGCTGACTATATATCTAAAATAAATAAATAAATAAATAAATAAAATTCAGGAGAAATAATTTTATTATCTGTAAGTATAAATACATGAGCTATTTTAAAAGATATATCTTCTAGTGTCAGCTATAGTGATTGTACAGTTGTTGCAGTCCCCAAAAGTCTTGATCAAAAATTTTTCTTTTTTTCTTATTTTTACTTAAGAATTTCCTTTAAATGATTTCTTCTCAGACAGTCATTTGGGTATACATAATCACTTTGTTTTCATATCTGACTTTTCATCATGCTGAAGTACTATTTCAGCATGATGAAAAATAACTATATTTTAAGAACTCTAAAGAGCAAAGCAGTTGGAACTCAAGTGATATACAATCGGCAGCAAAATTATTCGAGCGCTAGCAATAATTACTATATAAAAATAGTGCACTTCATACTGTTTTATTAAATGAATCCTTGTCGAATCATGTTCTTTGACTAAGAACATGACTCGACAAGGATTTATTTAGCAAAGCAGTAGTAAGTGTACTTTTTTTTTTTACATACGAATTATTGCTAGCGCTCGAATAATTTTGCTGCCGACTGTAGTAAGACTGAAATTGCTGTTTCTATGCTTAAGAATTATTGTAATAACCGCTAAAATAACATTTCTTTTGTAAATGCTGAATATATTCTAATCTGTTTTAAACAAAACAGGCTTTCCACATTTAATCCCATTTCCACTTGAAAAGGCCAGATACACACACAAGTGAACAAATGGATTTACTTTTTTTAAAAACTAGAATATTTATAGCATTATCAAATACTTTGTAATCTTAAAATTATGGCTGAGATTCCTTTTTAGAATATACTTTAAAATTATTCTTAGTGCATAAAATGATAAAAATATGTGAAAAATGCTAGAAAGCATTAAATATACATTCATATAAATTTTAAATCTGGTGTGTTTGGCCCCACGACATCTGCTACCCGCTACTCTACAAATTATAAAATCTTTTTTTTGAGATAGTGTGGTCAGAAGACATAAAATTGACCTGACTAATTATACGCTGCCGATTTTTTTTTTTTTTTTTTTTTTTTTTTTTTTTTAGTAATAAGCTAATACATACAGTCGGTAACAAAAGTGTCCGAACATTAGCCAAAATTCCTATGTACAAAAAGTACACTTAATACAGTTTTGCTAAATAAATCCTCGTCGAATCCTGTTCTTAGACTGACTAAGAACAGGATTCGACAAGGATTTATTTAACAAAACAGTATTAACTCTACTTTTTTCATATAGGAATTTTTGCTAGTGTTCGGACACTTTTGTTACCGACTGTATGTCGTAAAGAGATATAAAAGAGAGTTTACAGTCCGAATTTAAGGAAAGTTGACAGAGCTGCTATTTTTTAGACACTGATCTTCGAGATCTATAAGATTCACCTACCTAATCAAATTGCCTATCAATTTTCCTATAGTAACCAAATAATACATGTGTAAAAGATGTGTAAAGAGGAGTTTATGTAGCAAATTTGAAGCAAATCGTTATAGCCATTTTTGAGATACTGACTTTTGGTACCACTTCTGATTTTGACCAAAACGTGGCAGCACAATTTGTTTACTGGAAACCAATATGAAAGGGCATCAAAACGGAAGTTAATATGACGAGTTTGAATAAATTACGTAGAACAGTTTTTTGAAAAGTCAGCTTGCGAGACCAAAATTTAACCTACCTGTTCAGGACGCTTAGCAGTTTTATTGAAGTAACCAGTTGATACATGCGAAAGAAAACCTAAAGGGGATTTTATATAGCAACTTCGAAGAAAAACGTTAGAGCAGTTTTTGAGACATGAATTTAAGATCCTACTTTAGGTTCCCCAATTTTCACCAAAAGTTGATAAAATCATCTGTGCACTGGAACTGTGTTAATAACGAAGCTTCATTGTTCTATGTTTTTCCGTTTTGAAGAAAAGGAATACTAAGAAAAAATCCTTTCTACACACACATGCCCCAAAGAAAAAACTTTTTTTTTTTTTTTTTTTTTTTTTTTTTTTTTTTTTTTGATTCAGGAGACCTTAAAACATGTAAATCGGATGAATGCTCAATATCGAAATTTTTTTAACCAAATACAATATTTCCATTACATACGGTAGTCGGCTAATGTAAGTAAAATATAAGATTTGGGATTTTTTTTTTAAGTGTATGATTAAGTTGAATGATCATATAAAATTAATAAATGTAATATTATCATCAAATTTCAAATTTCCTTAACGACAGTTAATTATTAATCATGCTTAACAATTTCTTATAATTGAAAAAAAAAATGATTTATCTTTTGTCGCTTCCTTAATCTTTTGTATATGAGATATACCAGCAACATTAGGAGCAGTTATAATTAGTTTTGATTATATTTCAATTACGTAATGAAATACAAATTTTTAATTGTTATTTTAGAACTTTGAATAAAACTGTTAAATTACATTATACTATAGTATTATGTTATTATTTTTATTTGCTAATTTTATTTCCTTTACTATTTTTCCCATTATTTTATAATATAACTAGTCTTTCTTATCGTTATTTTAAGAAATATATTTAATTTTAAGTATTAATTGTTCTTTTCAGAATGAAAATTATGAGCTTTGGTTTAGATTTACTGATGATAGCCCCTATAACAAGAGAGTCTTGAAGAAAAATGTTTATAAAGCTACTTACGTTTTGCTATGTACAGTCGGTAACAAAAGTATCCGAACACTAGCAAAAATTCCTATGTAAAAAAAGTGGAGTTAATACTGTTTTGTTAAATAAATCCTTGTTGAATCATGTTCTTAACCAGTCTAAGAACATGATTCGACAAGGATTTATTTAACAAAACAGTATTAACGCTACTTTTTTTATATAGGAATTTTTGCTAGTGTTCGGATACTTTTGTTACCGACTGTAACATGCTAACTAACTAACTAAATAAAAATAAAATAAAAATAAATAAATATATAAAATTAATTTTGAAACCTTATTAATAATCATTGTTTTATATAATTTACGAATAAATACCAGGCATCTTTATAATTATCCACAATAGAAAAAAGTACATTACATATATGCGTGCCGACTACGTGGGTGCTTCTGGTGCTCAAGCACTCATAAAATTTAAACCAGAATTTAAATTTACAAAGACAGAAAATGCATAATAAAGGTGACTTTTTACTGATCATATTATTTTATTTTCAGTTAAAAAAAAAAAAAAAAAAAAAAAAAAAAAAAAAAAAACATTTACATTAGAATAAAACACTCTTACCTTTTAGCACAATAATCAATTGTTTAATTTAGCACAGTTTAGCATATCGTTTAGCACCATTCGGTACTTCCAACGTCTCTAATATGCATGGGACTGTCACACTATATGGGACTTCCCTTGTACAATAAGTATTTGATTGGCTATAATCTGAATAAACCAGCTGTGTTTGTAGTTGTCTTCTGAAACGGTGGGTGTATTGAAGCTTTATAAGGTTGTCTCGGCAGATAATAAAAAAATTATCTACCACTAAGGTGCATCATCGTTTACAATTTAAAAAATTATAAAGCATATTGTAATTGTTTTAATACGATAGATTTTCGTATTCCGGTTAGCACTGCGAACAGTGGTTCCCACAACTGACAGTTTTCTTTCCTCTGTGGGACGGAATGTTTAGCGCTAACAGGTGATAAGCTTAGCTACTACTAAGGTCCATAAACTTTTCCAATTTTACAAATTATAAAGCATATTGTAGTTGTTTTTTCAATATAGTTTTCCGTATTCTGTTTAGCATTACGGGCAGGGGTTTCCACAATTAACAGTCTTCTGGTATCTGAGGAAAAGAATGGTTGATGCTGTAGTGGGGCACCGGAATATTCCCGTCCTGCTCGGTACTTCCATCGTTCTTCAGTTGTATTATACTGTCACACTCTATGGGGATTCTCTTGCACAATAAGTCTTTCTTTGGATATAAGTTGAATAAACTAGCTGTGTGTTTACTTGTCTTTTAAAACGGTGGGTGTATTTAACCCTTTATCTACCACATGACGAGACAGACAAAAAATTGTATTTGAAACATATTTTTTATTTACATAAGATTATTTTTTAAAGATATATGCAATAAAAGTTATGCATATTTCCTCATCACAGTAATTAATGAAGAATTAGTGAGGGGGAATTTCAGTGTATATAGAGGAAGTTAAATAGGACCTTAAAAATAGATAAAACTTGTCCCTTATGTTCCTTATTTTTCTCAAAGATTGGTGGTGGATTTTTGAGATAATATTGGAATTAATTATAATGCACGTGATGATCGTGGAAAATGCCAAGCAAAAGCATCGAGAGCACTCTATAAAATTCTTCTTGAACAAAAATGGCTTCATGTAGTGTCTAGTGGCATGCAGTGATGTTAAAGTGAGGTATAAACTTTCTATTCATATACATACCTTTCACATTTCTTCCATAAATTCATTTTTATGCGCTTTTTAAACTAATGGTACTTTTAAATACAAGTACTGTCAACAAATAAAGGGTTAAGATTTATGGAATTGTTTCGGCAGACGACAGGCGAAAAGACTGTCTACTACTACTAAGGTGTATTAACTCTTTCCATTTTACAAATTATAAAGCACATTGTAGTTGTTTTTGCACTACATATTTCCATATTACTATAGATTTAAAACGAAATGTTAAAAAATAAAATAATAATAATTTTTCGAAAATAAATAAGGTTTAGGTATGAATAATTTGCATAACCAATTTTCCCATAGAGTAATAGGCGTTTGGTCTGCCGGCGACGATAGGTTAGGAGTCAGCGGGGATTTCTTCTGTTTGAGAACTTCTGTGGCAGAAAAACCACATCGTTTTTTACGATTGGCGCCTCTGCATACACATAACAATATAAGGTAATCATGCCCAAAATAAGAATTCAGTTGACAGAATTTGATTAAAAGAAGTTCTTGGTATAATTTCAGGATAAGCCTATTTACATAAAAATAAAAATAAACATGAATAATAGTTTAGAAAATAATAAATGTATTATTTTGAAAGTATAATAATCCGAATTTATATATATTTTTAGTAAGTTTGATTCAGTGCTAGTATGAATAAAGTATTCAAAATATAATGAAATAGAGACAGAAAAAAGTAAGTTTTATTGAACTCTAACACATTATTTAAAAACAAGAATAAGTAAGTTTTAGGGGGAAAAGCCCCCTTTATTTACTTGTATTTTTTCGTACTTTATTTTTAATTATTTTATAAAGTACGGATAAAAAAATGCGTACTTCAAAATTTAGATTTGAAGAATGAAGATATGAAAAAATTGGTGCATTTCCCTCTGTAAGCTAATCTTTGCAAATACTTTTCTTTATAACTTTTAAATGAACTTTAGAACAGACAATTTATCATAGTTAAAGTAATAACGTATTGCTAAATAATTTATCAGAAATTAAAAGACAATTTTCGATGATAACGAAATTATTCACCTCTTAAAGAATGAATAGTAATTTCCTTAGTCTCAAAATATTGTATCTTGTACATTTAATTAGAAAGAACAATATTTTTCAACTCAAACTAGACAGTGAGATAAGCGAATGAGTGATTTATAACATGAAACATTTATCGTTAATCAATGATCTCATAACTAGTTAGTAATAAACATTTATTCTGCAAATTACCAATTATTTGCTTCGTTTTATAAGCATATTCTTAAGACAATTTATATTAATCGATAGTTATGGCAATAGCGCTTGACCTTTTAACGCTTACTTGAGATAGCTGCTAGACGAGAATTATAAATTCAAGTATTAATGCTATAATCCTTCTGAATTCATGAAAAGATCGTTTCACGGTTTACATAAATTTTTCAAAGCTCATATTAATTAATTGCTCTCAGACTATCTGTCATGTAAATGAATTATAAAAAAGGTAGGTAATGCTTACTAGATTATTGTATAAGGGATTTATTCTTTATTCGATATAGGAAAAATAATTAACTTGTTGAGCGTACTTCATTCTGAACGGATAGAAAGCATTTTTTTTTTTTTTTTTTTTTTTTTTTTTTTTGTTAATAGAATATAATTCAGCTAAAAATATGGTTTAGGAGTATTTTTTGTGGTGAAATAATTTTTATTTTTATTTTTTTTTTAAGAAAATAACGGTTACGAATAAAAACACACCAACAATTACTCAAAAATTCTTCGTAGTAAATATAATGGATTTAAATTGTATATTTAATTCTAATTATCTATTATTATTATTATTATTGAGTAATTACTTCCGTATTGAATGATTACTTTCAAGCAAATCTCTCAAACGACACATATTTCTTTTATAAACAGAGAACTACACTGTTATTAATTTGGTTTATATTTGTGGCTATACGGAAGTAAATAGTAGTTTCGATTGAAATATAAACGTCATTAACTCTCCTGTTCCTTAATTCTTCTTTCCTTCTTCTTAAATTCGATAAAAGCAGACTACCAAGATACGCCTGTAAAATGAAAATGAAGGATATTTGCAAATGGTCCCAAAATAAATGTCTCAGGGAGTCAAGAGGAAGCATAGATTAATTATCAGGCACCTGTAAATTTACAAGTTGACCAACCTCGAGCCGAGTCCAGTAATTTGGCTGATGATTGTTTTCATTTTTCAGAGCAATTGTGTTATTGACTTTTATCGACTAGTCGGATGTTGAGAATGCTAACGAGGTGGAATGATGAATCCACTGTCCTGCAAATATTAAATATGAACCACACGTGAGATGGCTATGATATTGTAGCATGTGCGTGGTGGATGCAGATTACTTGCGTTTTACATTCCATTGGCGCCGCAACTGTTTCCCTGCAGATTGTTTTGTGCCCTTTGAAACTTTATCTATGAAAAACAACCTGTGGTTTTAACATTGTGAATTCATCCTCAACTTATATGGATTAAAAAAGTCGTTGGTGCACATTCTTACGTTGAACTTTGGACCCAAATTTAGTTATATTACCATCATCCTATAAAACTCAAAGCAAATGTATATTACTAAGTTTAATGTCTAGTTTCGTCCACCCGAATGACTTGCTTATCCCTCTACAGGACATATCCTATAGGAATCTTGGTAGTCTAATTTTTTGCTTTCTTTTCCATATATAAGAAGGAAATATTTGATTCGAAAAAATTTTCGACCTCCGGTTTTTGACGTTCAACGTTTTGATATGTCCTGATCACAATTCGACCATTTTCAGAAAATGTTTGTCTGTTTCTGAGGGTGTGCGCATCAAAATTTTATGGGCACTGTATCTCACGAACCAATGGACAAAATTTAACGAAACTTAATGTTTAGTTGGACATTGACTTATATCAATCGCTCAACAGGTGGCTGTTAATAATTTTTAATATGGCAGTGTAGGACTAAATCTCATGTACAGTCAGAAAAAAAAGCCCCCCCCCCTGACTAATTTCGCCGTAAATTATTGTAGAAACATGCAGCTGGTACCGATCGATATGTAATAACGCCTTCTTATTAATGCAATAGTTAAATTTTGCTAATGTCGTCTGCATATTAAAATTTACTTCATTTTTTCGAATACTAACACCAATTTTTGACTCCATATTCGAATTTCTGAGATCAAGGCCATTCAGAAAAAGGTATGGTTTATATACTTTTAATTAATTATTGATAAGATTACAAACAAAAACGTGTTAGGGGTTCATCTCTACATTCAAAAAAATAAATTAAGTTCTCACTCAGTAAAGTATTATATCCATTCAGATAATAACCGGAAAAGAAGTATGACAATTTTAAATGTAAAATAAACTGAAGTAATGCTAATTAAGAAATGATGTATGCATCCAAACTTACTTGAATAACTATTTTTATTCATGAGTTATGCAAGGTTTTAGATAACACAATTGGTAACAAGTGATGGCCCTTTAACATCAATAAGTAAATAATATATATATATATATATATATATATATATATATATATACCGTAACTCGAAAAATAATGATAGGAATAAGTTGTAAATTTGGAAACCCATATTTTTGATGATGCTCGTTCTATTCGTGCAAAAATTAATATAGGTCATAATTCAGAATTATTTCAAACATGAATTTATTAATAATTTATATAATTCAAAACATGTTTTTTAATCAAAAATATGCATGGAATATGTTTGGGTCACTTCATTCTAACGCATAAAAAAAGAAGAAGAAAATTAATATAATAACAGCTTATGACTATATGAAAAAAAATAAGAGAAACATATAAGCTATACCGTTTTCCCGGGGAATTTAATCCAAAAAACCTCAAAAATGAGTGTTATTTTTGAGAAAAAAAAAAAAAAAAAAGATGCTAGTTTTAATATATAAACGGCCTCCTAAGCAAAATCTAACTATACCGTTATAAATTAGACGTTATTACTTATCGATTGGCACCAGCCGCATATTTATGAGACGATTTGCGACATAATTAGTCGAGAGGGGGTGGGGAGGGCCCTTTTTATTTATTTATTTTTTTTTTTTCTCTGATTGTACGAAATGATAATCACTTTTAACTTTCCAGTGTAAAAATCAAAAAGGAATAATTATGGTAGTAATAGTCATCCAGAACAAAAAAAAAAAAAAAAAAAAAAAAAAAAAAAAAAAAATGTTTGTATATGCAGGGATCGTCCCCCACCCCTGGCAGGGGTATTTTCTTCCCATGGGGTGTACATTTTCAATGTGGATATCTTTAAAAAGAACTAATCAATACCTTTAAAAAGAATGGTTGAACCATAGATCTGTGATAATTTACAAAAATTTATCGAATTTTGCCAAGGAAAACTAAATAAATAATTTACTACTTTTCTCATATTTTCATTTCCTCAGATGTCAGCACAAAACTGTCTTTTTGGACAGTTCGTGTTAAACTTTTCTGAGATGAAAATAATCTGCAATTTATCACGGAAATTAATTTTAATAAATAATAATTTAAAAAAGTAATTTGCTTTGCGTGAATTTATATAGAAAACTATAGAAGAAATTTATGTGATATAGCCATAACATACTATTTAACATTATATTCATAATATACAAATAATTTTTTAATTTATTCTTCAGTTTCACTTTTTTTTTTCTTTTTTGTAAAATTTGACGGACAGCATAACTTTTTCAATAATTTTGAAGAAAACAAGCTGCATTTGATAAACTATTTAATTACATTGACTATGACAGTTTATGATAAAGCAAATCTAATATCCCAAAATTTCTGTAATTAGAAACTATTTATAGCAAACGGAGAAATTCGGGAAAAGCAATTTCAAGGGACACCTTTTGGGAATCAAATGCAAAATCATGCATCGCAAGCCCAAAGCGAATCAACATAGATGATTTCCATCTTTTACTTCATTCTTCCTTGATCCAGACTTGATTAGTTTAGTTTTTTTATGAGCAAATTTTCCGTTTGAGCTGTTTTGAGTCTTATTTTATGATATGTTTTTAAAAATTTTTTAGTTAATTTTAAAACATATTAGAAATTTAAAGTTCTTAAAATATCCAATGATATTTATTGTACAGTGATGCACAAATACAATTGCCGAGTACGAATTTCGAAGGATGTTTTCGATGAAAAATCAAAAACGGTAAATGACCAAAATAATACATATAGCGGAATATACATGATGCATTCTTTTTTAATTTTGGCTATATAAAGAATATACTTCATTTCACACAAACATGCAAAGATTCAGTCAATAGTAATGGATCAACTTAAATTAAAAGATAACTGGAATGTTGTGGCCATCACAAAACTTTCTTCTATATTTTCCTATATGAATTTATTTAATAAAATTATTTTCCATAATGAATGTAGACGATTTTCATATTAGAGAAGTATAACATTAAATGTAAAAATAAATAAATAAATAAATAAAACATCAAAAACTTTGTTTTAAATTTTCACAGATCTGTGGTTCAACCATTTGTTTTAAGGTTATTGATGAATCCTTTGGAAAAATACTTCTATTGAAAATATATTGCGATACTTTAACATATAAAATTATTTTTTCCTAGTTAACTTAGTAATATAAGTTGTTATTTTTAATTTCACAATGGTTGCATAAAAATAATTCTCATTGTGGTCTTTTACACGAAATTTTGTCATAAATTGCTATATTAAAAATTATGAAACAATGTGAAGGCAACGCCACCTGTTGGGCGATTTTAACCAAAAATTGATAGGCACTAATACATGTCAAAGTGCAACTACATGTAAATTTGTACGAAATTCAGTGGATTAAGTCTTGAGTTAGAGATGGCAAAAATTTTTGTCACAGTCAGACAGACATACATTTTCTAAACATAGTCAAATCGTGTTGTGGACTCTCAAAACGTGTAAGTCTGTCGAAAACCAGAAATTGAAAAATTTTAAGAATCTAATATTGTGTTCTATTGAATACTGAAAAAAGTGAAAACAGTGCAAACCATCTTTTATCATATAAACCTCGAAATACATAAATTTTAAACTATGCATATAATAATTCGATGTAATTTTGAAAGAATCAATCGAATTTTAACAAAGATACAAATATTTCATTCAAAACTAAAATTAATTTAAAAAATTAATTTTCACACAAATTTTGCTAAAAGTTGGCAGAATCATTTTTTAAATTTAATAATAAACTACGAAAATGATGTATTAAATATTCGATAAGCTATGAATGTTTATAAAAGTCATTTTTTTTCAGTTCAGATGTGAGCAATATTTCTTTTTAATTCGAAGTATGATAGTGAGTTATAAAGTTAAACTTATATACAATTTCCAGTAAATGAAATGAAAATTCAGAAAAATACATTAAGATAGTGAGATAAATTGCAGTTATTTTCTAAAATTTCTGAATAAGAAAGGGTTTTTCACAATTTTTAATTTATATTTATAACCATAAGTAACAGAAAAAATTACATTGAATTGAATAAATTATGCGCTAAATATGAATATGTGAATGACTTACAAATATATACCACTAAATTTGATAAAAAATAATAAAAAATGCGATGAATTTTACAGTTTAAATTGCAAAAACTTACATTTCCTAAACTGTAGTAGTTACTTAATTAAACTGTAAAAAATATTTCCATAATTATTCAGATTTTTCTTTTCAACTAATAAAAATATATATATACATTTATTTGAGATATGCAGTTTTTAAGTTAAATCTAAAAGTTTTCCGTCGGTGGTTGAGAAGCATAGAGTTATTTTAATGTAAAGATATACTTCAAGATTTAAATAAATTATGACTTTAAAAGCTGAAAAATAATATTAGACTGCAAAACAATATTTGTATACATGCATATATAAACTTTTAAGTTACAAGCCACTAAGTTTTAAAACCATTTTTCCCCATTATTATAATAAATTAAATTACAAATGATAAATAATACATTTTCATTACATTTAAAATAGATTAAAAAAAAAAAAAAAAAAAAAAATTTTTTGGCTTTTACATAAATAAACATAAAAAACATGAATAACAGATTAAATTTGATTCATGTAAATGACACAAAAAATGAAGAACCATTTAACGCCGCTACAATTAACTTAGACAAATGAAACAATTAATTTTTGATTTTATAGTTAGTTAGCAGTTACGGACTGAAGGGCACTCACCGGTGCATTGATAAAAGAATAAAAGTGTTGGTTAATTTAAAAAAAAGTCAAAAGAGGCAAAACAATAAAATTGTTATGCAATTCTGAATACGTAATGGTAAAGAAATAAAAACAACCAGATGGAGAATTTCCCTCGTTTATCGGAAAAATCATTAATTGACGGCCATTTTCTTGAGAACCCTATCTTCAAAATAAGCGAATCGATTGAATGACTTGAAAAATCACTAGATTTTTCTATTAAATTAACGGAACGTACCTTTAACTGCATGGATAATTTAAGCTATTCATGAACTGTTGATTGTAAATTTTTCTGCTTACTTTAGGACTTTTTTTTTTTTTTTTTTTTTTTTTTTTTTTGTATATAAAAATATGAATTTTAAGCTCAGAATTTTATAAAAAATTAAATAAAAAGCTGATTGAATACAAAGAGATTTTATGAATTCTTTTACAATTTAAATTGTTATTAATATTAATATTAATACAAATATTAATATTTTTATTATTAAAATTCTGAATGAAGCAGTTTATTTATTTATTTACTTATTTATTTATTTATTTATCATCGTATAATCTGGCAGTGATTATTTTCAAACTATATTACAGAATTACGCCTCATTTGCTTTAGTTCACTCTGTTACTTGAATTAGCATTAGCAATTAGCACACACACACATAGACACACAAATCTGTATCTGTAATAGCACTTATTATTAAACTATGAGTATGAACGCTTCTCATGTCCACCAAAATATAATAATAATAATAATATGAACACACTTTTACAAGCTTTTTCACAGTTTTTATCGCCTTATGTTTTCTATATTGGATATCAAACTATATAAAAACATTAATTTACCTTCACTATGATTTAATTACACCGAAAAAAAATCTGGTATGGCACTCACGCAACTTTTTTTCTTTAAAGATAGATTACAGATAAAGGGTAAAAAAAGAAGTAGTATTTAAATAAACTTTAGAAAACAGTTTAAAATAGGTTTAGAAAACAGATTTATCTGACTTTTATTTCTCTGTGAGTAGATCTACTGCCCCTCAACCCTCGTTTGAGTAGTTCCAACATTAATAATAATAATAATAATAATAAATTAAATCTGTTATTAAATTTAAAATTTATTTCAAATCATCTAGACAATTTTCCCACTCACCAAATTTGATCAAGTTTTTCACCCTCATTTGATCTTCAAAATAGTAAATTTGAATTTTCTGCAATTTGTTTTTAAGTTACGCTGATAATAGACATACACATATCGTCGCTCTCACGACAAACAGGCGTAACTCAAAATTGTTTTTTTCGTGAGGGCCAAAACAAATAATGCGATAGGAGAAATAGTATACACTGTACAACTGTAATACAAACCGTAAATACCTTATAATTAGGCAACGAATAGGAATTAAATAACGCCAATTTGGCAAGTCATAGATACCAGCTTGGGCCTTTCAAAAAACGGCTTATCACAAAATCGATATTTTTTGAATTGCTTCTCTTTCTCATGAGAACAACGATATATCAAACGCCAAAAACTTTATTTTCGTATTATGAGGACCCCAAACGCGTCATTATAGCAAAAAGTCAGTGCTGAAAGTCGGACTTAAAGCATGGGGCATAAGAAAGTATTTATTATTCCTAAACAGTTTTCCTGGACTTGATAAAATTTTGTAAAGCCCTTCCATCAATTACATTCAATAGAAAAGAGCATTTTCTTTTAATTTTGGGAATCCCTGTATATTACATATAAATTATATATACACCACATAGTATTCTTAAATTTAGCACAGTATGAAAAACACAAAACACAACTTTAAATGCACTTCCAGCAATTTCAAGTATAGTTTTAACATATCCGAATTGTTTGCTTGGTCCTGTAAACGAATTGTGAAAGATTTTTTTAACCACATTCTATACAAAGCAAGCTATTATGACAATAAAAAAATATACTTTAATTTTATTTTGTTTAGTGCAGTCTAAGGATGTTAAACTGTACATACCAGAAATGTTTTCCATAGACGTAATGCATTTGAATTATCTCCCTGAACGCGAACGATTTGTTTCATTTTAACAAATAGTTAGAGGTAGCATCTCCATGTGATACATATTTAAAATACTTGGTTTGGGCTTGCTGCTAATAATCTTGCTCTTGCTCTATGCTGAGAAAAGACGCGTAGACAAACAAACAGACACACACACACAGGCCAAATGCTAAAAACCAAATTTTTGGATGCATGGGATAGCAAAACAATTAAATATATCAAAATCTAATTTTCGAAAATTTGATAAATGAAGAAAACAATACTTTTTCTACCATTGTATGGGTAAGAGAAAGTAAAAAAGAATAATAAATTTTGAATCTATTGAAAATGCGCACTATATATTATTCTTTTTTTACTGATAACAAAGGGGAAGAAAACTTCACTCCACAAATTCTTCGAAATGCAATATGTTTTTGTAATTTAGTAATTGTTAGGAAAATATTATTTTATCTAGCTGAACTGTTTACCATATAAAGCTATTTAGAGATAATAGACTGAAGCAAGAGTTTTTGTGACAACTCTTTCATGATATCCAAATTCATTAATTGAATTGCTGCCAGTCTTACTTACCTCAGTTAAGACTATTAGAACACTGTACGATTGCCGAAGACTAATCTAGAAATAGCGTCTATAACTTATCGCTATTTCATTATCTTCTTTTATTTACTTATCAATAGGGTTAATTCGATACAAACATATTGCAGATGCGAGATCATGATATGGTGCAGCCTCTTTTCCTTAAAATATTAAAATAGTCAGTCTGTTTTTCTTTTGGTGGGCGCCAGTGTCCATCATATCCTGGCTCTCGATATGACCGCATCTGCTTCTGTCTGGACTTGCTAATCACCAAAATCCACAAATATTCTTCGGGATATTTGTTTTATTGAATATGACAAATTATCTTATTCCGTAATTGGATTCTCGGTGAACTGACGTATGTTTTCGTTTCTAATTTTGTGCAACAGAATATTTTTTATATCTGATTATGGTCGTAAATATATGAAGACATTGAGTGACCACATTCACTTCAAATCGCATTAATAGAACCATCGTCAATAAAGCCACAATATGCCAACTCTTAACAAAGTATCCAATTAAACTTTTTAAAGACATTTACGTTTAAATACATTTTCTTACGTAGAATGTTGCATTTTTTTAAGTTCTGTTAAACGTTCATATACTACCGAATTTTACGATTTCTTGCCGAAGTTCTATCAATATATATGCCTGTGAAATATGCATTTGTTTTTTACAAAGCAAAATCTTTGGGGGAAAATTTAATTTAGTTAAATGTGTAAAATTATTCTGACTTACATGCGGATCTGGATGGATTTAAAAATTCCATTAAAAAAATTCTTTTATTAACGACTTTATTTTTGTTTTTAAAGGTATAATAAATGCAAGTCATATTTATTTTAGAAAGATTTTACAAATTTGAAGTTATCGTGACTTAAAGTAATGCTTTAAAATTTATGCACTTGAAAACAAAGTGAAATTTTTCAGCATCTCAAAAATGTGCCAACAAAACTTTTGAGAAATTTCTTAGACAAGAAAAGTTCAATATTGGTACTTCTGTTTTATGGTATAATATATAAACTATTTTTAAAAATAGAGGTAGAATGTCATATTTTAAGTGCAATTTCGCAAACATCTTTTTGATACCATGATAGCAAAAGTACTGTTTTCATGAACAACTATTTCCAAATACAAATAATTTTTAAATTTTTCATCATAATCTATAGAAAGATTTCTATTAAAAAGTAGTGGCTTGATAAATCGTGGATTCGTTATCTATAATTCATTAAAAAAAAAAAAAAAAGTATAAAGCTACCGGAAATCCCCCCCCCCCCCCACAACACATAAAAATATTCTGCTATTTTATTAAGTTTTCAGCGAAATATAACATATTAATCGCAATCGAATTTTATAAATTTAAAACAATTGTACAAAACCATCGACAAATCTCACGAAAGCTTCATATGACTTTGTGCCAATTTTCAAGAATTATAAGAACAATATTTTTTTCTCGAATAACCTGAAAGATAAAAGTAATTTTTAAAGGACTCTCTGGTTTGTTATGAAAAATTTAGCAGAAAATATATCATGCTAATTTTGTGTGCGATAGCGATGCAACACAATAATTTCTTTTAAAATGTTTTTTTTTTCTTTTTACGTGTGTGTGTATGTATATTGCTCTTTTTGATACAATGTGGCTTTCATCAATACTAGTAATGTGAAAATCAATTAAAATTGTAAGCAGATAAAAGTATAAATACCATACATTCAATATTACACAATGTTTTCCCAACACTTGTTAAAATTTAATGTTTCCTTCCATTAGTAAAATCCTCTAATGAGTGGAAGATTAAAATCAAAATAACTTACATATTAACGATTGTCAAAAGTAATTATGTTTTAAAATATACTGTGGAGGATTGAAAAAGCCTATAACATTGCATTATCCATCGAAGCAAATTATAAAGATCTTATGTTTTCGAAATATAAACAGCTTATATGTTCAAAGGTTATCGTATTAACTAATGCATATGTGGTTTCTCTAAATGCATTACGGAAACGAAGACCTTCTCGTCTTTTGATCTATATTATAAAAAGTAAATTGGCCACATCATTTGGTATTAGTTTTCAATTATCGGCTTTTCTAGAAATAGCATTGTAGACTGGGAATAGACTTTGAATGGGACATTTAGCGCTACACTGAAACATCATAAAAGAAATAATTACAAATGCTGGAACGTTTCAAGATTTCAAATCCTTTTACAGTGAAACTTAAAATAAAATAATTCTAAAGCTACTTCATTATAAAGTAAACAACTGATTTAAATATGATGAAATGAATGTTTCAAAATTTTCGGTCGCATAAATTTGAGCAAATAAGTAAAATGGAACTAAATGATGTTATTTGCAGCTTGTTAGTGATCAATTATAGTGAAAACAATATATATATATATTTCTGTATTTATAAAGAAATATATATTCCACTTATATATGCTGTTAATAATTATAAAAAACAGTAATAAAATATACTTTCAGCATATCACATAATTTAAAATATCTTTATTCCGACGTTTCGGTTAATATTCCATCCTTAACCATCTTCAGGAAAATGATGTTAAAAAAAAAACTATAAACATAAACAATTTAAGCTATTCTAGGATACTATAAATAAATATATTAAATAAATATATTCTGTATTTGTTAAAATTCCTGGGAATTTTACAATGATAAACACCTCCTCTTTTTTTTTTTTTTTTTTTTTTTTTTTTTTTCAGAATTAAAACAAATTTAAATAAGAAAAACATAATTTTAAAAAGGAATTTCAGTTATAAAAACTAAAAAAATAAAATAAAACAAGAACTAAAAATCATGCATTGCGATTTGATTATTAACACTTTCCAACTGTACGTTACTTGTTATATCATAAATCTTTCAATATTTTTTGCCTACGTTATCACACAACAGAGAGACAGAAAGACTGCAAGTCATGCAGATAGACTTACTGAATTTGTAATCACTCTTAACCCCTTGAACTGAAATGACGAGTCCAGCTCGTCATGAATTTCCCGACACTAATTATGTTCTTATATGTATATATAACAATAAACATTCATATAAATGCGTGAAACAAATATTATTTTTAATAATAACAAATTATTTGAGCAACAAAACCGTAAGTTTCTATATCAATCCCTCCTCTTAAAACTAAGAAAATTAAATTGTCTGCATGAGCAGTGCTGACTGAAAATAAATTGCAGTTCAAGGGGTTAAACATCGTTGGGAAGTTTTAAAAATGCTTAACGCAAAAGAAAATACAGCCCTTAGATTTTAATTGAAGCCGTTAATGATTCTGAATATTTTAGTGCAACCCTGCAAATTGGTAGGTTAACTATACATTATTCTATACAAAACATTATTTTAGCATATTAACAATAAATGTCATTCTTTTTATGAATTTTGCAGTATAAAGTTATTTAAATGTGATTTATTTAAATGTCTGTCTTAAAACGCAATGCACTGGCATTGTTTGAGTGTATCTGTACATGAACCGGTTACACAGAACCTATTAATACCATTTTAAATAGGAAACATCCCATTGTGATCTTGAATAACATATATCAATTTTTTTTTAATTTCTGAAAGTATTTACGGACGCTGGAATCAGACAGACGGACAGATAGACAGGTGAACCATCGGACAGACAGATACAGAAATTAAAATCATAATTACACTTAGGAATAGCTAAAAAGCGTTAAAAACGCTTCATGTAAAAGATAATTCAATTCTAGCAAATTTCCAAGAATATTTCTTAATGTTACTGAATATTTTTGTGTGGCCCTGTAAATCTTAATGCTGATTATACTATATTCTATAGAAAGCATTCTTTTGTGCACATGAATAACAAATTTTAATTTTATTAAGATTTGTGCAAATTAAAGTTTTTAAAAATTGGTTTATAGAAATACCTCTCATAGAGCGCAATGCTTTGGAATATTTTGGGTGCCCCTTTACACAAACCAGTTCTGGTATTTATTCCATTTTCTACAGAAAATATCCTATAGTAAACTTAAATAACATATTTCAATTTCATTAAGATTTGTGTAAAGTAAAGGTAAGATAATATGGTTTATACAAATGCCTCTCATAGAACACAAGGCTTTGGAATACTTTCGGGTGTCCTTGTATACAAACCAGCACAGGCATTCACTCTATTTTCAATAGGGAACATTCAATAGTGAACGTGAATGACATATATCAGTTTCAAGAAATTGTATGAATATTTACGGGAGTTAGAGCGCGGACAAACAGACGAACAGACAGGCAGACCGGCAGACAGACAAACCGAAGTAAACACTTTTCAACGTTGTTGGAAAGTGCTAAAAAGAGACATGTGACGAATGTTACATCGCAAGTTTTTTTTTTTTTTTTTTTTTTTTTTTTTTTTTTTAATATAATTACTATAAAGACTAGATGTTTAAATTTCAAAAACTAAATGCAAGATTGATGATTCAGTGATATATTATCCAATACACTTCTTTTTTGTAACTTTTCAAAATTAATAAAAGGTTTAATTTATATATAATAACTTATCATTTAATACAAGTGATGGGGTGAAATTTTCACGCTGACTATAGGCTGATTTGGTATGTAAGCATTTTCTAGCCAATGCCAATAAGGAGCACTTACATACGTATAATTTCAATGTATTTTAAAGCTTTTTTTTTTTTTTTTTTCTAAATTTCTTTGATGTTAAAAGTCAAATTTTTATAATTTAGCTTTAACTTGATGTATAACAAGCGATACAACAAGTTTAAAAGTTTACTCCCTCCCATGCCCACTTTCACATGTAATGGCCAATATATATATATATATATATATATATCATCATCAATTTCAGCGTTTATCAGTCCATTGCAGGATGAAGGATTCTCCTATATCATATATATGTGTGTGTGCGTGTGTGCGTGCGTGTGTGTGTGTGTGTGTGTGTGTGTGTGTGTGTGAGAGAGAGAGAGAGAGAGAGAGAGAGAGAGAGAGAGAGAGAGAGTAACAAAATATAAAAACCATTAAAAATGTGTCCCCAAGACAGCACAAAAATATATGGAGATATATATATAAATAATGCATGAAAACATAGAAAAATTATATTCATACTACAAAATAAATAAATTTAAATTAAATTATGCAAAATATAAATGAATAACTCTTTATTTGCATAGGCTTATAAATAAATATGATGTACTCAGAAAAAATTTTCTGTTTATAACTAAAACGTCTTATTATATTTTCATTATATGGAAAGAATGTTGTACAATTAAGAAAAATTTTTTAATGTGTAATTTCAATCTGTAATGGTATCTTCTTGTCGAAGAAATTGTGTTTTAAAATAATCACAATGAAAATGATGACACTATGGAACAGTGGAACTGGTGATAAAAAAAAATAAAATAAATAAATAAATAAAAAAAAAAGTGAGAGAGAGGAGGAGGGGGAGGAGAGGAAGGGAGATTGCAATTACAACAAAGGGAAAACTACTTTATTTTATTATTATTTTTTTTTAATCTTTTTATTGAGATCAAAGGAATGAACGAGATAAAAAAGAAAAAAATTCTCATTATTTGATATAAAGGCGAAAGAATTCATGAGCCCTTTAATTAATTGTTATAAAAACTGAGTTTTTAATTACAAAAGAGAGCGGTATAACTTTTTAACCTGTTAAAACACGAGTTTTAAATACACACATGTATATATACATACAGCTCAATTAAAAATAGCTCTGTGTTTATTATAGTGAATGCAAATTTTCATTCCCATTATTAAAAATTTTCTTTCAAAATGAATGGTTTTCAATAAATATAATAACCTTTATTAGAAAAGGGAAATATATATATATTCGAGATAAATTAGTGGAATTCATTTAACAAGTGAGTAGCTATTGAAATATGCTTTTTATTGTGTAAGATTGCCATTTTAAGGTTGTTCATTTATAAAATTTTTAAAAAGTCGTTTTATTGTATGTGATATTTAAATATTTAAAAACGCCTCACCTTTCATCAACGATGAAATAAGTTTTTATATTCATGTACAGTTTGTTTTTAAATCAATTTTTCCCAATTGTGGTTGTTAAAGAAAAGGAAAAGTATGAACGATCGCATTGATAATATTTTTCATAATGATTTAAAATTTAATTATTTTTACAGAATGCCTTTAATGAAAAAATAATTATGATAATAACCCCACAAATAAAAACGTGATTTTTAAAAAAAATATTTATTATTAATATTTACTGTTCCAAAGCGTATAAAATCTCATTTTCTCGGTCACTTTTTTATTAAATTTTTAAATATTTCAGCTTTAAGATTATCCCATTTACTTTGAGAAGCGAAGCATTACGAAGTAATTTTCTTCTCCATGTATTTGAGTGAAAAATTAAATACTCTCCAGTTTCAAAATAAGTTTAAACATTATTAGTATCCGAAAAAAAATTAATGAAAGAGTATTTCATAATTAAGTTTTGAGGAGACTTTATACAGGTCTTTATTTTAATCTTTATTTTATTTTCAGTGTCCCCGTGTTTATTGTAAAGGGAATTTTTATCGTATTAGCTTTTTATTTTACCTTAAATGCTCGTTTAATCATTTTCTGGCGCAAGAGAAATATTTTTAAAGCGCTAATTTCATTATGCTCTTAATGTAGAATATTATTTTTAAAAGGCTTTAAAACTATTAAAAAGTAAACAAAGGTATCTAATTATTTTCCGTGAAGAAAATCTTGAAAGAATAATTTAATGGAGGAAATTGTGACACATCCAGACAAATTAGACTGCACATTACATGCACACGTATATCTAAATGCGAGGCACATAAAAGCATGTATGTATGTAATTTCCTTTCCCTCCCCCTTTATTATTATTATTTTTTTTTTTTTTGTACATAGTAAATTGCAATTTTTAATTAAATGATCTTCTTTTGATTCTTAAAGAAAATATGTTTTTACGCTTTATGGTTATTGTTTATTCAGACAACTAGAAACGTGTTTTTAAATCGATTGGATATTCAAAATTTCAAGTTGCTTATTCATTTTTTACTTAAACTGAGACATTTTTATGTACAACAGGAAAAACTTTTTTTGATATCAATTTTATTCTTTAAAGATCATAATGCAATGGAACTCTTTCAACCATTATTACTAGCGAACTTCGCCCGCTAACGGGTCAATATTTTTAAATGAATTACTATAATTAATGAATCACTATAAGTAATGAATTCTCAAACTTGCATATTATCACTCATAAACTTTTATTCTTAAGAAAAGAAATTAAAATAAAAAAATAATAATAATTTCTGATGGGGTAAAAACTCGCACCGGGTCCCCACTGCCTTCGGCAGCACAGGTGTCCGCTGTGCGCGTTTGTTCCTTCCCGCCCCTCTTAATAATTCTACATTTTCGAAGATATACGCAATCGATTTATTGAGCCTTCATACCGAATAATACCAATTTTCAACGCTCTAACTCTTTTGCTAAAATTTTGCCTCTTCCCCACTCCCCCCCCCCCCTCCTAATAATTTTACACTTTCGAAAATATTCTCATTCGATTTGTAAACCCCAAAAACCTAAATGTACCAATTTTTAACGTGCAACTCATTTTCTATTTTTTTACCCCTTCGCCCCCTTTTCGCTCCTCCTAATAATTTTACACTATCGAAAATATCCTCATTCAATTTGTAGGCCTCTAAAACCTGTACATACCAATTTAGATCGGTCTAAATCAATTTTTATCTACATTCCCCCCCCCCCCCCCCCTTCGTCCCTCTTCCCGCCCCTCCTAATAATTTTACACCTTCGAAAGTATTCTCATTCGATTTGTAGACCTCAAATGTAATGGAATTTACTTTCAAACATTATTATTATTATTAGTAGTAGTAGTCTTAGCAGTAATAATCCTAATATTAATTCTACAGATAATCAGATGTAATTATAAATTTAATTTATTTATTTTTCTTTTTTTAAACTGAAATTGCTTTTTACAATTTTAATTTAAACATATGGCAGAGGCGTTTACAAAGAAACAATTTTCTTTTTTCCATGTCGATGAAATTCTATTATGAAATGGAGATTTTTCTAGATTAAACTTATCTTCGGTTCTAATTGGTGTTATTAAAATTTTCAATACATTAGTATAATTTAGAAGTTCGTTTTTATATTATTTGTGATAGTTTAGCACAGCTTCTAGTTTTTAGTTTTTTGAATGAACATGAATTAAAATTTTCCAAGAGAACTATCATTTTTTGGTTTATATTATAAGCCAAATATCATTCCTTAGGCTTATCTTACCTGATAAGTAATAATCTCTTTTCTAAATGAAACGTTGAATATCACAGATATTATTAATTTCAGCATATAAGAAAGGCACAGTGTTCTATTTTCTAAGAGAATAAATTTAATAACCTGAAATGGTGTAAAAAATACTCCACTTTTTTCTAAAAGCAAAATCATTTTAATTAACTGTTGCGTATCAGTTTTTAAATTGTCAGTTATTTAATGCTAAAGCGTTATTATTATTATTATTATTATTATTATTATTATTATTATTATTATTATTATTTGTATGTATATTTTCCCAATTGCTTTGTGCTGTTGGAAAATAGAAAGCACTGGATGAAAAATATATATCCTCATATGTTGCATTTATAAAACAAAATAATTTAACCAATGAAACAGAATAGATTTTTAAATCTTTTATGAATTTGAATCATCTGATGACGGATTCATTAATTGATGATTTTTAAATCATCTATTTATCAAATAGTTTTATATATATATATATATTTATATATATATATAAGTATGTTTAAAGTATGTTTAAAAAAAAAAGTTGCAGTAGTGCTATTTGAAAGTTTGAAAAGATTCATTCAGTCGGAAAGAATCAAATTTTTAGCGAGGACGTGCTAAGTATTTTTTAGATCATAGCATAGTTACACAGTAGTTCTTGATAAAGTTAAAAGGATATGAATATATATTTATTTATGTGATATCAGTAATATAATAAACCAGTACCATAAGAAAACATTTTTTTTTTTTTTTTCCCCTGATCGATTGCATTTCTAAAATAAATAGATTTTCACAATCAATTGCAACTCTAAAATAAGATAGTTTAACCAATGTAAAAAAAGAAAAAATAATCCGAATGGACTATATTAGATAAAAGAGAAGCATCTAAATATTATTTTAGCAAAACTGTTGATATAGTAATATTTCATTTCAGAATTTGATAAGCTTCTTTCTGTAGGGAAAGGTTAAATTCAGAAATAGGATGTGCTAAATCAGCGATTCTCAACCTCTGATCCTCGAAAAAAATTTGACTGGTCCTCGGAGATTTTTAGCTATCTGCGTTAAAAAAAATCTCTTAAAAATAAAAATAAAATAAAATAAAAATAAAAGTAAAATAAAATAAATAATAACAATAAAATTAAAATTTTGTAAGATAATGATACATACGATAATAATTACGATAATGTCATAATTTTAAGACCTAGGAACTATAATTTTGTTTTCAAAAATTTTACCTGTTCGAGGGCTAAAAAAGTAGAGAAATGCTGCGCTAAATGATAGATCAGAGCATAGTGGATCAGAGCATTTTTAGATCAGAGCACAGTGGTACAGTCGTTCTTGGTGATGTTAACAAGAGCTTTTGTAAGTAAAACCATTACTAAAAGAATTCCTAATTATTTTCTTACTGTAAACGGTTAGGTGCTGCTATTTTCCTAAAAATATGACACGAGGAAGCATAAAATCGATTGCTACACCCAAGCAGTTCTCTCGCAGCATTTGAACTCTAAATCTCTGTTTTCGCAGTCTAGAACTTTACTAAATGCGGAAAGGATGTGATTGCTACTCTTTGATATCATTTCACAGCTGTAAATTGATTTTGGCGGAGAAGGTATAATTTATTTCGAAGTGGTAATTTCATTCGCCTGCAGGAATTTCATTCTCCTCATCATTATTCTTCTAAAATGTCGCCTCGAGATGTCGCGTTCTGTATCATTGTGAAGATAATTGAATAGCATGTAACATAGAAGCATGGAATTTGAATATGAACATTTCTTCTTTTAATAAAGCCTTATATGATTATTTGGTGTCAGGAGACTGTGCTATTTTCAAAATTATTGGTTTTGTTTCCGTTTTGAACATATTTTTAAAAGTATGTTATCTGTTTTTCACAGCTCAAAGAAAGTTTTCTCGAATTTTCAGTTTTAAGAGTTATCATTTTTTATTTTAGCTAGCACATTCTTATATTGATTATTCTTATTTCATCTATTTTTGCTTTTGGCAGTATTGGAAATAAGCATGTAATAGTACGGTAAAATAATGAAAAATTATACCTGGGATCATTTCATTATGATAAAAATTTTAAGCATATATTTCATAAATAGTGCCTAAACACATAATTAGTTATTAAGCAAAGTATTTTCTTTTACTTTTTATTTTGTCCAATAACAGAAATTTCGGGGAACATATAGATTAAAAAATATATTTTTTCATAATTAAAAAAGGCCGACAATTCAGAAAATTTTCTAACACAAGGTTTTAAATTAAATTTTACAATCAGCCAACCTCCACGTTTTGAAAAAGAAAATATATTTAACATCTCATTTAAATTAACCTTCTCAGAGATGATAAAATTGAGCTCTGACTATTGTTTTATTGAAACAAGTTAATAACATCGAATTTTTTGTGCAAAATTATACATTTTCGGGAGTATATCCAGATAGAATAAAACATTATATGTCAGTTGCACGTTGACATACATTAGTGTGTATCAAATTTTGGTGCAAATCGCATAACAATAAGTAGGGTTTTAATCCCATTCTTTCATAATTTTTAATATGGCTGCGTAAGGACAAAATTTCGCATAAAGGAATACAAAAAAGGATTGTTTTTAACCAAAGGTTCTGAAATTAAAATTTACATTTATTTATTATACTAGTAATATTGAACTAAGATAGTTTATTATTATTTTATTATTATTATTATTATTTTGGTATATGCAGGTACATCTCTTCCCCTTCTGGTAGAGGAGGGAGGACTAGGCCTCCGGAGGTTCGGAAGTTTGCAATATGAGTATTTTCAAAATAATTCGTGAATATCTTTAAAATGAAAGGTTAAACTGTAGATGTGTGATGACCTAAAACAAAGTTATAACTTTTAGAATAATAAAATAAAATAAAATCAATATTGAAAGATTTATTTTATTTTATTTTATTTTAAAGATTTTTATCTTAGAGAGTAAGATAAAAATCTTACCGCTCTAAGATGAAAATCTTACGCATTCATCATGGAAATTAATTTTAATGCACTGCATAAATTTGCATAGGGAAATATAGAAGAAAGTATCTGATGGCACAACACACTTGTTTTATTTAAAAATTGGGGAAATAAACTGACGACTGAAATTTTGCAATCTCCAGAAATGGTTTGAAACAAAAGACAGGGATAATTTTGAATTCTGTATTTAGAGGACAAGAATGAATAAATCGTTGCACTTCCAAAATTGTTGAGTAAAGACTTTTTTTTTGTTTATTTATTTTTTAACTACTACAACTCTATTTCACACGAAAATATTTATAAATTATAAAATACGACTTTTTTTTTTTTTTTTTTTTTTTTTTTTGAGAGAGAGAGAGAGAGAGAGAGAGAGTTTTTTTGAGGCTTTATAAATTACAAAATTCATTCACCTGGCATTATCTTAAATCAAGTACCAGCTCTAGAAAAGATGATTTTCTTTTAACTTTTGGAAAGTATGTTTTTTTTTTTTTTTTTTTTTTTTTTTTTAAGTATTATTGATTTATTGACGCTTTATTTTTATTTAGATATCTTTTACTTGTTTTTATCTCAATAATAAAAATAACTTTATAAAATATTTTATATTACTTTAAATTAATTAAACGATTTCGAAATTATATTCAAGTTCTACAATAGGAATATTTATTTCAATAACATATTCATAATATGTTTTACTGCAGTTTGTCTATTTACTGTATCCATAACTTATACATTTCTATAAAATTATTAACTTAATAATATTATATATGTATTTCCTCTACTTCTTAAGGTTAATTTTTTTGTAATGCTTTTACTATCATGCATGATTTTGAATGGTAGTTAATATAATATTTAATTAAAATTACGTTGTATTTTCAATATACTTTTGCAGATTAAAAAAAATTCCTATTCTAATCTCACGAGAATAAATAGAATAATAGTGCCAGACTCCCATGAGTAAATTTCGGTTAACTTTGTATGTTTCAAAATGTAGATATTGGCACAGTGAAACAATTTAAATAATTTAATCTTCAGTATTGCATAGCTATTATATATGACTTAGCTTTTTAGCACACGTTAAATTAAATTTTTAACTAGAAGACAAGAATGATAAGGAGGCCTTAACATTTAATTTCTGTTAAATTAGTTTAGTTAATTTATTAATGTATTATAAACTTTAAAGTGAATCAGATTTACATTGAATATTATTGCATTTATTCATCTCTTTTGACAATACATTTATTAGAGTTTGTTTGAAATTTAAATGTTACTTAATGAATTATGTTATACAATTATACATGCATAAATATTAGTTGTTGTTTTATTTTTTGATAAGTTATGCTACATTTCTCATTAAAAGGTAATACATTACAGTTTAATTATATTTCTCCTCCCCCACCCCCTCAAAAAAATAAAATAAATAAATAAATAAACACAAGTTGCTCAAACAAATTTGGCAAAGCTTTCATATTTTTTACAGAAGGTTTAATTGGATTTATTTTAAATAATACGCATATTAACAGTACAGTTTCATAAATACTAGTATACGAACAGGACATTTAACAAATTAAAACTTTATTAAAAATAATTATTTATGCATATACAAAAGTTCCAGAGTTAAATTATGATTTAATACCTGTTAGAACAATCGTTTTTATCCATTCCAGTGTTTTTATAATGCTTAAAGTAAAAGAACGTAGATTTTATTAAGATAAGACTTTAAGGACCTAAAACATTTTTCTTAGAAACGAAAACGAATTGCGAAAACTTCGGAAGAAATACTAAACTATATTCTAAGATTACCGGTTGCGAAATTTTCGGAGAAAAGAGAAAACATGAACTTCCATCTCTATTCTAATAAGGAAAAGAATGTACGAGAAACTTAAGATGAGTATGAGCGGAATTTCGAAAGATTTCAAACGAATTTCAAGAAATAAGAACGTTAAGAAAATAGTTCAGCGAAATACTCATTAGGAACATATAACGATTACATAAAAGGTATAAAACAATGAAGACTTATTTACTATATTGCTTCTTATTTTAGTGAATCTTTATTTTTTTAATATTATTTTAATAGTTATAATGAATACAAATATCTTTCATTATTTAGAAATCATTTTCCCATGTTTATGAATTTTTCTGTTTTATTCGATTTTAGCTTCCAAAATACTTTAAGTTTAAACTTAAAAATCTCTTCAAAAAGATTATTTCTTTTATCTGATAATTACTGAGTAGTTATGATCAAACATCCGCAATAAACATCATATTGCAGCTAAAACGGATGAGCGAATTGCCAGCAAATTTGTCACGTTAACTTGTTATAAGATGCACTCAAATAATAAAATAAAATAAATGAAATAAATAAAAAAAATAAATAATGAATAAATAATGATAATAAATAAATAAATAAATAATAATAATAATAATATATATACAACTTTTTTTTTCAGTTAAAAAAAATATCTACCAGGCGACGTGTTGCACAAAAAATTGTTATATTTTACGTTTTCTCTATACAAAGTGCCACCTAACAGACTTTGAAAAAAAAAAAAATGTTTAAAAATCCTTGAGCGTATCTTATGAATCGCACACATACCAAATTTGGTAGTAGTCCACTCGCTCATTTTAGTTACCGGATGTTGTTCATAGAGAAAGATTAATTATAACCACCCTGTGTATAAATAAATTGAAAAAAAAAAAAAAAATAGAGATTGTGAAAAGAAAATCGGACAATTACATTATTGCAGATGCTGTTAAAGAAAAAGCAAACAATTAAATGAAAATTTCTTAAAAATTATTAGCTATTATTTTTAAAAATTTTGATCAAACTTTAAAAAAGTATTTGAAATAGTTATACTGCACGAAGCATTTACATTAAACGTCCTATAAATTAATATTTATTTATAAGCGCATGCAAAATCATAGGAAACACAAATTACAGCAAGAGATATTGCTTTTCACTAAAAAATATTACATTTACGGATCTTTTTTCTTAAGATGAGTAGGCTCATCATATGCACTTAAATTCTTATATATGCGTCAGCATTTTCTTCACCTCCTTGGAGATTATTATCGAAGGATTTTGTGTGAAATAAAGGGAAAATGGCAATCTACAATAGTAAGAGTCAGATATTGATCAACAAATCTTTATATGGGAAGAAGATATCAAGTTCAAAAGATCCAACTATATTATTTCATTTCTATAGAAAATAAACCTACTTGCTGACTCATGTACTACATTGATGTGGGTTAAAATTCAACGATAAATATTTCACAATTTCAAAAGGATTTTTTTTTTTTTTTTTTTTTTAAATCCATTTTTGCTGAAGACAAATAGAAAAAAAAATCAAATTTATAATGAGTATTTTTAGTAATTTAAAGTAAATAAATATCTACATAAACCTCTTTTAAATTTGTCTATCCGTATGTTCAAATTTGGAAAATAAATGTGAGTAGAATAGTTTAATTATCCATAGAAATTATAATCATGCCTGAACAGTTTTTTCAAACAGAATTTTTTCTTACATCTCAAGCATAAAAGAAAAAAGAAAAAACTCTGAAAAGTAATTAAATTAATGAAGTAATATCAAAATAATAACATAATAAACTCAAAAACACCAGTAATAATAAATAAATAAGTTAAAACATATTGTAGTAATGTTCAGACTTCAAACATTATTCATTAAGGTTATCAGAATTGTAATTCGAGTTCAAGAAAGTTCTTAAAGAGAAGTAATAAGGAAAAAATATATATATATATATAAATATTACATGATTTAAAGTTTACAATAATTTGAACGGTGGTCATAATTAAATTGACAGTGCCCACACTGCTGTCAGTGCTTCTGTAGGGCGACCTAATAGCAAAAATGGCGTAAATTTTTGTAGGAAGATTAAACAAGACGGGGAACAAAGGATTCCGCAAGGAAAAAAGAAAGGAAAAGTTCTAAAAGTCATCGTTAGAGAGTATGTGTCGTTGTATGCTGGAAAATGGATTAAAAAAAAAAAAAAAAAAAAAAAAAAGAAAAATGGAAAAGCGAGGACAAATTAGCGCGGTGTCAACAATTTCAAAATGGGAAATGGGGACAGAAGCAGTGCTTAAAAAAGTTGCATAATCTTCAATTTTAAATTATAAATTGCGACACAAGCTTTACTTATAAAAACAGCGCCACATATTCCCCTAGCGGTGACTTTTGGATATTTTTCTTTTTTTTCCCTCGCGGAATCCTTCCTCCTACGTCTTGTTTAATCTTCCTACAAAAATTGACGCCATTCTCGCAATTCGACCGCAGTATTGAACACTAACAGTTTAATTATGGACACTTTTTATTACGAAACTATGGCTGAAGTGTTTGAGCAAATACAACAAGAGAGAGTTATGTTATCATTATCAAGAAATAGAGAAATTTTAAATTTTCATTATAAAACTAGTTATATTTAATCGTAATAACTACTGAAACGGATATATGTGTCTCAGCCTCTATACCAACTATGCTATTCCTACAAGTTTACTTTTCCAAATGTTGACAAAACGTTAATTATCAATATATATCAGTATTCCTCCCATTTTCTTAATCCTGTTGAACTGACTGTGAATACACATGAAAAAGCTCAGTGGATTAGTTAATGTGTTAGTCAAAACGATCAAAAATCGGCATTAGAAATTGTAATCTATGCAGCTTTTACTGAATAGTTAAGTTCATTTCATTACACGGAAATATCGACTCGGATAAATTAGCTACCAACAGTCATAAGTCAGGCCATAAGTTGTTTTTTATAAGCATGAATCATGCATATCCATGTGAGCTCGTTTCAGTAGAAGTTGGATTCCAAAAATTATTCTTCAAATAATAATAATAATAATGTGAAACAGCATATTGATAAAAAATATTCTTAATATGTAAGATTTAGATTTTTTGAAGGCTTTTAAAATGCAATATTAAGAAAAATAAAAATGAAACTATTTACTTAATTCTTACGACACTGTAAAAAATTTTGTGTGAGAATACACAACATTATTGAGGGAATTTATTTTCATCATCCATGTTGAGAAATGTTATCAGCTATAGCTGTGTAACAGAGGCGTACAGTGGAATGTTACGCAATTACAACTGCTAACATTTCTCTACATGGTTGTGACAAGTAAGCTGCCTCAATACGTTGTATATTGTTACAGAAAATTTTTTACTGTGTACAGTCGATAACAAAAGTGTCCGAACACTAGCAAAAATTCCTATGTAAAGAAGTACGCTTAATACAGTTTTGCTAAATAAATCCTTGTCGAATCCTGTTCTTAGATTGACTAAGAAAAGGATTCAAGAAGGATTTATTTAACAAAACAGTATTAAGTGTACTTTTATTATAGGAATTTTCGCTAATGTTCGGACACTTTTGTTATCGACTGTATATTTTTATTTATTTTGCAATTCAGCGGTCTCAATATTTTATAATAGTAATAATAATAATAAAATTGTACATTTTTATATTAATTATTCAAGGATTTTAATATTCAGCTGCTTATTTGATGCAATATTTAAAAAAAAAAAAAAAAAAAAAAAAGTTTTAAATATATATATAGCTTCAGAGCTTATTTAGGATAATTTTGCATTCCACTGCTTAATCATCCAGTTATTCAAAATTAATAAGCAATCTTCTCTGCAAACAGAATTTTTAATGCAAATTTTTAAAATACATTAAATCTAATTTTATCTAAAAGGTACATTTGAATTTAATTTTATCTTTAGGTATCTTTTTAAATTTAGTTTTATCTCTAATTGCGAGAACCTGATTTGTATAAAATTTGGAAAATCAGGTTCTATGACAAAACGTTAGACATTTCATTGCTAAATGTAATAAGCAGTACAATAAATAAAATTAATTTATCTCCGAATTTTTCGGAATATGTTTGACAGTAATTAGAATTTTCGTAAATTATTCTTAATATGATTATGTTTTATACTAATCAGCTACTTATTATTGGAAAATGTAATACAACTTACATATGAGTTTATTTCGAATCAAAAAAAAAAAAAAAAAAAATTCTTTCGGATTTCTAAAAAAAAATTCTACTGTATATATTATTGTCAAGAGGTTAATATTTACAGTGAAATTCAATAACTTTATTGTAAAACACTTCTGTTTTATTATAGGCTATATGTATAATATTTGCTTTATTATTATTATTATTATTTGCTTCATTATAGTTTTATTTATTAACTTTATTATAATAGCATCATGGTATTATAAAATTTATCAATAAAGTGCTAAAATATTCATTAAAGTGAAAATAAATAAATAAAATAAATAAATAAAAATAACGGAAAAGATATAAACATAATTAAATAATAAAAACAAGTTTAACCTATATTTTCTTTTTCATGAAGCTGGTTTTTAATCCAACTTGTTTGCTGTCTATATAGCACATTGGCAGAAAATAATTTTTTCCATTTTTTTTTTAAATTCATTTTCCAACTGAGTGAAAATAATGCCTGGACCGGGAATCGAACTACGGATCTTTGACTTACAAGGTCAACGCTCTACCAACTGAGCTATCCAGGCCGACAACCGGTGGGCATTACTCACTCAGACAACCTTTAGGCAGAAACATCTGGTCTATCATGTAGATAGCTCAACAGAATAAGCCGCAGGTAATGGAAAACACCATTAAACAATGGGAGGAAGAAATACAATTTATTAAAACCACACAATCAACTGACTGGGAAGAAAATCATATTTTTTAAAATTCATTTTTCCAACTGAGTTAACGGATCTTTGACCTTGTAAGTCAAAGATCCGTAGTTCGACTCCCGGTCCAGGCATTATTTTCACTCAGTTGGAAAAATGAATTTAAAAAAATATGATTTTCTTCCCAATCAGTTGATTGTGTGGTTTTAATAAATTGTAATTTTTTCCATAATATGATGGGTTCTTAACAATTTGCTAGAGGATTGCTGTTTTACAAGGCTCGAATAATATCATTACTATCATCATTTTATTATAGTAATTAAAAATTTTGATTTATTTGTTCATTCTTAGGTATTTTTTTTTAATAACAAGTAACTTAATTGGAGGTATTGTACTTCAAATTACAACATATAAAGAATTATAATAATTAAAAAAATCTCATGTAGGTATTCTATATTAGAAGATATCACCTTTTTTTCTCTTTCTTTTCCTTTCTTTCTTTCTTTTTTTTCTTTTTCTTTTTTTTTTTTTTTTTTTTTTTTACAGTATCGCAATTAACTTTGTGAAAGGTATCTGCATATTATTCTCATAGAAAAATGATTAAAACAAAATCTAGGGAATTTCGCTACAGATTTAAAAACTATTTTCTATTTCCTTATCAGTGATGAAAGAAAATTATATCAAAATACCATATATTGAAAAAATGCCGCAACAGATGCCACGGTTCAAAATAATTGAGTACGATCCGATATTTGGCAAAGAGTATAGGTAAAAGTGCATCAAAGTAGAAATAATTCGAAAGAATTCTTGCATGAAACTTTCTCTGCAATTTAAACTATAATTTATCATATTTACCTTAATTTATCAATAATATTTACATATCTATCAGCGATAATTTAGGTAACATTAATTAACTTACAGTTGTCGGACGGAAAAGTATGGTAACATATTTTACATAAGTAGGATACGAGTCGATTTAATTAACCATATATGCATAAAAAGTTTGTCACTTTTAACTCTAGATAAATAAAATTTTACTGCGCCGCTAACATCCATTTTTAGATATTAATAAAACTGTTTTTGTGTTATCATCGATTTTGACAGTTATTTTGATTTTTACTCAAATTCGCGAAATAAAAATCCTTAGCGATTTTTTTCTTTACATGCGTCATAATGACGTAATTTTCAATTTTTTACATAATGAGGAATTCAGCCTCAGGATATAAACACACATACAATAAAATAATTAAAAAACAAAGTAGAATCGATTATTTCAAATATATAAAAATGTAATAATGCATGTTTCAAATATTAATTCAAATATTAAAAATTTCCACCAAAGAGTGAAATTAAACCTGAAAAAAGCAAAATTAATATTATATCTGAAAAAAAAAGTATGAGCGTGTTACTTACCTTAGAAACATTATTTCCATAATCCAAAGTTTTTTTTTTCTTTAGTTATAACAAATTTGGAAACTGCTTTATAAACTCTAAGGTAAATTTGTTTAAAAGAATATCTTACACATTTTAATTATTGTGTAGATTAATGCACTCCGTAAAATCACTAAATGGTTAAGAAAGACCAATATAGATGATTTATAAAATCAAACAATATTCCTACTTCAATTTCATCAATATTCCACTTGTCTTTAGAATAAATATATTCGATTTTTGTACAGACATTGACTTTTTGAAAACATTACATTTATTTTTAACATTTTAACATTATATTTATTGAAGCTCATATATAGACTCATATTCATTTCTTCAGAAACCCGAACGAAAATTATGGGAGTACTTTGTATAAATCTAGTCAAACAGACATTATATTTGTTTTTCACTATTTTTCAGGAGCATTTATTTTCTTCCCGATTTCAATCAAAAATGCTAAATTTCGTATTTCTCAAACACTAATACTGTATTGAAATTTTATTTTTCCGATTGAGAGAAAATAATGCCAGGACCGGGAGTCGAACCCCGGATCTTTGACTTACAAGATCAAGGCTCTACCAATTGAGCTATCCAGGCCGGCAACCGGTCAGCATTACTCACTCAGATAACCATTAGGCAGAAACATCTGGTCTATCATGTAGATAGCTCGACAGAAATAAGCCGCAGGTAATAGAAAACACCATTAAACAATGGGAGAAAGAAATACAATTTTTCACTCAGTCGGAAAAATAAAATTTCAATAAATATGATTTTCTTCCAATCAGTTGATTGTGTGATTTTAGTAAAAATTGTACTAATACTGTATTTCAAATTATAAAATATTAAGAATTATTAATAAATTTGATGAAATCCGCATAATCCAATCTCTTACTCAAGTTTAAATATCATGCAAAATTCTTTTTTATTATAAATATTCATCTTTATATTAATCTTCTTATGCATCTAAAGCAGGATATTTTGTTCATTTTGAAAATATCGTGGTCTTTGCTTAACCTGCACATTCTGGATTATTTTCCTAATGGAGCTTGATCATAATCTTCTGATTTTGCTTTGGTTCTTTTAGTACGTCTCTTGCAAATTCTTACCATTTTTTCTAGATTAAGAGTATTAAAAAACAATACTGAGGAAAGGTAGCAACATTGCCACAATATGCTCCGTAGTATCAGTTAGAACAAACCCTTACGTAAGCTATTTTGAATTTTATTCATTTCAAAGGCGCTATTTTGTCTCGATAGAAAAATTTAAACTACGTAGAATAAAAACTTAAAATATAACTATCTCAAAAATGCTAGAAAATATTACATACCTTAGTTTCCTTAATGAGCAGAGATGATTCAAATGGGTTATTTAAATTTTACTTTTTAAGTGGAAAATCCAATAACTTACTTTAAACACGCACGCGCAGTGAAAAAAAAAAAAAAAAAGACTATTTCAAATTGCAGGCTGAAATGACCAACCTATATTCGTTCAATAGGCCGGACAAGTACTACGCCCTATTGGTTTAGTTTAGAGCCTCATGTCACAATTTGCCCCTGTCACAACTAATATCAATTTTTCTAAAGAAGTTAATTTTAACATGAATCGTTTTGAAGCTCATTTCATATATGCACATTAAGAAACATAATTCCATAAAATTCTTCTTTTATTGAAACGTTTATATATATATATATTAAAAAAAAAAAAAAAAAAAAAAAGAAAAGAAAAAAGATTCTCATCATTAAATTATTAATATTTTATGCTTCGGTTACAAATCACTAAAAATATATAAATAAATAAAATGTAAAATATGAATGTCTCGAATCATCTTTAGGTACCCTTTAAACTTTTATTCTTAATTTTATTTAAAGGTTTAATGTACATTATGATCAATTATTATTATTATTTTTTTTTTAATGTGTATTAAAAATCTCGAATCGAAAAGTTACAGGAAAAGTTACTCAGAAAGATTTTTTTCTTTATCAAAAATATACAAACGAAAAAAAGATATTTTTAAGAGCTTTGGAAAAAATACATTTCAATTGAGCAACAGTTTATTTAACTGAAATATATTTTTAATTATCCATAGCTTATCATTAAGATCAGATTTTCCAAAGCTGATATTAGTTTTGTATTTCAAATTAAGAAAATATCCGATTCTCCGATCTTTTTGAAATTTTGAAATATATTAATATACATATCAAGGATATATTTGACTCATATAGTCATAAACGTTTTTTAATACCAAAAGATGTTCTTTTTAAAGAAAAGATTAATAAGTATACATATTTCCGAGTAGAATTTCTTCTTTTTTATCGAACGTAAAAAAAAAAAGGGGGAACGAAATATCTCTCTGAAATTGTCAAGAAAATTCCACATAAAGAAAAAAAGAAAGAAAACTTTTTCTTTGGGAAAAAAGTAGTTTTATCGTCAGATTTACTCTACTTCTTTTCAAAATTTTTACAGCAAAATGATTCTCAAAACTTCATTCAGGCGAATGAGTAACTTCAGCTTAATAAACTCCAAGTTTACGAAAGAAAAAAAAAAAATTAATCTTAAAGAATGATGGCCAATATAGATTGACATTAACAGTTTTAAATTTATACATTGACTCAAATCAAGCTTATTAAAACTATAATTTAATGTTTCTTGCCTGATAAAATTCATTGTCAATTTGACACTATAACTGTAATAACGCATGACTGCGATAAGGGTTACTTAAAATTTTTATTCTTTTGCCTTAAATATGAGTATAACGTCAATTCAAGATTGAAGATAAAATAGCTTTAGCTATAAGGATATGTAGCTGCGTATCTTAAAATTAATACGGATAATATGATACAGAAAACTTTATTTTTGAATCATTGCTTTCCGCTTAATAAAATTAGACTTTATTGAAATGTGTAATTTTTTTTAAAGACGCTCGTTAATGCACATTGCACTAGTGACCTAAATTGAGTACCATTAAAAAAAAAGTGCTTGTATTACAAATGTCTTTGTGTTTATATATAAACACACGCCACATTATAACATGATACATATAACATATTTTTGCGTGTAATGACTTTTCACATATTACAGGGATTTTATATATATATATATACATTTACTTGCGTGTGTGAGTGTGTGTTTGTATATGAAAGTGTCTGTGTCTATCTGTGTGCATTTATGTTTAATTGAAATTACATAATTATTATGTAAGTTATGTATACAAGTTTTCGTTGCTGCTGAATTAATATTATAAATCTTTATATTACTTTCATTCTAATATTCTTTGTTGCAAAAGCTAAAATATTAGTAATGATTTTTCAAATTTTTATATTGCTTAAATGATGGTGTTTGCATTGTATTTAAGTGATTGTTTTACTGCATTACAAGCCTAGTTAGCTAGAGTATACAATTCTAACTTTCTATACGTTTAAATAAAAGGTTTAAATATCGATTTTAAGAAGGGAATTTTCCTTTTAATATGTATAGAATATACTATAAATGCAAGATTTTATCACATTACCTTTTTCTAAAAGTACTTAGTTATTTAAAATTTTATATTTCTTTTATTAAGTACACATTTTTCTTGATATTGCATTATTCTCTTTGATTATATAAATATATATATAAAGTGTATATATAAAGGGTAAAACAAAAGTTCCACAGCCTCCCCCTATCTCGGAAATGCGTCAGAATTTTGAAAAATGGAGAAACACGTGTTCAATGAATTCGAGGAGGACCTCTTTTGGCGAAAAATTTTGAACCGAGGGACGCTGGGGGGGAGGGGGGGGGGCTAGTGAGGGCAACTTTAAAATTTCGAATAGGAAGGAGTGTCTTGTGATACATCCTTGAAAACGACAATGAATTTGATATTAAAAGTTTCGTCCTGCGATGATTATTAAAGCAGATACATAAGTAAAAAGTTCACATTTCTGAACACGAAAAAGTCTCACACCCCCTTCTCCTATCTCGGAAATGCATCAGAATTTGAAAAATGATGAAACACGTGATCAATGAATTCGAGGGGAACCTCTTTTGAAGAAATAATTTTGGGTTCGGAAGGGGGGGGGGGAATTAAGTAACCGCTAGGGAAGAAAAATTTCAAATGGGTAGGTATGTCTTGTGATAGTGACATATCCCTGGAAACGGCTCGTCAAGACAATGAATTTGATAAAAATAGTTTTGTCTAACGATAATTATTAAAGGAGATACATGAGTTTTTTGAGTTTCGAAATGTGGATTTTATACTCATGTATCTCCTTTCATAATCATCACAGGACAAAACTATTTACAGCAAATTCATTGCCTTGGAGACATTTCCAGGGATGTGTCACAAGGCATACCTTCCCATTTGATATTTAAAAAATCCCCCCCCCCCCCAAAGAAAGAAAAATTTTTTCCCAAAAGAAATCCCTTTCGAATCTAATGAACAGGTGCTTCGCCATTTTTCAGAATTCTGACGTGTTTCCGAGATAGGAGGGGGGGGGAGGACTTTTGGAGGACCCTGTATAATGAATTGCACTGTGCTTGATAGGGCATGCAATACTATTTATTTTGAGTCGTTGTTATATAAATAATATATGTTTTTTAGTATTCAGTTATTTTACACGTTATTTGCTTTCCTTTACTGTCACACAATATCTAAAGTACATGTCACAAGAAAGATGCACCAGTGGCTGAGAGGCTGAGAGTGGCTTTCAAAGCTGGTAGATAAAAGGAGCCCATTCACTTAGATCAAAGGTCGCGCTCATTGACCCACCCATCTGAATTTTCCATGGTTTTCTCCGAAACTAACGTGGTAGGAGTTAGGACACCCTAGTAAGTTCCCTACGAAGGGTCTTCCACACATGACTAGGTCCAGCATGTAGGCAATTGGTATTAACCCACAACATAAAAAGGTAAAAGATCCAGTTCAATATGATTTGTTTGCGGGCCTGGATGGTAGCCTGGTTGGTAGAACGCCGAGAGAGATTGCGGATTCGATACTCGAGCCGGCCAAAGATCATTTTTGTATATTAATGGTGACTGATGTATGTAAAATCTGTCTTGGCTGAAATATCCTCCATGTTTTATTTTTACGTATGGGGGTTACCGAAGCGGGGGGGGGGCAATTCTTCCGCAGTAGTTCGAAATTGTGATGGCGTGTTTCCGGATCACCCTTTGAGCTAAGTACCAGACATTTTAATTTATTTAAGAGTTAAATAAAGATACGAGAGTAATGACCTAAAAAGTATCAAAAAATTAAACTAACTATACACGTGCACTAAGGAGAAATAAGATTATACTTTAAAAAAACTAAAGAACACACTTTTATTGAAATGTGAAGTAAAAAGCACAAAAATTGTAAAATTCCGTTACATACATTAATAGTTACATACGCCATGTCTAGTTAACAATAAAAGCGTGTTAATTTGCTACATTTTACTATGTCGACGAACACTGCTCAGGAAGGAAAATTAATTTTTATACCCATACTGTCAATGAAATATTTTTCACAGTTCTATTTCCATCTCTGGTTTTTTGTATAATATCATATTTTGAGGTGCTCTGAATACGAAAGTCCTATTTTTAGCGATTGATATGTATGTATATTTGTTAACATAGCTTTAAAATAAATAACTGCAGAAATCTATAGTATTGAAAAGCAATGTAAGAGAAAATTGTGTGAGTGACACACCAGATTATTTACATATTTTTAAATCTTTCAAAAAAAAATTAATTTTTGCCATTCGACGTTATACAAATAAGGCCAAATCCTGTGCCATATACAATAGTGTTCTATGTACATATTTTTTTTTATTTTTTATTTTTTTTGCCCCTGCAACTTGCCCCTCATGGGAAAGGATGGAAACCTGGAAATACTTGTATATAATATTGTCATTGATTATGAAGTTGTGTGCAAAATTTCAGGCCAACCGGATGACCAGAAGTGGCCAAAAATTAAATTACAAGATTCCATTACATACATTAATAGTTACATCATGTCAGGGTAATAAAAGTATGTTAAAAATAATAAAGGTCTTTTGATTAGAGAATATAAGAACAATATAGATCTTCTAAATCAGAGGTCCTTGAGTTATTTCTCTAACATGACGAAATTTTAAACTAATTGTTTTATTTAAAATCAAACTGCAAAATTTTGATCATTTTTTACACGTGATAAATTAAAATGTCCGTACTATCCTTTCGGCCAATTAAAAAAAAAAATAATAATAAATAGATTAAAAAAAAAAAAAAAAAAAAAAAAAACTCTTCAAGTTAAAAGTAGGTCAGCGTTTTCAGTGATTTATTCATTTTTAATTATTATTATTTATTTATTATAGCCTTTCTAATTTTAATGTTCTCTAGTTAAATAGAATGCAGCTCTCACTATTTAATAATATTTTAAAAATTCATACAAAATATTTTTACTACATATATACCACGTATGTTTTGATATTTTGAAAAATATTACGAAAATAATTTCCCTTATGAATGTCATAAATGGAGAGGGAATTTAAAACTTTTAGATTAACACTAAAAGTAACGAAAAAGCTTTTATAATGCTACATATAGTTATATTGCATAAAGAGCTGTCACTTTTAATGTTTTGTTTTCACATTTAAAAACTCTGCCCGGCATATTTAAGTTTTACTTTAAATAATAAAATATTTAAACAATTGTTAGAAATTCCTTTCGAGATATTATATATATACATACATACATATATATATATATATAGATAGATAGATAGATAGATAAGAATTCTTAGTATTTTATATGGCAATAGAATTTTTTTTAGATAATTTAGAAAGTAATCAGGAAATATCACAGAATTATTCTAGATTTACTATTTATCTTATTTTCTTCAGATTGGTAAACAAAATTTAAATAATAATAGTAGTAGTAATAATAATAATAATAATAATAATAAAAGCAGATTAGCATAATTGTTCCTTAAAACACATTTCAATTCCAAATAAGTCTATTTACGGAGGAAAAATCAGATTGTAAATAATTAATGTAATATTTTTATTTTAAAATTTCATTAAAGGGATTTCCAAAGAAAATATTTGAAGCCATTAATTCTAAATTATTACCAATTTCTTTTTATTAAATAAATGACAGAATAATTTAATAATTTTAATTCATTTTCTTTCACCGCTATTGTAAAGCTTCAATGAAGTTTAAACACAATTGATAAAATTTGAGGCATGGATCGTTTTGTAACATATGCATTTAGCTTTTAAATACTTAGAAGTCTTTCAATAGACGCTTTGTTTATATAGAATTCTTCTCCCACAACGATTATAAAAATTTTATGAAATATTAATGCGCGTCATTTACATTCCAGAATGTTCATTTCTCTCAAAATGCAAATACACAACATGCATTTATATACAAATGGATCTTTTAGACTGCTAGTTTAAGTTCCGTCCACGGACATAAAAGTTGCAGAAAATATTCAAATGTAATTCATTTGCGTTCCGAATTATTGACAATTTCTCCCAAATGCTAATGCACCACACTCATTTCTATACGACTGGAGTTTAGTTTCGCTCTCAACTTAATTTAAGTTTATTTTTACTATTGTATTTTTGTGAAATAAATAAATGCTGCTCGTTCTGACAATTTAGGATGAAGATAATTCATTCTTCTTAAAATGAATTTTAATTTACCCTTCTGATTTTAAACCTAGTTTTAAAGTTGTCATTAAAATAAAATATTTGAAATGTTTGCTATAACTTTGAACACATGATGAATATAGAGGAATATTTTTGAAGAGAAAATATTTGCCCATTTTATCTCTAAGCAACAGTATGCGGAAGTGGATGACAGTGATGAATTTTTGACTGTAGTTAGTAAAGCACTATTCACATTATTTTCGTGAGACATTTATGATATATGCGCGGGAAGAAAGTAGAGAAATAAAGATTAAAGCAATAATTAAAATTAAATAATTTATTTTAAATAGGCAGATTTCATTAAAAAAAAAAATAAGTATTTTTTTTTTATTTTTATTTATTTATTTATTTATTTTTAATTTAAGCAGTTGTTCGAATGGTTTCAAATTAAGACCTTTCGCCTTCAAAAGAGAACTCCAAATATTAAAAATTATAAGAAATCACTCTCCTTGTCTCTTTAAAGGAGTTAGTTTAGGAGTAATTTCTCCGTAGCTTTTCTATAAGGAATAAAAAGCAACTTGCATGACTTCTACCTTCAATAACCCTATCTCCAATAACAGAATGTTTTAATTCCAAAACAGGACAAGCTTTTATCTTAAACGATAATAGTTATAATGAAGTCAATCGAAAGCATTTTTCATTGTCAAGGAAATTCAAAACTAGTGAGTCTTGCTTTCAATTTCGGGTCAACGAAAAGTATATGATTTGAAAAGGGGTTATTTTTTGGGCCATATTAGTAAGGAAAGAAAACTTTGAAAAGGTTTATCATTTCACTAAATGAAAGACTGATATGCTATTCATTATCGGAACAGAAAATAATTGCTTTGAAGTAAGCATTTTAAAATAGCGATTTTATTTATTAACATAGATTTATCTTTCATGAATTGATACAACTGTGTTTATCGTTGTTTAATTTATATAAATGTAAAAATAATAATAATAATAATAATAACAATAATCTAAAGCAATTGCAATTTGCATTTAATTTTTTATCATAGATCTGTTGATTTTAAAGATATTTTTATGTATTAATTGAAAATCTAATTGAAAAATTGAGCTCAGAACCACTGTTGCATCTAAAGAGAACTATTTTAAACGATTATTTGGAATAGACAGGGAAAAATATTGGTTCAACGTACTTAAAAGTGTAAAAATTCAACGAAAAAATTTCGTATGAAATAAATACTTTTTCTCCAGTATATTCTACAGATTACTTCAGTTTACCACAATTAACATAGTTAATTATGTATATTAAATTAAATTTTTTATTATTTAACTTAAAAAAAATCATAAAGCCTTTGGAAAATATTGTAACATTTTCTGCCTAATAAAACACTATAGAATGTTCTTTGGCTGATGTCACATTCTCCCCAACACGAGAAGATCGAAAAAATGTAATTATCATTTCTGTTTAATAAATTCTATTACGGAATGTAAATTTTCGAACAGTAACTGTATTTTGGCCCTTAAAGTATTAAAAAAAAAAAAAAAGTTAAACAATATTCCACTTGTGAGCATCAATTCCGTAAATAGCAGTCTTTTAATTAAAATTATTTTGGGGAACCAATTGTCATAATAAATAATAATAGTTTTTTCATCGATTATTTTTCATGTTTGTTTATTTTAATTAATCACTTAACTTCGATATTGCAAATGTTGTGAAAAAAATAATAATTCATATTATTCTCCGGAAATTTACTATCTTAAATGGATCTTTTTTGAAGTAATGACGAATTTGAGATATGAGTAATTAGTGTATAATATTTTTGATTCCAAATTTCAAGTGGCGTTTATACGTGCAACAAATAGCCTTTTTTTAATTCTAAAAATTTCCTTTTCTTTACTATTACTATTACTATTTTTTTTTTTTTTTTTTTTTTTTTTTTTGGGGGGGGGGGGGGGGAGGGGGGAGGCGGAGTTGAGGAAGGAGGGTTTTTGATCCTTTTTGCAAAATTAACTAAAACAAGTGATGTTTAAATTTTTAAAGAAAATTCAGACTTTTAATTAATTTGTTTTGTTTTGCACATAGTTGTACCCATTTGCTAAAGAAAGTCATTTTCTTCTTAAATCTTCAAGTCTTTTAGACTGCATTTTTTTGGCCTGTCGTCCCACACTGTCAAAAATAAAATCATACGTTTCAGCAGAAAAATGGCTTCAATTTAACTTCAACCAATATTTTTAGAACTTTGGTGCACAATATTTCATCAGTTTTGAAAATGCCGATTTAGTATTAAGCACCATTCAAGAGGCACAACGAAGCACCAAAATATTGGTTGTAGCTAAATTTGCTTAATTGGATAATTTTTTTAGTGAAACATTGATCTGTTATTATTTTTCCATCATACTATTGGTATGGGGAACTTAAGTAATCGTGAAAATTCTTGACCTCTTTTTTATGTTTTTACACGTTTTAAGGTGTGGGAAATCCGGAAATTAGAAAATCGGTACGGTGTATTTTTGTAGGATGTCACTTTGTTACTCTGTTAGTGTGTTAGTCTATGCACACAAATAGTTTTAAAATGTGAATTATGACACTGGCAAGAACCCTATTTGTTTTTAATATTCGTAAAAAAATTCGTACATTTTCAAAACTTCTCAAGTTATTTGGAATTTTTGATTTTTCTCTACATGGAAGAAAAGGGTAAAATTTCGCATAGACGTGTATTATGAGGATTATTTTCATCGTAAATATATTGGACCAACTTTAAAATATTATTTATGATGCTTACTTTATTGACTATGAACATTGTACTTTGAAAACTTCGTAAGTTATTCAAAATTTACGATTTTTAAAATATGGAAGAATAGAAATTTTTTTTGCATAAATATGTATTATGAGGATTATTTTCATCCAGTATTTTACAAGTTTTAAAATATTATTTACTAGCAGGCTACGCCCGCTTCGTTGGTCACTATATTTAAATGAATTTTCAAAAGAATTTAATCACTATTTATTTTTTATATCACATTATAAATAAAAACTAAAAAAAAAAAAAAAAAAAAAAAAAAAAAAAAAAAATCCATTGAAATAGCTCTAAACCTCGCTTCGGGTACCCGCTGCCTACATCAACTCCTTTTTCGCCAACACTCCATAGAATCCAGGTTCCTACAAAAAGGTCTTTCCCGGGCACTTCAGTCTGGGTATTTATTGACAGCAGGTGGATCTGCTATCATTTAAAAACTACGGTTTTAAAGATGACTTTATCTCAGTATCTATTATATATTTCAGTTTTTGAAGCATGTATTTTATAGCCCTCGCTCTTTACACTATATTACCATATGATTCCAACCAATATAATAAATAAAAGAAAAAGTAAATTTTCTTTTAAAAGCAATTAAATAAAAAATAAATAAATTTTAATTAAACTTAAATTTTAATAAGTTTAATCCTTTCTGCTATATGCTATCATTTTTTCCGATACACACACACACACTATATATATATATATATATATATAAGAAGACTTCTTTTTTAAAGGAATTAATAAAAAAAAAAATGAAAAATGAAAAATAAAGAATAAAAAGTTGTTATACTATAAAAAATATACATTGTACTTAAACATAACTGTTATAAATAAGTTTTTAAATTTAAAATTTAATATAATTAAATTTTTCTACTGCATTACCATATGATTTTCAAAAAAAAAAAAAAAAAAAAAAAAAAAAAAAAGATTTCGCTTTTGATTGAATGAAAATTAAATGAATATAAAAAAAAAAATAGCGTAATAGCCGATTGAAATGAAAGAATAAATTTTAGAAAAATGAAACAGAGAAGCCAATATTTAAAATTGAAAAAAAAAATAATAATAATAAAAAATATTCAAATTCGAAATTCGAAAGAAATATCGATGAGGTGCACACCTGCAGGGTCCATCTACCCATCTGCTACGTTTTGTAGCTCTGCGATCAGTAGTGTGAGCGGGCACTTCAGTCTGGGTATTTATTGACAGCAGGTGGATCTGCTATCATTTAAAAACTACGGTTTTAAAGATGACTTTATCTCAGTATCTATTATATATTTCAGTTTTTGAAGCATGTATTTTATAGCCCTCGCTCTTTACACTATATTACCATATGATTCCAACCAATATAATAAATAAAAGAAAAAGTAAATTTTCTTTTAAAAGCAATTAAATAAAAAAGAAATAAATTTTAATTAAACTTAAATTTTAATAAGTTTAATCCTTTCTGCTATATGCTATCATTTTTTCCGATACACACACACACACACTATATATATATATATATATATAAGAAGACTTCTTTTTTAAAGGAATTAATAAAAAAAAAAAAAATGAAAAATGAAAAATAAAAAATAAAAAGTTGTTATACTATACAAAATATACATTGTACTTAAACATAACTGTTATAAATAAGTTTTTAAATTTAAAATTTAATATAATTAAATTTTTCTACTGCATTACCATATGATTTTCAAAAAAAAAAAAAAAAAAAAAAAAAAAAAAAGATTTCGCTTTTGATTGAATGAAAATTAAATGAATAAAAAAAAAAAAATAGCGTAATAGCCGATTGAAATGAAAGAATAAATTTTAGAAAAATGAAACAGAGAAGCCAATATTTAAAATTGAAAAAAAAAAATAATAATAAAAAATATTCAAATTCGAAATTCGAAAGAAATATCGATGAGGTGCACACCTGCAGGGTCCAGCTACCCATCTGCTACGTTTTGTAGCTCTGCGATCAGTAGTGTGAGCAATAAAGTACAGACACACAGATACTTACTTCTCTTTATTTATGTAGATGATACTAGCAAAAACACTTTTAACTATGAGTGTTCTATTTTGAAAACTTCCTGAATTATTCGAAATTTACAATTTCCTTAACATAGCAGAATAGGGCAATATTTCACATAAATTGTATTATTGGGATTTTTGTATTAGAAATATATTGGCGATGCATAAAAACCGAAATATCAAATTCAACCGAATAAAATTAAACAATATTGGACAATTTAAATATATCGAAATGGAGTTAGGATAGCCAAGTAAGTGGTTTATATTATTATGTGACTGTACCGAGTGATCGGTAAGTTTCATTTCTCTTAAAATGAAAGTAATATAATCTATAGCAGATATATTTATGAGAACAAGTGTATGATAGAAAACTGAGCAGGATCCACCTATGTAAACTAGTTTTTAAAATGGTATCGAAAAAGAACTATTTTTCGCACTAGTCAAAAATTTATGGCAAAAATTTGTAAGTTTATTTCAATTATATACATATGTTAAAAAAAAAAAAAAAAAAAAAAAAAAAAAAAAATGCGTTAATAAAACTTCTTGGATGTTTAAATCATTTCAAACGCAAACAATTTTAACAGTATATAAAGCTGCGTGAAAGAAAAGACTGTAACAATAAATATTTTGATTTAAATTCTCATAACTATTATATCCAGTTGTTTAATTTCATTCATGTCAATATAGTGTCATAAAAAATTATAAATTTCCGAAAAAAAAAAAAAGAAATATATATTCACTGAATTCTTTCTTTGATTATGTTCAAATTTTCTGAGCGATAATGGCCTTTTACGACCGAACTCCGTCTAAAATTTATTTCATGAGCCAGTGATGAGTTTCTGCAGGAACGCGATGTGGCTTGAATGATCTGGGGTGAATAGAATACAATTAAAAGAGGATTACGGCACTTTTAGAACTCCAAAATTGTTTCCCTTTTCAGCCGGCTGGTGAAGTATCTGCAGAAAGTATCTAAGTGAAGAAAGCTTGTCCTGATTCTGGATCATAGAACTGCAATTTTTATTGCATCTTTACTTTTAATCTTTGTTGTCGCGTCATGGCGTCTGCTTTTTTTTTTCTGTTTTTGTAACGACATTTTGTAGATTTAATAATACTTAGATACTAATTTAATTTAAAATTACGTCTGTATTTTCGCTTGAGTTTTTCAAAAATAAATTATGGGTCTGTAAACTTATTGAAATCAAAACTTAAAATTAAACATTGTAGTTAAAAAAATGTGTTCAATAAACATTACAACAAATTATTACAGTTACAAGGTTTCCTGGTCATATTGATGCTAAATGCAGTGTACTTTAAAGCATAAATTGAAAGTAAGAATTTAAACAGAAGTATGACTATTTTATTCTAATCACTTATATTAGATGAAAATCCTTCCGGAATCAGTTTATTTAGATTATTTGTGAGAACTAACTTAGTATTGTTTCTTTTATATCAAGTTCTTCCGAAATGAAGTTTCTGAAGCTATTTTAATATTAAGTGTGGCTATCATAAAAGATACTTTTCCAGAATTCACAACACTAGCTAAACTAAATTCAAAGCAATACTATAGGAAAAACAATCGCACAGCTAAAACTGGAAAATATCGAAAAATTGGTCTGCTCCACGAAACATTCTATTTAGTTCAGTAAACTTATCTAGTTTAGTCAGGGTTAATTTTTAACCTTCTCTTCTTGTCAGACACACTCATACAAAAATTAAAAACTTAATAAGACAAAATTTCACTGGCTATCAACACCTATTAGGCCAAGTCTACGTTTTTATATAAAGTATTTATATATTACGTACATCCTTACAAAAATCTGATACAAGGGCTATGTAGTTAATGTAGTTAATTTTAATGAAAAGGACTCATTAATACAAACCCAAAGATATATGTATATACTCGTACATATATAAAATCAAAATGAGTCCAAAAGAATGTAAATGGCTTGATTTTCTATCTTTCTTTTTCTTTCTTTTCTTTCTTTTTCTTTCTTTTCTTTCTTTCTTTTTTTTTTTAAGTGATTATGTATTTATTTAACTATATGCTGCAGATGATCGACTTATTTTTCAAATTCTGTTCGCAAAAAAAAAGTTTAAATAAAAAAAAAAAAAAAAGAAAAAAAAAAAGGAGAAGAGCAAAAAAGGATAAAATTTAAAATTAAATAAACAACATATTTGCTATTATTTTCATTAATTAAAAGTACTATACCGATATATAAAGAACAATCCGTTTATGAAAGATTATTAAGAGTAATCTTTATTACTTTTATTTGTTGAAAAATCTTATTGTATATGCTGCATGCATTATCAGTATTTTGTATACTGTATGTATTAATAACGCAAATATTCAATAAAGTAACACTAAGTATAAAGTATTAAATAATGTGAAAATAATTTGAAAGTTAATAAATATTTATATTCACCCCCAGTGCGAGATATCGACACCAGCGCGCAGATTTAATCTATCAATAAGTCAGTTTCCACCCCCCCCCCCTATCTTACATTTAAAACAAATTTCAAGAGTCTCTCGAAGGCGTAAAGTGAAGTAATTTCGTAATAAGTCTACAAGAAAATCAATAACTTGTTCGAATACTTTTTCTGGGAAAAAAAAAGATCTGTCTTACATAGCACTATAAACAAAATCAACCAACTTTTAACAATATATATTGGTTTTTTAGTACATTTGGTAATGAAAAAATTTAAGTTAAAATATTTTAATTATTCCAGTATTAGCAATTTTTTTTTATCAGCAAAACCAAACCTTCAGCACAAAAGCTATTTACATGATCGTGCAAACAAAATAAGGCTCTGTCATAACCATACACTTTCCCTTCTCATTTTAAAGCACCATTTTCGTTCAAATATTTTCTGGATGTAAAATTTTTTTTATACTATATTTCCCAAAATTATTCTTTAGTTACGAAATACTGAAATTAATTGTATTAATTGAAGATGGATGCGAGTTCATGTTAGCACAATTTCAGCTTGGGGATTGTTCTCGTTATTAAACGGTTTTTGGTCCATATCGAAAGGATTTTTATACCTGTTCTCTAAAAGTCAAATTTTCAGTTAGAAATAAAGATTCTCTTACTATATGATGAAACGGAATCACTGTTTATACATTTAAAAATGTGGAAAAGATTTTAATGATTTTCGAAATATGCTAGCTTATTTTTGTATGAAATACGTTGCGATCAAGTGTGTAATGTTGGTAGTAGAAAATAATTCTACCACATACGGGTACAATCCGTCAATACATTTTTTAGTTGACAGGTGTCGATTTTGAGTCCCTGTTCAGGTACAGATGTTTGTAGTGTTTCAGAATCGGCTTTAAAAGGTAGATCCTGGTTTAATAAGTGCCAAAAAAAAAAAAAAAAATGATCGGAGAGCGATAAACCAAACTGTCAGTACATTAAAAAATATCAAACATCCAGTTTATCTGGACGCACATGTTGGCCACTTAAGCGCTTTTCATGACGTTATCAATAAGTTTTATTGTCCGTGTGCTAATTATTATATTCATGTGCGCTAACTACGTGGGTGCTTCAAGTGCTTAAGCAACCAAAAAATTTATCCAGAATTTAAACTTATAAAGGCAGAAACTGAATAATAACAGTGACTGTTTTATTATTAATATAATTATTTTATTAAAAAAATGTATACAATAATAAAACGCACTTTTATCTTTTAGCATAATAATCAATTATTTAATTTAGCACAATTTAGCTCATCATTTAGCATTGCTCGCTACTTCCATCGTCTCCGAGATATATGGGATTATCACACTATATAGTGCTCCTCTTGTTAAATAAGTGTTTGGTTGGCTATAGCATAAATAAACGAGCAGTGTGTTTACTTGTTTTCTGAATGAATGGGTATATTGAGGCTTAATGTGGCTATCTCGGCAAATCACAGGCAATAAGATTATATATCACTAAGGTGTCTTAACTTTTTCAATTTTACAAATTATAAAACCTGTTGTAGTTGTTTTCACATTATAGATTTCCGTATTCCGGTTAGGACTAAGAACAGTGGTTCTCACAACTGACAATCTTCTTGCCTCTGTGGAACGGAATGGTTGGTGCTGCAGTGGGGCAATTAGATATTCCTGTTCCGTTCGGTACTTCCATTGTCCCAGGTGTATTGGACTGCCAAACTATGTGGGGCTCTTCTTGTACAATATGTCTTTAGTTGACTATAACTCGAATAGACGGGGTGTATGTGTTCTTGTATTATGGAGCGATGGGTGTATTGAAGTTTTATGGAGTTGTCTTGGCAGATGACAGGTGATAAGCTAGCCACTATTAAGGCGTCTTGCCTTTTTCAATTTTATAAATTATAAAGCACATTGTAGTCGTTTTCACCATATAGATTTTCGTATTCAGGTTAGAATTACGGACAGGGTTCATACATCTAACAGTCTTCTTGCTTCTGTGGGACGGAAAGTTGCAGTGGGGCAACGGGATATTCCCGTCCCGCGCGGTACTTCCATAACACAGGTGTATTGTACTGCTACATTATATGGGATCTCCTTGTACAATATGTCTTTGGTTAGTTGTAACTCGCATAGACGGGGTGGGGTGTATGTGTTCTTGTATTATGGAGAGATGGGTGTATTAGAGTTTTATGGAGTTATTGCGGTAGATGACAGGTGATAAGCTAGCTACTATTAAGATGTTTTACCTTTTCCAATTTTACAAATTATAAAGCACATTGTAGTCGGTTTCACAATAGATTTCCGTATTCCGGTTAGAATTGCGGACAGAGGTTTCATACATGTAATATCTGTGGGATGGAATAGTTGGTGCGGCAGTGGGACACCGAGATATTCTCGTTCCGCTCGGTACTTCCATCGTAACCCAGATGTATTGTGCTGTAACACTATACGGAGGTCCTCTTGCACAATAAGTGTTTGTATGGCTATAATCTGAATGAACGAGATATGTGAGTACTAGTCTACTAAAACGGTGGGTGTATTTAAGCTTTATGGGGTTGTCTCGCAGATGACAGGTGATAAGATTATCTATTATTAAGGTACATAAACTTTTTAAATATTACAAATTTTAAATCATATTGTAGTTGCTTTTACTCTACATATTTCCGTATTTACATTATAACTTTAAGACGAAATATTAAAAAATCAAAAAATCAATTTTTCGAAAACAAAAATATATTTAACGATTTAGTTATGAGTAATTATCATGACAAATTTTCCCAGAGACTAACACGTGATTTGGTCTGTTGGCGACTATAGGTTAAGAGTTAGCGGAAATTTCTTTTAACACAGCATTTTTAAAAAAATTGCTGTTTATATTACCCTTACATTATTCTTAAAATGTTGAACGTAATCCGTTTCGTGTTGACTTTATATTCGGTACTACTTATCAAATTACTGTGCAGTTTAAGAAATTCAGATTATTTCATTTTTTCTTTCAAACGAAATTAATGGTGTTGAAAATATAATTACAATGTTTTTATTGTTATTAAATTTTTCAAAAAATATATTGGTGCGATTTCAACCAAATATTTTGTGTTTTTTAATGAATAAAAAAAAATATGTATACAACATCTTTTGTTAAAACTATCTGCCTTTGACGACTAGCTAGTTCGCCACTCTCGAAAAGTTTCATCCTAGCAAACCCACGCCTAGTGGGCCCTAAGGCCCCGTTGTCTAAAATTATTATTTCTTAAGGTATTAGTTAGATTTTCGAAGTTTAGATTCCTGATTAGTAACGGCGACCGATTACAAATTTCTGTTAAAATCGGTCTAAAGTTGGAAAAATTAAAAAACTGCATTAAAAAAAAAATCTCCACTATCTTTTTTGATGACTGTTAAAACGGAAATGTAATTATTCTGAGCTTACGTTTATGTCAAAGTGTTTAGTGGGCAAATGTTCGAAAAAAAAATATATTCTATTTTCAAAGATTCGGTCTTGAGAATTGAGAATTAACGAGATTAATTAATTATTCATATCTCAAAATCTATTTATGTTTTTATTTCACGTTCTATGTCCCGAAACTTATTGTATCCCTCTGCCGATTTCGGTAATTATAAGACTGGTAATTGCTGAACCTATAGTTGCACACACAAACATATTAATTTATTATTTAAAGAATGCGTTTAAATTTGACAACCAATACATGCAGTTTTCAGACCATGTTTTCAAGCTCTTTCTATTCATACAGATGTATTTTTATTCGTTCAATAGATGGAAATTCTCATTTAAATTTAGCTATTTTCTAAAGAACCAAAACAAAATTCATGAATTATAAGTAAATAGAATGTTACCCTAAAGTATTCGAAAAGTACATAGTACATATAAAATGGAGAGCAGAAAACTGAAAGAATTTAAATTGAACAGAGAGGGTGTGCTCAGTTTATAGCTACTTTAAACTACAGATGCGTATTCGCCTTAAGGGAGAGATAACCTCAGTTGGCAAATTGAAAAGAATTGCTTTTCATGAAAAAGTAAGCAAAAGTAATCTATTTAAAATTTTTTCATGGCTCAAAGAGTGTTCTTCTAGGTTAAGCGATTCACAGCGCCTCAGAAGGAAATTCACCGTATAAATTCGTATTCTAAACTTTAAAGCAGCACGTTCATTGCCACGAGAATGAAATTCAAAATGCTTCCTTAAAAACCCATCCCTGTTTAAAGTCCTATTTCAAGCATTCTGTCTATGGAAAAGAGGTGATTTAGAGTGATTTAATATTCATTACATTGCTCATTGTTTGCAAAATGATTTATGTTATATATATATATATATATATATATATATATATATAAATGTGTTGTTTTAACATATTTTTAAAATATTAAGCAATTTTGCAATATATATATATATATATATATATATTATTTTATTTTATTTTATTTTATTTTTTATTTTTTTTGTGCACGAAATAATCTTTAAATTAAGTTTTATTATTTCCCTGAAAAACATACTATACGGCATGTATATTTTACTGAAATAGCTTTATCTTTATTTATTTTTTTATTTTTTTTTATTAATCAAATACTGAACATTAGTCATTATTTTATGTTTGTTTAAAAAGTTTTTCTTGGAGATATTTTATAAAATGAGCGCAAAGTATTGATTTTTACTGCATCAATTATCATAAAGCAAAATATATTTGTTTTAAATAGAAAATGATATGATAATGTATTCAAAAAATTATAATCCGTGTAAAGTTGTTTTTATTTTGTTAAAGAATGCCCTCCCCGCTGTGTAATCCATATGTTATGGAACAAAACGTTGTATTTAAATTTTAAAAAATTATACTGATAAGTTTTTCTGATGTAATCTCTCATGGTTTTTTTTTTCTTTTTTTACTTTATGCTTAAAAAAAAAAAAAAAAACAATTTATCTTAACTGCTCAATGCTGTTTACGTAAATGGGATTTTTAAATTTTGAATAATGCATAAATTATTTTATGTAAAACATTTTATTCCTATAAATTTTATAGATAGGATTGGAACAACATGATTGCATTTTAGTTGACTGAATGAGAAAAATCAAAATAGAATCTTCTTAAAAAAAAAAAAAAAAACTTTGCATAATAGTCCTTCTTGGTGCATTTTTTTTATGTGTTAAACACCTTACTAAAATAATAAATCTCAGCAAAATCTGATAAAAGTTTAAGAACCAGCATTTTTTGCTTCAAAAATTATTTTGCAACAAAGTCATTATTGAAAAAAATACGTAATAGAAAAAAAAAAAAAAAAAACAGAGATGAAATTGACATAATTTTTTGAAAAGGGTGTAAATATTGTTTTTGCGTATTATTTTAGTAAAATAACGACACCACACACACCACCAGGAGCACATAATGCAAATAGACTAAACAAGTGAAAAGAAATATAATAAAATATAATAAAATAAACAAGTTTATAGGTAAGTTGACAAGCAGCTATTAATACTGATTATTTTAATGAATGAAAATGACTTCAAATTTTTATTTAATGGGTAGGGAAACGACATAGTTTTGACAGAATATTGATCCCAATCACATATTCACGTATTTTTTTACGTATAAATTTCTCAACCTGAAAACTTTTAGTTTTATGATTTTTCAATTTTTATAGATATTTATCTTTGATTCAGGATTCTTCATTTATAATTTATTTCTATTTAATTATATGCAAAAAATAATTATATTTCCACATCTTCCTACATGAAACATTCTGTGTAATTTTCACACTTTAATTTGTATTATTATTAATTTATTTATTTCAATAGTAAATAGTTGTAGGATTGATAAAATTCTCATGATTTTAATTACATTACTTTTATTTTTGAGCGAAAAACGCAGACCATTACATTTTTAATTGACTTTTTGTTTCTTCAACAAAATTGTTTTGGAAGAAATGATGGAAGTGTCTTGGAATTTAACACGCATTCTGAACATGAAATACGAAAAAAATTGCAAATTTCTTTAGATGAAGTGTATATCTGCTCTTGGTGATGATATGCGAATAGTAAACGAGGTAATCATTTGTTTTGCAAAATGCATGCAAATTAAACATAAGGTGAGAAACATCTGTTTTTCCTCTAGTTTCAGTTAAATTTTTTGATGAATGCTTATTTAAGATTGCATTTACATTTAATAATGCTCAAGAAACAAAAAGGATTTTAGAGACATAGCGTGATATGGAAATGTTTAAGAAGAAAAATGTTTAAAAGAAAGAACATTTGTAATTTTTTAACCTTGCAACTATGCCACTTCTCAGTCATGAAACTAAACATTACAAAAAAAGAAAAAAAAAAAAAAAAAAAAAAAAAAAAAAAAGCATTGACACAAAGATGTGGAATCATAACCGAAAAATAACTGTGCCAATTGTATATTTTACAACCTTCTTATTTAGGAAAATTCTACGTGTTGTAACATTGTCCAAATTTTCAAAAGGTAATGATTTAACATGAATTACAGTTTGAATATAATTTCAGAAGATTTTTTAAAGAAATAACATAACTTATTATTATAAAGACAATATTGAAGTTCACCACTAAAGTCTAAAACTTCATTAAAAAAAAAAAAAAAAAGATTTGCTTAAAACTGCACGTTATTTTGTTGTTTCAAACCAAATTTTTATTAAAAGTAAAAAAAGCATTTTTTTTTTTTTTTTATGACAATTTAAGAGATATTTTTGACAGATTTTCAAAAGTTTATCAAAGTTTCTTATAATTTCTTATATTAACAGAACTTTTGTTTAAATTTACTATAATTTTTGTATATTTGTAATTAAAAAACAGACTTTTGTTAGGGGAAAAAAAAAAATTCTTAGAATTGCAATAAAAACTATTTTGCTTATCTAAACAAAATTTATGTTTGAACATATTTAAATAGAAATTTTTGTTGTGCCAACCAAATTTTTGTTATTTCAACAAAACTTTTCTCTGAGTGTTTAAAGTTCTAAAGTTCAGATAATCACTTTAAATAAAAATCTGACTCTAGTCAGTTTGTGAAGAATTGACAGTCACCAAAGACATATAGGTATTTGCTGTATCTCAGATTACCATAGATACGTAAGCCAAAATAACACTTCTCAAAACCATGTTTAATTAAAGCACTAGGATGAAATGAAGTATCAAATATTAAGCTAGGGTTCTCATTTACTAAAGCCACCCTGTTAGGATAATTTTCCAATTTAATTTCTTGCATTTATCCCATAGATGCACGTTATTACAGATTGTTTGTAACTGTTATATAGGATATTCTTAAATAATATTCTTTTGTAATAATTTTATGCGATTAAATAAGGCAAAAGTTACTGATAAAATAATAATATGAAATTTGAAATTTAATTTTAGCTGGTAATAAATTGGCACCTCTGGGTTTTCCACATCTTAAACTAAAACGTCTAAATATCAGACTTCATGTCACCAGTATCATTTCATTTTCCTTTTTCTTACCCATAAAGTCGAAGCTTCAAAATTTTGACTTATAGAAATAAATAAATCGCAGAATATTAAGTTCCTGACAATTTTAAATAATTAGTGAAAAGACTAATAGCGCTCTTTTGAATCTTTGATTACGCGTGCTAAAAATTATTAAAGCATCCATTTTTTAACATATTTGCATTCTACCAGGCCCTTGACAACGTTAGAATGCAACTATTGCTTTTTTCTCATTCCAATTTGCTGTAATTCATTTAGATTATACTTTATTTCTTTTTTGGTTTGATTTGGGGGGGTCTTCGTTTTTGATCAGAATAATTGTTTGAATACTGAAATTAAATTTCAAATGTTTGCATTGCTAATCTTAAATTATTATTATATTACTATAAAGGATGATATATATACTACTTAAGTAGCGAACATAGAAGTCCTAAAATGAAACCAAAGAATACCCTTTTACTTCGTTAACCCATACAGCCACTGATATTCATTAGACATCTAAATTACATCCAGTGATCCATAAAAAGTACAAAATATCTAAAGAATGGTCATTAAAAGTCCTGGATAACCAGTACTAATTATAGATACCTATTAGATGTTTAAATATAGACGAAATTTAGACGCTCCTTTTTCGATGTCTATTAGATGTAATATGGTAGATCAAAACAAGATTTAGATATTTTCAATATCTATTAGATCTAACAAGTCCAATTATTGGATATTTGGATATTTATTGGATATGTAACAGACATCTAATGGATGTAAAAAAAGAGTGGCATTTGTCGTGCTAATAGATATCTGTAGGATATTTATAGAAGTTTAATGGATCATTTTTTAACTTTTATACATGTTTATAGATGTCTTATGGATGTAAGTGGCTGTGTGGAAACATGTTCGGTTTTAGCGCTATAAGATAGGTCGACGAACTATCGTTTTCGTAAAGTGCATCGACTCACACTTTAAAAAAGTGTATTATGTCGAATAAAGGACTCTTTAAAATATATCACAAAATGTAAAATTACGCAAACGTTTCAATCAGATGTAATCAAGCTTTGTCCTCTACCAGGCGAAAAAAAAATTAAACATAAGCTTAGTGTAGTGTTAGCGTTAGTGCTAAGGCCAATTGACAACGAGAAGGTCCTAGACGTAGGTGATGTGTCCCTCTTGAACTCGTCTGCGCAGCACTAGTGCGACGTAAAACCCAACCAACCAACCAACCAATCCTCTTGAACTCTTTCTAAGGGGCTCATATTCATGCGAGTTTTGCAGAAAACCACGAAAAATTACAAATGATTAGGCCGACGAGCGACACATGGATTTGAATCCGGACCTATGATCTATCAACTTAGATAGATGAACCTCTTGGATATTGATGGGACTGAGTTCGGTATGAAAACAGAAATTTAGTTTCTACATTTTATCGAGTTCGATTACGAAGTGTTATTCATTATCAACACTAGTTTTTTTTTCCTGACTTTTAGTCGAACGTTTATTTTCTATTAGGTGTAATAAGTGTTTACCAGATTAAATGTCAACATTAACTTTTTTAATTAACAATAAAAGTAATTGAGATAAAAATATAACATCTCGTAACATCTAGTATTGCTCTATATAACAGTATACTCTCAGTTATTATTTTTTATATATATTTATACTCCATTTAAAATCTTTTCGATAAACTTTAAAGGTAATTTTATGATATAACCCGAACTAATTTATAAAGAAATCTACAGGGTAGTTGCATAAAAAAAGTAAAATTATCTAACATTCTTCATGTTTTTTTCGGCCTTGTGATATTACAAAGCTAATATTTTGCATAAAAACTTACAAAAAATGTGTCTTATAAAAATTTATCGGGTAAAAAAGAGGAGTGAGTGAATATATATATTATATGCATACTTTTGCATATTATCATGGAGCTCCTTTTTTTCTCTTCAAGGATCTGTGAGAGAAGTAAAAAATATTTTTCGGAAAAAAAAAGTAAAAGATTAAATTTTAGTTTTTTTTTTTTTTTAGAAAGAAAGATTTTTTTTCCCTAACTTATTAGAGCAGACAAAAACTAATACAGTTATTGGAATAAAGTAGCATAAATTTTCCATGCTTAAAAAAAAAAAAAAAAAAAAAAAAAAAATCAATTCTCTTAGGTGCTAAAGAATAACATTAACTTAGAGTAGTTTTTGATAAGATTAAAACTTAATTTCAATTAAAGGATATTCGCGTTGATAAGCTACAGTCATTACAGCTAGGATAAAGTTTATAATGTTTCGTGTAAAAAAATTAAATATCTTTTAAAGACACTATATTATCTAGAAAAGCCTCATAAAAATGTCTGATTTTCATAATATATCTAAACAAATTAGTTCTAAATTAGGTAATCATTTTAAGCAGGTAATATTTTATTTACTCAAAGAATGTAATTGACTAAAAGAGCCATTCAGAGCTTACAGTTCCTTTAGCTGACTTATAAATCTTTTCTAAAGAGAAAATTATACTCCCGCGGTATAAGCTTTGCATAAATTTCAGAATAGATGAACAATACTTGCTTTGTCTGTACTGATTATTTCAATATTTCATTTTAAGAAGCTATAAATTTCGCATCTTGCATAAATGAAATTTCCAGGAGTAATGAGGGTGAAAATTCATTAACTGCTATGATAATATTTCTTTATGCATTTAAAACGGTCGATTTACTTCTTTTTAACGGAGAATTCAAAAATTCTTGATGGCTGGCGTGAAGCAGATTCCGATAATTTATTCCGTGCAGTCATTTAAGAAATACCTGGGAAAAGGCTAATGAATTTTTTCTCGTAATAGTACATCACATCGTTATTGTAGTAAATGGGAAGAACTGTGTTTAGTTCTTTGTGAGGTTAAACAGTATTTTTTATTCTTTGTTTCTGCTTTCTTTTTATTTTATTGTTTTAGTTTCTATATAATAAATTAAATCCACAATTTAAATGAGGTATTCCATTTAATTTAGAAAGGTTATAAATGCAAAATTTTTTTATTTGATTTTTCCACTTTTTAAAAATGCATACTGTTTCGCAAATGTCATGACTTAAGACGTAATTTTGGTGAATTGCAAAATAAAAATCCATTTTGCCGAAATTGTGTATTATCCTAAAAAATTATTAAAGTTTTCTGCAATAGTGAGTAAATGAAAAACTCACGTTATTAAAAAATGTATTTTTTAATTTAAACACTCAATTTTGTTTCTTACATTACATACTGTATAAATTTTATGAAGTTTTTGAATACATAGAAACATTTTTAAAAAGAATCAAGAACATCAAACAACAATAAATTTCTGAAATTACCAGAAATGATTTTTCGGAAAAAATCCAGAGTATCACACTTCTTCCTCTGTCACCAAGGGTATAGAGATAGTCTAAGGTAAACAATAAATGAACTATGTTTATTTCTAAATATTCAGCGCAGAATTTACAAATCTAGGAATTTGAAAAAAAAAAAAAAAAAAAAAAAGAGGAGTTAGAAAGGAAGGCTCTCCATGCAGCGATGATGTCATTAACGATCCCTGTGGTCTTTTCTTCTCGCCTCCGGCTGTTTGATGTGCCGAGCAAATCGTCGTAGGTTCCTGCTTTTGAATTTTTTTTTTTTTTTTTTTTTTTAAATAAGTAAAATGTTACATGGTCGCCATTTTTGGCGACTAGGGTTTGTTTTTTGGTAGCCATTTTCAGTGTAATGGTCGCCAACTGGCGACTGGCGACCGCTAATCTAGAGCTTTAGGAGCAGTGTAAACCAATTCCCTAAAATGGTGCACTAATTTAACACCGAGTTGTGAAATATGCATGAAAAAAAGTAGTGTAAATTTAATGGTGTATCCGTTTAACACAATGTCTCAAAACGTAGCGAGAGGGGCGGGGATCAAAATAGCGAGAGTTAGACTACCTCGAAAGAGAAATAGGAGCCGATTCTGGGACAACTTTTTCACCAAAACATTGAAAGAAAAAAAAAAAAAAAAAAAAGGTTGTGTTTTCTTAAAGTTGAAAACAAAGTCTCCACTTAAAATATATTGGTCACTAATAGCGACCAGGCGCCCTTATTTCACGAGCTTTGAATATACCTAATCACTTATTAGAAATACAAATTATTAAATGTGTGAAACGGAATAAAACATTACAGAATTTCTTTAATTCCAGTTTTAATTAGAACGAATAATATAAATATGTTACTAAATTTAATTTTTCAAATGTATAGGTGGAATTAAAAGCAATTATATCAGGACCAACTGTTTTTAAGCTCTATAGTTGGAGACGATTGTTGGGCCTCTGTTGGGAAATAGTTTGTTAGCAGGTGGTTGCCAAAGCGGATATTTCTAACGAGAACCGACTTCTTATCAGTCGCTTGTTCTAGGTATATAAAGGACTGTAAAGGCACGTTGAAATCTGTTTATCGTCCTCTGTCTGCGGCAAACGTTTTATTGGTGGTCAATATGGCTCGTCAGAAATGGAGGGTGCCATGCCAACAACTAACGGAGTTCGTACGAGGCCGCATCGTTGGTTTGCGAGAGAGTGGATTTTCGTATCGAGAAATCGCAGCCCGTACGCAGTGTAATGCCACAACAGTGATGAGTGTTTGGAAGAAATAGACAGAGGATAATCAAACAAGACGAAAACCTGGCAGTGGGGCACGCGATATAACAACAGCAAGAGACGACAGACATCTCATCCGCATGGCTGTGACGACAGCGTCCTCTCGTGTGTTAGCACAACGTTCGAGCACGCGCTACAGGTGTTTTGTTGTCTAGCTCCACGGTTCTTCGCTGTTTGCTGCAGCATGAACTGCGTGCAAGGGTTCCTCTATGCAGGATTCGCCTCTCGCTGAATCACAGACGCCTGCGACTTCAAATGGGCTCAGCAACACACGCAAGAGGCGTACCCAGTGGCAACAAATTGTTTTCTCCAATGAATCTCGCTACAATCTGGAGTACAATGATGGGAGAGTACTCGTTACAGGGGGGAACGTCTGCTCCCACAGTGTGTTATCCAGTGTCATATTGCACAAACGCCTAGCATAATGGTGTGGGGAGCTATTGGGTATAATTGTCGATCCCATCTAGTGCACATTGCGGGCAACCTCAACAGTGATCGCTACATAAAGGAAATTTTGGAGCCAGAAGTCCTTCCCATTCTTCGACGCATTCAGGGTGCTGTATTTCAGAAGGATAATGCCCGTGCATATTTTTCTCAGACTGCACAAGCCTTCTTCAGTGACAACAGGTTTCGCTTCTTCCATGGCCTGCTTATTCCCCGGATATGTCGCCCATCGAGCATGTCTGGGATTTCATTAGTCGGCGACTCGCTTGTACAACTGGCACAGTAAGATTGAACTTTGGCGACAAGTCGAAGCCATCTTGAATGCCATTCCCCAGGATTATATTCAGAACCTGTATGATTCAATACCACGACGTGTACAGACTCTCATCACTCAGCGTGGCGGATACACAAAGTACTAATTTCAGATGGTCTTTTTGTTTTTTCGTAACTCTATCAGTAATATGTGGAACAAATTTCATTAATTTCTGAGATTCTTTTATGATGTTGCAATTTTCACAAACATGAGTGTATATTTAATTTTCGAACTAGATTTGAAAAATCAATTGTAGATGATATTTGCTAAACTAATGTTTGGTACTGCTATATATTATGAATTATTTGCATTAAAAATGTGTGAAAAACCAAAAACCACAAAGAAGCGTTAAAATAAAACAAATTTATTAAAATGTGTGTCAATTGAATATGTATATGTAGGAATGTTTATTTTTTGTTTGCAAAAGTAGAAAAGAGACGAATTTTTATCTTACTAATGTCAGACTATAAGACTGTATTTTGTCTATGTTGCATGTAGAAAAAGCTAGTAAAGTAGTTAATAGATTAATTACGAAAACAAAATCAGCAGCTTTATTTTTTACCTTTTAAATGTTTATATATTACTAAAATTAGAATTTTGTAAAATTTGAATATATATCCCGGGCACCCACAGAATAAGAATCTTTAGAGCTGAGTGTTATCTTGAATAAATAATTCAAATGATACTAAATTTTATACACTTATTATGTAAAAAGGGATAAGAAAATGGAACAAGAAAAAAGTGTTCAAAATAGCGCCAATAAGATACGATAAGTTTAAATCGAATATTTCAAAATGAATAATTAATTCGCAAAAGTTAATGTCATATTTATTGAAAAATTCTATAGTTAATATGGCTACACAGTGGTATGGCATCCACGACAGTGTTCACGTTCAGGTTTCACAATGTGCCCATTTTGCTGAGCTATGAATTTTATACAAAAATGCACTGCATGCCTAAATGTGGAGTGTACTACATCAGTGTGCTATTGCACACATGTTGGTATATGCTTATACGAAAGCACTAAAGTTTGAGAAACCCACAGAGTACTCAAGAAATTTAAATCCCCCGAAAGCCAAAAATCATATGGCTCTATATCGCAGAATCAAAGAGGATTGTCACAGGAAAGCATCTGCGTATTATACGATTATTTATAAAAATCCTTCGTAAGAGGAAAGCTGTACCAGTCGCTCAATAAGGGACGAGATTCATCTTGCTTAAAAATTGTTTCAGAAAGTCACCCTCTTTCATTCAATTAAGATACAGCGAAATTTTCCAATATCTGGCGGTATTTTTCTATACTAATCGAACACGGGACAGGCTGTTTGTTGGCTGTGCTTTCTCAAAAAATAAGGATGAGGTATGAAACTTGCCGGGAGACCAGTTCTTTTTAGGGGTATGGTGGCTATGTTTGAACTACACTTAGCTGCTCTAACAACCCCCATTCGAAAATTTTACGTATTACTGTATAATTCAAGTGAAAATGTTCTTAATTTCTTTACAGTCTCTAATTCATAACATAACTGCTACTAACAATTGCTAATGAAAATTAAGTTCCTAAGGGTGAATCTGAATTACTCTTCTGAGAATTTTTTTAACTGTAGAATATAGGAATTCTTATTTCCTACAACTGCAAGTACATTGAAATCAGCTTCTGAAGTCAATTATGACACTAACATCACAGTAGTATTTTTATTATTTATTTATTTACTTATTTTTTTAACGAGGAGAAGCACTATGGTTTTCTCTCCTTTTAAATTTTAACATAATTCTTCTGTGAAAATGACTATGTCAAAGAAATTTTTACGTTATGCATTTCTTTTACACTCTTTAATTTTCGTAAAGCAGCTGTAGAGTTGGGCTTATTAGCGAAGAATAATTTTAAGTTTAATCACGATCTTGTACACTGATAGTCACGTCGGCCATGTTGCTTGCAGACATGAAAACTAGTGTCTTAATTTTACTTTTGTAATAAAATTTACATAAAAAATTTCAACGATAGTCACCGAAAGGCCCAGTATCAGCAATTTTTGAATTTCTTTCTGCTTCTATTTTTTTTTCTGATTTTTATATAGTAAGTGTGCCAAGTTTTGGGCCATTTGGATTATTACAACAAGCTTTAAATAAAGATAATTATTTTATCACCACTCACTATATACTGGGTGACCCAAAAGTCCGTTAACATTTGAAAATTCAATAATTCACGGAATAATTTAGGTAAAGAGATAAAAATGGATATACATGCTTGAAATGACATGGTGTTTTATTGAAACCAAAAAATTAAAATTGCAAAAAACGGCCAACAGTTGGCGCTGGACAGCAAGCGTCAGTGACGCCACATATAAAACGTGTATTAAGTGGGCTGTAGTAAAAGAGGGAATCAGATGCACCCATAATCGCGGCATGTTGACTTTACCAGAAAAGGCGCTATTAGTGAAGCAGTACTGTCAGAATGGAGAATCTGCTTTGTTTAGGCGATCGTCCCCGTAGTGGGCGACCAAGCACAAATGCTGCTTAGACAGTTCAGGAAGAATGTGGAGAATTCAACGGTTTCCTCTACGCACTGGGAAGTCGCGCTTGTGAAGTCTAGATTCGCACTGGCATTTTACGCACTACTAATTGGGGCGTATGCGTAAGCTAGGCCCCAAGCTACTAAGGCCATCCAGTGATATCCGTAGGAAATCCAGCGTTATCATGAAATATTAACCGCCGATTTTGTGGCGTTTGCTTTGGGTTTCAGTACAACTCCATGTCATTTCAAGTGTATGAGTCAATGTTTGTATTTCTAACTACATTATTCCGTAATTTATTGAATTTTAAAATGTTAACGGACTTTCGGATTACCTGGTATATGCGTGTGTATTTAGGTTTTTTATATTGTAACTTTTTTTTTTTTTTTTTATTTAAGGGAAATGACTTCTTATAAAATTTTAGTATAAAATATATATATATATATATAAATGATAGTTATCGTAATAAAATTTAACCTTAATATTAATTATATATATATATATATATATATTAAATATGTATATTGAAATTTTATTATATATATTAAAAGGAAGTGCATATTTCCACTACACAATCGTGAATTTTTTGAGACATGCTAAGCACGGCAAATTCAATTAGGCTGCTAACTTAACGAAAATATAATTATGCGGCAAAATACCCATCAATATTTCCATTTAAATTTACTTTCTCCAGAGAATGAAGAATAGACTTTCGAAAATTCTTTTTAAAAAATTTAGGTAGCTTGAACAAATTATTTACAAAGATCTTCTCAAGATTCAAAAGTTTGTCTTAAATATTATCTTTAAATTTTGACAATTTAAGAACCGAAAAATTTGGTTCTTATCGTCAAGTAACGAAATATAAAAATAAAAAGATGTACTTTTCTCTAAAATCATCGCATTTTCTGAAATAATATTTTAAGATAATTAAGTATTGCCGTGTCGGCGAGAATTTTGAATTTATTTTTATTTCGCTTTTAAGCGTCATGGTGTATTAAAATAAAAATATTATAAACAGTGCTATAATAAATTATACTTTCAAGTTTGATATAAATTTTGAGTAATGGGGATTCAAAAAGGTGTTTGTTGAAAATCATTTTTAATAAATTTCTGCAGATATACTTTCGTTCGGCATTTTTGAAACATAAGTTCAGGATTTCCGAATTAACCAATTTTTATTTTATAATTATTAAAATGTACTAAATATAATTTTATGTAATTTTATATCCTGAAATCTTGTCCTTTCAGAACATCGGGAGGGAGAGTATTAAAAAAAAAAAAATACAGAAAAGTATTACAATTTGATTTTTTCTTTTTTAATAAAATCTATAATAATAAAAGAAGATGTCTGTCTCTCTGTCTGTCTGTCTGTCTGAGCATCTATACGTTCAGCCCCTACAGAACGCAGAAGTGTAAAATTTGACATGCGGGTACTCAGAAGCCTTCCCGAGGGGATAGTGAAAACAGAATTTAAAAATTTTAATTAGTTGCAGAGATATTAATTAAAATGTACACCCATGTCGATCCAAAAATGAGCGAGATTCAAAGGCTAATTGCTTGAAGAAAAAAAAAAAAAAAAAAAAAAAGAACATTCTATAAGCAGACGATTTTCTCCACTGTCTGGAACAGAAACGAAACATCTGGAAATCATTAATGTCACATGTTCTTGAAGTGGAATTAAAAATTGCAAATTTCGAAATTTTTCAAATTTTCATTTACGTTACATTTAAATTAATATTCGGATTACACAGCATATTACAAAGCTACTGTTCAATTTTCATGAAAATATATGAATAAACAAAAACAAAAACAAAAAAAAAAAAAATATTGGGAAAAGATTAATTTTTCTTTTATATTTTGCAGTAATTTGAATTGAGATATGCCGTTGAAATTTCGTAGTATTTGGTTTTAATGCCCGATAATTCGATTGTGAATATTTTTGAAAGAGTAGAATTATTAGGAAGGGCTTGAGGGAGAGGGGAAAGGGGCAAAAAAAAAAAGAGTTACAGCGTTTGAAATTGGTATATTTATATTCCAAGGCAAGGTAAATCGATTGCGGATATTTTCGAGTGTAAAATTATAAGAAGGAACGGAAAGTGGGGGAGAGGGGGGGGGGGTGAGGGGCAAAGATGTAGAAAAGGAACGGGCGTTTTGGAGAAAACTACGGAAAACCAGGAACACCTTTATTCTTTAATATTTTGCAGAGTTTCGAATTCCAATTTCTGCTGACATATCGTACTAAGGATTTTTAACGTTACATAGCCCGGAATTTTGCAAGTTTCGGAGAAAACCATGGATAAGTCGGACACAAATCTTTTTATAAAGATGTCTATATTAGCTTTGTATATCAGCTTCTAATTAACATAATTTCATAAGTAATATATCATTTCAAAAGTTATTTGAATTGGGATAGAAGAGTATATGTCGCAAATCTCGCCAGAGGGCGCTTTGATATTTTAATAATTCAATATCTATAATTCTAATTATGCTTAAATTACTTATAACACATCGTTTGAAAAATTACAGACTTTTAAACTGATATAAGCCGTTAAATTCCATACGGGTGTTTCAGAGAAAACCACAGAAAAGCCAGAACACCTTTATTACAATATCTCAAATTCTAATTATGATGCAGGCTTTCGAATTCAGATACTCCGTTCACATTTCGTATTAAGGATTTTTAACACGCAAGTTTCAAAGAAAAACCACGAAAAAAACAGACACAAATTTTGTTATAACAATGCTAATATTTCCTTTGTATCTCAGCTTCTAATTAACATAATTTCATAGGTAAAATATCATTTTAAAAGTCTTTTAAACTGAAATTGAGGAGTACATATTGAAAATCTCTGTCGCCAGAGGGTGCTTTGATATTTTAATAATTCAATATCTCCAATTCTGATTATTAGTAAATTACTTATAGGGAGGAGATTAACAGACCGTAAGCCCATCCCCCCCCCCCCCCGGGTTGCGGATTTGCCACGATCAGAATTTTCAAAGAAGGTCCTTTACATGGTGAGCGGACAGGCTATTTCAAATCCTGAAACATAAAGCGGCGCCATAGTCGCCACAGAGCGAAAATTTGCTACAGTTAAAATTTTCAAATTTATTTGCGGTATGAGCGTGGAAGCCGTTGTAAGTTCTAAAACGGGTATAAGGCGCAGCGGGCGCCACCGAGCTGGACTTTGCTAAAGTCAGAATTTTGAAAGATCGTAACACGGTGAGCGAACAGGCTGTCTCAGATATTGAAACGAGAAGAGGGCGCCGTAGGCGCTACCGAGCGAGAATTTATTGCGATTAAATTTTTCAATAAAGTTATTTTCACTATAGGTCAATGAGCTGTTGTACGATCTGAAACGGGAAAAAGGCGCCACCAAGCGGGTGTTTCGTAAAGTCGGACTTTTCAAGGATCGCGAACCAGCTGGTCGCCGAAGGCGGCTAGTATTTTATAAAGCTGATTCAGAGATTTTTTATTTTATTTTTTTTTTATTTCTTTGAATATCAATGAAGTGATGAAATAACAAAGCGTCATTATTTATAGGAAAATAATTTTATTTTCTTCCTTTGTTTAATATATAGTTCAGTTCTATTTTGTCCTAAACAATTAGTTTGTATAATATTTCAATTTATTCTTGTAAAGAAGCCTTAAGGGAATGAACATTTTGCAAATGTTCTGCTCCCAAATCGAACGATCACAGCCTCATCCCTGTTGTTTTACCTTTTTATTCTCCACTCTCTTTTAAAAGCTCTAAAATTATTTTGCCGTTTGATTTCAAAGTCATTTACAAACCCGTCAAAAAAATTAAATTATCTTCTCTTAAGGATGCCATTCCCACAAAAAATTGTTCTGGCATTTATTTAATTCCATGCTCGTCGTGCAACTTATATTGGTCAAACTAGGAGGCGTTTGAAGTACAGAATAAATGATCATCATCAGAATGTTCGTAAGGAAGAGATCTCCAAGTCTTCTATTGCTTCCCACTGCTGGACTCATGGTCATAATTTTGATTTTTTCAAAACTAACATAATTTCATCTCCTGTCTGTTCTTCCCATTTGGATATTAATGAAGCATTTTACATATTTAAAAATTCGAAAAATCTTGTTAATGATATTTCTTCCACTCCATTCTTCTCTGATGCTTGGAAATTACTCACGTAACTTAGATTTTCGTTTAATTTTGATATTTTTTAGATTTTTAGACTTTGTTACATGTTTAATCTTACTCATTTATTTATTTTTCTTGTTTTTATTTTACAATTCTACTGACACCAGTAGTTATATTTAAATTCTACTTTATATGGTTTTGCTTTTCATTAAAAACGATTTTGTGCGTTGCCGCTTTGACTGCAGCGATCGTGCTTACTTTGTTCGCTTGAAGGGTCGTGTGCTTTTTCGACCCAAAACAAGTGTTTGCGAGTTTATTGCATTTTATGGTGTTTATTCAAAGTTTTGTAAGTAATATTTTAACAGCGCATTTTAAAATTCTGTTGGCATGTCTCATTGCGCCCGATGAGTAGTAGGGGAGACTGTGGTACAGTGGATCACTCCTATAATATATATATATATATATATATATATAGTGTCTGTGTGTGGGGTTCGCATTTTGGTACACAGATAGCAGCACTACAGTGAGGAAACTTAGCCAGCAACTTCATGCCTACCTGACAATGTAGCCATTTTATTCTACAAAGTTGGTTTGTAGTAGCCAAAAGTAAAATATTTTCTGCTAAAGATTTTTTCTTTTCTTCATTCAAGAATTGTGTTCAGAAAGATATTATATAGTATAAAAGAGAGGTAAGGTCATCTATTATTATATTTAATCTGACTAAAATAATTTTAATTTTTTTTTTCATTTGTTGACAGAGGTCCACACGGGGTACAATGGACCATGGTCCATTCACCCCAGTTTTCTGCCGTAATAAGCCGATTTACGAAATCTATATTTTTGAATTGTTAGCTATAAATTATACTTAAAAATTTCATAGTTAACGTTAATTAGATCTATTATGTCTTCAAAGATGAATAAAAAAGCAGTTTACTTTGAGGTTTCTTCTTATTTATTTTTAATAAACATTCTTATATTTTTACAAATATCATACAGCTATAACGAACTGAATTAAATAATACAATTAAAAAAATAATAATACAAATAAATCTGACGAAAAAGACGGTTTTACATTTTGTTGGTTTAATCACAGAAATAAAATATAAAGAATCTGTTTTTGTGAGATTCATGCAGCGAAAACCTAATCAAGATCTCTACCTTTTTTCCCGAGAGTGTTGATATATCTCTTGTAAATTTTCGAGCTATTGTAATTATGAGTCATCCAGACCCTACAGCTTCAGAAGAAAACAGCAGACTTTCAGTGGCACAAAAATCGTCTGATGTATCATTTCCTAATTGTAATGTTCATTAATTTACATTATTTGTATGAATCGAAGACATAAATAAACAAATACAATATATTCTACATTTTATACTATTAAATAACTCACTACATTAGTATACCTTTTAAATTTGACCTGTGGTCCATAGTACCCCGTGTCATGGACTATTGTACCCCGGGGTCGCGGTACAATGGTCCATTTTGTCAGTTGCTATTAAAAAAATTATATTAAAAAAAGTAAACATAATTATTGCTTTTGACTGAGTGCAACATAAGACCCAATATATAGGTAATATGCACACATATTTTCAATAGCGAGAAATTGTTACTTTGTGAGTAAACACTTAAAATTTCCAAAATTGATCCCTTGTACCCCGGTCTCTCCTATACAGTAATCACATTTCCAATATCTACTCTCTAAAATTTCTGGAGTGAGAATCTCTCTCCTTAAAAAAGTGACCCCTATTTTGACACCAATTAAGGTGAGAAAACAATATTATCGCTCTTGAAAATGTGACACTTCTCACTTTTTGTGAAAGAGTGAGGTATAGTCACTCTGTCAAAAAGAGTGAGGTCATCATTTATTGCAAGATCAAACTTTTGTAGAGTGAGAAATTGCTGGTGCCATCTGTTATTCACAGCTCGAAAGAAATATGAAGGACTATTTCCGGACAATCTCTTGCATGTATTTGTTTAACAGAACTTATTGAAGATTTTTGATGAATAAAGAAAGGAAAATAATTATGTTAAAAGATAGTTTGGTAAATAATTTTTTCTCTGCAATTGACAAAATCGAAGTAATATTATTAATGAAGAATCGAAAATCACAAGAAACATATCGAAATTAGTCTTAGAAAGTAAATAGTTTTATTTAGAAATATATAAGGTATAAGAGAAACTATCAATGCAAATATTTAATGCACAACGCTTTAAAATCTGTAATAGTTCATATTTTTATTATATTTATTGACAGCTAACACATGTGAAATATTCAAAAATTTGGCTATAATATTTACTAATATTTAAAATCAACAGCAAGTTTTATACTTCTGAACAGGCAAGTTATTCAGGAAACTCTGTAGATTTGTATGCGAACAGTTATTTATTTTTATTTTTCTTTAAACATGTACACTTGAGTAACTTCTTTTCCGCATAAGCTACTTTAAATGACTGCTTGTCATAAAGATTTTTTTTCAAGTATACATTTTGCTTTTAAAATAATTCTAATTTTAGCAATTTCTAAATAATTTAAAATTTAAAATATCCTTTAGAATTCTTTAGATTTATATTGTTGATAAATGAAGTTTAAAATTTAAAAATGTGATTGATCACGTATGAGAATGACTTAATAATATAAATTAAGCAGCTAGTATATGTGCTCAGTGGTTCAGTGGTTAAGATACTCGCTTGCTACGGGGACGGCCTGAGTTCGATTCCTGACAGATCCAGACTGCATTCTTTGCACCGTTGAATTAGAGTCGATTCACAAGGTGAAATGAAACAATATCGTCTAGTGTACGCAATTTTTTAAAGGAAAAATAAACTGTCATATTCTTTAAATTGTTCTGAATAATCTCACTCTTAATAAAGAGTGAGAAATCTCACTCTTTTGAAAAGAGACTTTTCACTCTTTAGAGGTTGGCTCCATTTTGGCATGTTCAAAGAGTGATATGTCACTCTTTTAGAGTCAGATCTCACTCTTCATATTTTAGAGAGTAAAGATAAAGTGTAGGAAGCAAATTAATATTCAAATGAATCAGCCCATGAATATTTTTTTCATACGCTGAATATGACGTCATACTTTTTCTTTCACATTTTTCCAGAAAACTAAGGGTCACAGAGGTGCAATACTTTCGAGCAAATTTTATGTACTAAAAGTGGGAAATTTGGCCGTGCATAGTTTAAGTGGTCTGAAGGGGACACCCTGTATATGTATATTTTGATCTTTATCAATCTTATTACTTATTTATTACATTGTATATTATCCTTCTGTATCGTTTTATCTGGGTGATTTTCTATAAGTTATTATATACAAACACACACACACACACACATATATAATTTCCCCAAAGATTTCAAAGGGCTTTGATTTCTTATTTGTTAGGGATAAGTGGACAATGTAAATTGAAAAAAAAATCTGACATGTTTCTAAATGAAGTTTAACGCCCGCGAATTTTTCAATGACCATTAATGAATATCTGCTCGCTGCTTTTATGTTCCTCATACGAATAGAAATTTGGCATACGAGAAAATTTCTTCTTTTCGACTGCAGTACTACTAATCCGAGTAATTGTTTGGCCACTTTACAATTTCAGTTTTCTCCCACTATGCATATATTATTATTATTAACAGGCTCTTCTGTTTCGCTACAACTAATCACTTAAAAAAATTTCATTGAAATCGCTTAAAACTGAACTTCGGATCAACGCTGCCTTCGGCCCCGTCTTTCCCTTCTGTCTTATATCAATTCTGGGGCCCTGCTGCTAGCATTTACATCTTAAACGAATATTTCAATTTTTAGTATAAATAGATGATAAGTGTACTGCTATTATTCAAGAACTACGTATATCAGACGGATATACAGGCTTGCGAAATCATCCTTTAATATATATAATGCAAATTATCTCATCGTTAGACTTATGTGTTATGTTTGTGTCATTTCTCTTCTGCGTATGTACTTTAACATGTTTTTACTACTCAGTGTACTTAAATTATCATCATGACAATAATTTTATTCGAAATTCATCTCATTTAAAATTTCATATGTTGGTATTTTCATCTATCTTTCATTTGCTGAGTGTTGCAAAGGAATTAAAATATTCAAATTATATATATATATATATATATATATATATATATTTCCCACTACGGTGGGTGTATCTAATGCGTTTTGATACGCTGAATTCAGAAATGCTTGTCTTTTTTTCCTACTTTTCTACCTTCTTTCACGTAAGGATTTTTCACAAAGTAAGGATGAAGATCAGAAAATGCCACACAGAGGCTGTAATAAATTCGAAATTATTTATACATAAAATACATGAAACAAGGCTATCATTATCTTTTAAATGTGTTTCTTTACGCAGAAGATCCCATTAGAGCTTTTTCTCTTGTGCACAGCTTGATGGCCTTAAGGAGGGGGGGGGGGGAGATCTCTATGCAGCATCCAGCTAACATGTTAATTCCCTATCGTCCCTGATACCTCCTCTACATTTCTTTGATGTCTTGATGAAATAGCTATCTTTGTTCTTCATTCGCATCAGCCAGATTTTCCGAGAAATAACTTAAATTGGAGTTGAAAAAGTGGAGCTTTAAGCTCAAAAAGTCTCAATTTTTGTCAAAACTGTACGTGATGGAAAGTTTTTAATAGATTTTCCTTAATCAGCATCCAAACATACACACCAGAAAACACATTATCTTGAAGAAAAAATTTCATCCTAGGCGTGTGATATTTATTGGGCAGATTATCATCTTTACCCCATGGCAACAAATGGCAGCATTAAACAATCTCCCGAACTGTAAATAATTTAATTCATTAAAAAAAAAAAAAAAAAAAAAAAAACATCGAAAATCGAGCTTTGAGGTGCATCAGGAGAGATTGAAGCGGAACTCCAAGCAGAATTCTGCAGAAAAGCACATAGGCATTTGAAAGGATCAAACTCACGACTTTCAGCACTACACTCTAAGCAACTAAGCTAATGAGCAACGAAAATAAATTTCACATTTACGTTTCTCTCTCCAGAGCCGATCCTTTCAGAAATTTTCATATGTTAATTAATTAAAAAAAAAACTTATCAAATTCAGGTTTCAAGGGGCATCAGGAGAGGTCAAAACAAACCTCCATGCAATGCAAATTTCTGTAGCTCTGCGATCAACAGTTTGCATACAAAGCGAAACACACACACACACATCTTTTATTATATGTAAAGATTATAAACGATGTTTTCAACTCTATGTTCAACTGTAATTTTTCATTCTCTTGACACTTCCTATCACCCGTCTGAATTTGTCGGACAAATTTGGCAACAATCTATATATTTATGTATGTATATTTTTACTTTTTCTTCTGCACTTTTTAAAAAATTTTAAATGAGGCAACTAGGTTTGAATTAAGATTCTTGGTTTGCATTTTGAGAACCAAGCAACTTAATTATTTGATATAAATATGTTCTAATAACATCTTATTACAACAATTTAAGTAAGTGCTAACTAGAATTAATGCCCGCAACTAAACATTTTTTGAAAATTAGAAAACTATTTATAAAATTTTTAAATTCATGATGCGCACGTAAGGCTTTATCCAATATTTCATCTTTTCTTTTCAAAAACAAAACATTTTTTAGGTTATATTTTTAATGCTTCTGTTTTTTGTTTTATTTATGCCTTTATTTTAAGCGCTGTCAAAATGCAGTTTTATTCATCACAAACTTTCTTTCTCTACTTTCGCAATATTATTCATGCAAAGTTAGCTTGTTAACTTTTAAAATCCTCCTAGTTTCAAATTACATTTGTTTGCAACATTTTCAACGGGGATTAAAGACTACTTTCATTTTGTTAAAACCTTACTTCAGCGGTAAATATTTTAACATCATTAAATATTTTTACTGTTATTACATATATTATAAGTTCAGAATTTGTAACATCAAATTTTTGGATTAAAAGTTTAAGATCTAAAAAAATGAGACAACATTTTTTGAAAGGAAATTTCTCAGAAAAATGGAAGGGGAAAAATTAATATCAAAACCTTCAAGTATAAGCATTAGCATCGATCTAGCTATCGAAAAAATTAGATCGATATTACAGATTAATTTTTATTTCAGAAAATATGTGAAGAGGTATGATGATATTCAATGCCTGCGTAAGAGAGAATTCACTGTTGGATAGTTTTATGTTCACGAATGAAAATAAAATGGGAAATGGAAAACTTAAAATGATGCGATATTAAATACTTAACAGCTACCAGAAAAAAAATATTGAGAAATATTTTTTGAAATAAACTGTATTACAGTCATTTTCTTTATTTTCTAAGTATTGGATCGTTGCTAAATAATATCATTGAAAAAATATTAAACACTAAAAAATGATAAAATAAAAAAAAATAAAAAAAAAAAAAGGATTAATTATCGTCTATTTTCAAACATTAACAAAAACCTTTTTCCTGAACTACATTTCATAATAAAATATTCTTAGCATTTGGATTTTTATCCAAGGCAATAACTAGGGTATTTTTTTTACAGGGGAAAGGGAGGAATTTTTTTCCCATGAAAACGCATATAATATATATATATATATATATATATATATATATATATATATATATCGATTAAGTTAATGTTTTTCAGATAATGTTCATTCTACTTGTTGCAGGGTCATTCTTTGAATTAAATTTAATGCACCAATTTTACATTTCGTATTATATATATATAAATATATACTCCTTGAAGTAATATTTATGATAGTACACAGATGCAAATCAAGTGATATATAAAAAAAAAAATTGCTTTATTTCTAACTTGTTCTTAAAAAAAGAAAATGATTTAATGAGGTTGGAAGTAAAGAATAGGAAAAAGAACTTGGGAATTATAATAATAATGCATTGTTCATTTAAAACTAAGAAAAATGTTTTTATTATGTGAATGAAGTAAATAATACTTAATAAGTATGCAAAAATAAGCATATGGAAATTCATTTTAATTAAAAAAATAAATAAATAAATTAAATAAATTAAATTAAATACAATTTAACGATTATATGAAAACCAGAATTAGTTGCACTGCAATGTATAGAATATTTAACGTTTATATAGTTTTCAAAAATATTTGACAAAATTTAAAACCCTATTACAAACACAAATGCAATTGTATTTTGCGTATGAGAATTAAAATGTATTCAATTAGAAGCGCAAATTTCCCATATTGATACGTAAAATTAAATTTCTAAGTGATGGTATTCAGCGTAAAACGAGCAATATTTCATGCATTAAATTTCTAATATATAATAGAAGGTACATATTTAATATGGAGTTTCGTGACGTCAGGGAAAAAAAAAAAAAAAAAAAAAAAAAAAAAATCATACTTATTGGTATTTTGAACCATACGTTGTCCAGGCATACACTCTTTGATGAATAATATATATCCTAAGATTTTCTATCAATCTTTAAAATGTATGAAAATATCCTTAAAAAAGGATGCATTTTACTGTTATTGATTTACATTTGTATGTCTCATGTGCATATTATTTGATTCATGAAGGTAATCAGGAATTTTAGTTAAAAAATACATTTTAAATTTTCAATATACCGTATAACTAAGAATAAACTACTACGTCAGAAACGCCAAAGAAAAATTAGTGAGGTGCATACAGCTGTTTCGGTAGCCTAAAGCGTACCGTCTTCAGTGCAAAAAGAATTCTGAATCTGGAGAAGTGCTCGTATATATAGGAGAGGGACCGGATTTAGTTCAACCAATAGGATTACGGAAAAGGTGGGGAGTGTGGCCAATAGGAATTAAGGAATGGCCTTAATTCTATTGGCCACACTATTTTGACACTATAAATAAATAAAGAAACCGTTATATCCCCATGAATATATGTGGCAGCCTCATAAAAATGTATACAGATAATTAGGTAATTAGAAGAATTCTCATAATCACACACTTCAGCTAGAACGCATTTGAAGCATTACTTTTTACAGGGTGATCCAAAACATTTTGATTTTTTTTTTTTTTTTTTAATGTTATACTGGCCATCTTTTTTGCTTCACTACAAAACTTTTTCTGAAATATATGAGGTATGACATGTTTTTTATACTCCCAAAGTTTCAAGATGATTCTTGCATAATTTTTCTAGATATTTGACGAAACGTCTAAATTCGAAAGTGTCCAAATACTTATTGGTAGATAGTGTATTAAACAATACAGTGGCTACCATAATAATAATGAAAAAAGAAAGAAAGAAAATCTCGTTTTCTTTATTGAAAAAGGAAGGGAACATTTCATTTTTTTTTAAATTGCGCATTCAAAAGTTTCAAAAATTTTTTTAACTTTGTCACTTGTGTTGAGAGTTTGATTTATTTTTAGTCTTAGTAAAAAAGCGTTTTCATTTCTTATATTCTTTTTTCGATGATTCTAGAGTTTTTTCCTCTCGGATTCTTAAGTTCCATTTAAATATATAATCTGTTTTAAGAAAATTATTTTTTTAGTTTAAGTCTTTTTAAAAAAACAATAGAAAGGATTACTAAAGTATTATTTTAATCAAATGTGTTTAAAAAATACGTCGTATGTTGTAACATGTCTTAAACTTTCTTATGCTGAAAATACCATTAAAAAAGAATAAGATGATCAAAAATCTTGTTTTTAAAATTCTTTAGAGTCTAATAAAAGATTTTCTGTGTGTCAAGAAATAAGAATCGCTAAGTTTTCTTTAAAATAAGTAATACAAAGACGCAGATGATCTTTTATTGGCTAACAACAGACTAATGCGTCATTCATTATATTATAAATCGACATGAAAGGTATTCTGTACCACCACCATCCTTAAAAAAAAAAATAAAAAATCATAATTTTTGAAGGCATACATGATTCATTATTTTTTGCAGAAAAGTTACAAAGTGAGCGTTTGCATAATTAACCTAATACATATTACCAGAAAAATGGATTTAGAAAGTTATTTTATGTCATTTAATAAAATAGGATTTATACTTTTTTAAATAAAATTTATTAGGTCAATTTTTACAATTAAATATGACCTATTAGAAACATTTTATGAGATTCAAAAGTCAAAATATTTAATTTGAACGTAATACTTAAAATGTTTTCCCTCCTGCAATTTAATTCGATATTTATGCGGTTTGTGACTTCCCTTAACTTAGAGCATCTGCTCGTTGAAACTTATAATGTTATTCAGTTAACAATAACAAAAAAAAAAAAAAAAAAAAAAAAGGCAACCCAAAATATAAACACTTTTTTTGCTTTCGAAATGTAAAAAGTTGCCTTTTGAATGACACCAACACTTTTTTCCTCCCACTCTAAGACTTTATACATTTTAAACCCTGTTTTTTGTAGCCAGATTTTCACAGGGGAATTGGAGATATTGGGAATTATTATCCATTTAAAGGAAAATAGTAATATTGCCTATGAAAATGGTAAAATGAAAGTTTCAAGGCAATCGTGTCTAAACCTTCAGCTTTTTAAATTGCCAATTCAGATTATACGTTTTACTTTAAACGGAGTGTTACTTTAATCTGAACATTTTTTTCATCGTATTTTAAATTTTCGGACCCCAGAAAGAATTCAGGGTAATTTCCCGATGTTAGGTCACTGTAATTTAACAACATTTCATAATAACAAAGTATAGTTTGAGAGCAGATAAAATTTAATTCGTGTATTTCGTTTTATATTTATAGTATAAATTGCTATGTCTCTTTTTAACAGTCGAAGTTTCCGACACTTCTTATATATGTTCAATTTATTATGCTTCCTTAACAAACGAAATAAAGAAAAAGATGAAAAGTTAAAAAATCTGACGTTAAGAGGAAGACAAACAAATAAGCAAACAAATTACAAGCCTTAAAAAAGAAGACCAGTAATGAAAAAGAAAAAAAAAAAGTCACCAGAACTATCTGAAATTCAAGTAAATAAAAGTGAATTTATCAGCATAAATTGTTACCGTTGCGAATTTCTTTTAAATTTTATTTTCAAAATAGAATATGGAAACTCATAAACTGTAAGCAACTCGAGACAATGAATTTTCAATCAAAGATAAGTTGCTCCGTAAATTAAGCGTGCCCACTTGTCAAGAGTATTACTTAATATGCAAATTAACCAAAGTGAAAAAAAGTAGTTTATGAAAGGTTAAAAGAAAGTAAAATATGCTCATTTTTAATCAGTTGCACGCTTGCGGGCAGGAAGCCAATTCTAATGAACTTCTAATGATTCTATATTTCATTTAACTCCTTTCAACGTATGTTCAAAAATAAGAAATTTGTGTGGAAGTATATTTCTTATACTAAAAAGAAAAAGAAAAGGAAAAGAAAAACTTGTAGAGTTATATGCTAGCATTCTAGGTTTGGAGAGACTATCTTCAACACAGATAGTACATAAAGAGTATATTTTTCTGAAATATGAAATGATAAACTCCTGAGAGAGAACCGAAGAATTTATCATTTCATTCCCAGAGAGCCCTTAAAGATTCCCTTTTAGGATTTTGTTAAAAATCTATTTTCAAAAGTGCTCTTTTTTAACAGAATTAAAAGAGGTTTAGATGCTACTGAAATCTTTTAAAGTAATCGTTTTAGAAAGAAATATGCATTAAGCTTTCGTTAATTTTTATTATTTTTATTATTATTATTTTGTAAATCTACAGTGTTTATATTTAACACTGAGTGTTGTCACATATAAATTAATTTAGAATTCATTACTGGTTGAAAAAATTTATATTATTCAAACAATATACGTTATATTTAAAAATTACATATATTAAGAAATTGAACAGAACATTTGGAGCTACTAAAAGGACTTCACATACCTAAAAGAATTTTGAATCAAAGAAAGCTTTATTTTACCTTTAATAAATCATATTCTGTTCACTTGCATAATGAATGTGTATTATCCACAACTAAATAAAAACATATAATTTTCATTGAGTATATAAGTAATAACAAAAAATTCAATGGATTTTAAAATCTGATTAACATTTTTAATATAAAATATACTATTTATGAGTTTTAAATTTCTTATGCACACAACAAATATCCAATTGGGAAAAAAAAATTAGCACATTAAATTCAACGTTCTTATTTTATTAAGAACAAATAGTATTTACTTTATTTTAATATAGTCGAATTCCCACTTTAATAGTGTACCTTTCACGAAATTAATTAAACAGACTTTTAAAAATACATTCACATTCAATTTTAAATCTAAAAAGACAGGGGTTATTAAATTTCTTTTAATTCAAACATTTTTCTAATAAATGTTAAAAATAACGTCTTTTGTACTTTAAGAACACAAAATTTTTCTAAAGAAGGATTTTATGATAATTTATTTTCTTATGAGAGGAGGCGTAAATTTTCATTTTCTATCCACTGCAGTTTCTTCTCTTGACGTCAGAGTTCACGCTTGTTGATTCTTTTATTCCGTCTACTCTCTGGGTCAATAATAAGAATTCGAGGGATTGCCTGAGATTAAAGTAATCTTGCAGAGGTTGGCGGCTGTTTTTATTGATTAGGAAATGGAGAAAAAGCACAGTTATTCATTAAACGCATGTCTGTAAATTATGTAAGAACATATATAGACCAATTACCCTATATTTTTTACCTTTTTTTTTCAGAGTTCAAGCTAGATTATGTTTTGAAATTTTCTCTAAATTATAGCGACAAATTAGCTTGCTCAAGCAATAGGAAATATATTTTATATTTTCCTGATTATTATTATTATTATTATTTTGTTGTTGTTATTGAAAAAATATTTTATGTCATATCATTTTAATATCTTTTGTTGCATTTGAATAAAATATTATAGTTAGGAATTTTTAATTTTTAGTTTCATGTTATTTTTGCAATGACATTTTCAATATATTTGACATATATTTATTGGTTTATTAACTCATTTTTGACATTTAAATTTGTTTTAAATTTAATTTTGGTTACGTTTGATTAAAAGCTAGGTAGGCGTACACATTAAAAAACTTTGTAAATTTAATTCCCATTCTAGGATTATGTACTATCATTAACAAATGTTTTTTATTTTGACATTTTTGTTTTTATCTAGCAGCGCAATTTTACGCTGTTAGATAAAACAAATTAATCTTTATGTTTCAAATAATATTATCTATTACTTTTTTTACTCCAATATAATGATATTTTTAATCATACTTTATCATAAATACATTATATCGCATAAATAATTTATTATTTCATACAATTTTCAAAATATCAATTTACTGCTTATAATTACTTGAATATAATTTAATATATACTGCTTAAATATAATTTATATATGATGTCTTTGTTGACATAATATATATATATATATATATATATATATATATATATATATATATAACTTATTTTCCTGTGTATTATTGAAATAATAAATATATTTTCTTTCTTGGGGCATTTTATTTGTATTAAGCTTTTTATGTGATTTTTATTTATTTATTTATTGTTGGTTTGTTTCTATAAATATATATTTCATTAATGTAACATGCAACAAGAACTTTTTCCATTGTTTATTAAATGGGCTTAATCTAATTTAAAAACCGCTAAATTTATAGATAAAATTGAGATGTAATTTAATTTTAAATATAAAAGAATCATGAAAAATTATTATTATTATTATTATTTGCTTCATTCATTAACAAGTTTTTTTATTTATATTTTCTCTGTATTTCTTTTAACGCACCAGTTTGATTGTTTGCAGAGAGCAATATTTTAAATACTATTACGTTATATATATATATATATATATATATATGTGTGTGTGTGTGTAAAAAAAAAAAAATCAAGGTTACATTCAATAAATATTTAAATACTGTAAAGATATTGTTTTCTACATCTCTCTAGAGTGATTATCTGTTAGAAAGCTAATAAAAATAGGGTTAACTTTAGGACATTAAACCTTTGCCTATTTTATGTTCTTTCTAAAACATATTTTGAATATTTATAAAACGTTGTTTTACTATCAGCTAGTTTTACAGAAGTAAATCCCGCCCCCCCCCCCCCCCCCCCAAAAAAAAAAAAAAAAAAAAGAAAAAAAAAGTTTTTTTTTTTTTTTTTTTTTTTTGGAAAGCATTTTCGGTCACTGTATCAGCAGTGGACACTTCAACACTTTAAGAATATTTTGGCCATTTTTTTGTGTACTAAATGTTCGGAGCTGCAACCAGAACCAACGTTTAATAATTATACGTTGTATATGACTGTACCGAGAAAAAGCTAAATAAAACATTTTTCTACTAAAAATCCTTTTTTCAGGGAGCTTAAAATGTGCTAGCTTGAAATGGAGCTTAAAACGAACTCTTGAAAACCCAGAAATCTTTGTTTCAATAGTAGACGCCCTTATTATTATTATTATTATTATTGTTATTATTTTTGAAAAGGGGAAATAAAATGGGAGCTTATTGAAAATATACTTTAATTAACAAACGATATTTTCTGTCACATTAACGTGTGAGCAGAACGAACATATATAAATACAGTATATATATATATATATATATATATATTTACTTATATCATGCGCTGAAAATAAATTACTTCTAAAAAAATAAAAAATAATAATAACTGTTTCAATAATACATAATTTAATTTTTAAATGATTATTAATTTATAAATAACATTTTATTTGTGGGATAATCTTATAAATACCTAGGATAACCCGTCTTATTTTCAGATATTTTCTAGAATTTTGCATCTCATTTCCGTAAAATGCAAATATTTTCTTAAAGTTTGGGGAAATATTTCTTTCGTGAATAGACTGAAGTATTTTGATCTGATTTTGAGTGTAATGAATTCATATTCTGTTGCATTTCGAATTCTTGAGACTACTTGGCTGCGTCCACTGCTAACTGGTTTTCGTCATCAAAATCAAATGACTCAGTCGTGGATGATTCTGTCCACTATTGGCATTGTGAAATAATGTAGTACCAGCAGTGGACACACATAAAAATGTATTCTATCATAAAGCCAAAATTTTTTACATTATAGATATTTCAGCATACTTATTTTAGTCATTTGAAAGTAGGGGGTACAAGAAAACTACTTGAAATAAGCCGATGCAAATTAAAGAAAATTTGGATTACCTTATTCAAAACGACGATAAATTGGGAAAAAATTCAACCTATTTGAGTAAAACTGATTTCATTCTAGAATTATTGACTTAAAATCTCCATAGTTCAAGACAATAACGGTAGAGGATTATAACACCAATCTTAAATGCGAGACGAGCCTAAGTGCGACTTAGAACGCTTATCTTTAGAGTTCAAATTTAAATATGTCTGTTACTGGTATAGTGCCTATTAAGCACAGATATCTGCCCTTAATGCAATATTTAAATATGATAAATATTATGTATATTATAAATATGATATATATATATATATATATATATATATATATATATATATATATATATATATATATATAAATTATGTTCACGTAAAATGATATATATTTGTCAATCTAACAATCCATTACACATACGAATAAATCTACAAATGACTAATATGAATAAATAATTGCTTTTTTAGTGTTAAATATGGATATTTCAAAACATTTTATTTTATTAAAATTACATTACGAAATTTAAGTATGCAACGAGTCAAATAAGAAATTTTGATTTCATTGAATCCCGGTCGATTACGATGCTACTTATTTATATGGCCTTATAAGCAAAATTACAATAAATCTTCCACATTAAACTCAACCCTCAAAAATATATCTAATTATACTTATTCTGTATTAAATAATAATTTCAATAAAAAGTTTCACAAAAAAAAGCAATACGTTCAGATTTATACCTTACTTTACATTAACCTACTACTAAATTACCAGAGATAATAATGAATCTGATTCTAATTGAAAATGTGTGTGTGTGTGTGGGGGGGGGGGGGGGGGGAGGAATGTTTGTCCATGTTATCTAGTGTTTATTGAAAATCAAATTCTATAGAAGATTTTTGGGACTAAATTTTGACATTTTAATGAATGGGGTGGAATTATACATAATTTAAACTAATGAGTTTTTAGTTAACAATCATCCTAAAGTTCTATTCATCCTGAAATCTAATATTTTAAATAAGACAAATTGTAATTATTTTATTAAGATGAGGAATATAAATAAAAGTTTAGCTATTGTGTTACATTTAGACATAAAATTTATAATAGATTTCTAAAAAAAAAAAAAAAAAAAACCTCTTTCGCATCTGGTGACCGTAATTCAACTTTTGTGAAAGTGAAATAGCTTTGATAATCCCAACATTACATTTTCTTTATTTTTCATTTAAAAATGCGCACAGTGCATAATTTGCAACAAATATTAAACGCATAAAATGATGTTATTTTATAAAATAAAATAGCTTATTACATAACGGAAACTGAAGGTAGACATACACAAAGCACAAGTCAATGTTTAAAATAATTAAAAATGAACTCAAATTTCACCATGAAAAATTGATTATGATTTGGAGACAAAACTAATCCTTTCTTCTTTTTCGCCATTTTTCACGAATATATATATATATATATATATATATATATTTTCTCAAAAGAAAAGTGACAAAGAAATATATCCCTCGTTTCTGTATATTCCGATAATTTTGGGAAAAAGCAGCTTACTTGAATAATTTTGATTAAACTAATTCTTTTGAAGTTTGAAAATGACAGATAAAAGAATATTGGAGAAGTTTAAAGCTAAATTATTATAAATGAATAGGAAGATAATCAAAACTTTTCGCTGTCGAATTGTTTATGGTTAGAGCAATTTAAATGCATATAAATATTAAATTAAACAAAATGCAATCTCATATTTAATTAAGTGTATCAGTATCATAAAATTTTCATAATGCGTCTTAGAAATTTATTTCCGAAAATTATTCATTACTTGATGAGGAAAAGGAACAGAAAGTACAAAGCGCAATTTCGAATTTAATTGATTGCATCAATATTAGAAAATTTTCATTTTTTCTTATTTCCGAAAGTTATTCAATGACTGTTAATGGGGAAAAAAAAATAATAAAAAATAATAAAAACAGAAAATGCGATAAAGTTTAATTCGCATGAAGTTTTTGAATAGTTTTGTTCGGTTAGCATTAAAAAATAAATAAATAAATAAATATTTCAAAATTAAATACTGTTTTCGTAATAACGTTTTCGAAGTTTAATAAAACTTATTGAAATTCTTTCGAAAACATTTAATATTTTAAAATTATCTCGATATATTTGTTGTGGTGTTTAGATAATCAAGATGACTGATAAAATGATAAATTTTCTTCCGGTTCAATATTAATAGATTTATTTGCTTAGGTGTTTCTTTCTTTCTTTTTTTTTTTCAAGAGAAAAAGAAAATGTCTTTCAAAGGCTTTGATTAAATATATATATATATATAATTTAAATTGAACTTAAGGTTTTTTAAAGCCCTAATAATTTTTTTATGACGTTCCCCTGCGTTTGATGCGTAATTTTCTTTCTATTTATTAATAATTTTCCTATTTTAATTAAATATGTAAACGAATGTGTGATAAGCAATACAGATGGTTAAAGACTATTTGCTATCTATACAACACGTATCATAAAAATGTATCCAGAAATTTTACTTCCTTTTTAGCAAGTAATACAATATCACGTTTTCATATTGCTGAATATATATATATATATATATATATATATATAAGTTTCAAAATGTACTGTACAGTTTATTCATTCATTTATTCTCATAGTCAGAAATTGCGTACTTTAAACAATTGAACGTGCAAAAGTCGTAATATTACGAACTTATTGATAATAATTATTATTTTTTATTATACCGATCACCCAATTATTTATTTTACTTAAAATCCGATTGTATGTATGTCCGGCTATCTTCTCACAAACTGCTGAACGCAGAAATCGCCGGAAGGTATCAAAAGATGCGAAATAAACAAATAATTACGAGTTGGCCCTTTAAATTAAATTATCCAATTAGATAATATAAACTTAAAACCGGAACTGAGTGCAAGATAAGCAGCAAACGTACTGCTACAAAAATGTTCGCCTACAGCAGTGCTAACGCCTGAAAGCAGTTGGGCGGCAAAATACAACCAGCTGTATAGGGATAGGTTAGAAAAACTTTAAATTCCAAAATTGTAGGTAATCATTCGAAATGAAGTTTTGAACGATTTTTTATTTTTTAAAGTAATATATAAGTTTGTGTTCCTTTATTTTTTATTCATTTAAATGTAGTGAGCAGCCAAGCGAGCAAAGTCTGCTAATTTATTAACACATATTATGCAAGGAAAATATTGTAATCAGAAAAAGATCAGACTATGAGATTTTGGTATATCTATACGTGTTGAGAGCCCAGAAATTTATTTCTGATATTTTTACGGTGAAGTGTGTATGTATGTATGAACACGATAGCATCTAAATGCTATATCCAATTTAGATCAAATTTGGTACGCATTTTATAAGTCATCAGACGAACTGCTTAGACGTTCATGTGTGTAGGATTTAAATTATTTTTACAACAACACAAAGAAGCATTCTTATACATTACGCCTACTAATATGCCTGAAATTAGTTGAAGTCTCTTTTTTAGTATTATTATACATTTTAAGTACAGCATAACTGACCTATGTTATTTTGCTTTTGTAAAGTTTGGCTGTTATGGGAATTAGAGCGCATAGTACTTATAATATTTTTACTGAGAAAGATAAATATAAATACACTGATGGAAAAAATTTTTCCAAATACCAAGAAAAAATTATTGTACAGTAATGAAATTTCAGCAATACATTTGTCTAGGTAACATATTTAATTGATTAAAGTTTCAAGATAACAGGTAGAGCCATTGGCGAGAAGATCCATTTCAAATGTGAAATGTTGGTACATTAGTAACCGGTGTAACCGCCAGAATTTTGAATGCAAGCATGCAAACGTGCATGCATTGTGTCGTACAGGTGTCGGATATCAGTTTGTGGGATGGAGTTCCATGCCTGTTGCACTTAGGCGGTCAATGCAGGGACGGTTAATGCTGGTTGTGGATGACGCTGGAGTTGTCGTCCAATGATGTCCCATACGTGCTCGATTGGAGAAAGATCTGGTGATCTAGCAGGCCAAGGCAACATGTCGACACTCTGTAGAGCATGTTGGGTTACAACAGCGGTATGAGGGCGAGCGTTATCCTGTTGGAAAACACCCCCTTGAATTCTGTTCGTGAATGGCAGCACAATAGGTTGTATCACTAGACTGACGTACAAATTTGCAGTCAGGGTGCGTGGGATAACCACGAGAGTGCTCCTGCTGTCATACGAAATTGCTCCCCAAACCATAACTCCAGGAGTAGGCCCTGTGTGTATAGGCCGCAGACAGGTCGCTAGCAGGCGTTCACCTGGCCTCCTTCTAACCAACACACGGCTATCACGGCGACCAAGGCAGAACCGGCTTTCATCAGAAAACACAACAGATCTCCACTCCGTCCTCCAATGAGCTCTAGCTTGACACCACTCACGTCGCAAACGGCAGTGGTTTGGAGTCAGTGGAATGCACGTTACAGGGCGTCTGGCTCGGAGCTGTCCTTGAAGTAACCGATTTGTAACAGTTCGTTGTGTCACTGTGGTGCCAACTGCAGCTCGAATTTCAGCTGCAGACGCAGTAGGATTAGCCACAGCCATACGCCGAACACAGCGGTCTTCCCTCTCAGTAGTGCCACGTGGCCGCCCGGAACCCGGTCTTCTTGAGGCAGTACCTTCCCTTGACCACTGCTGCCAACACTCATGCGCAGTGGATACATTCCTGCCAAGTCTTTCTGCAATATCGCGGAAAGAAAACCCACTTTCTCGTAGCCCTACTACACGACCTCGTTCAAACTCAGTGAGCTGTTGATAATGGCTTCTTCGTCTTCTTAGAGGCATCCTTGACTAACATTAACCCACTACGTCAAATCTCAACTGTAAAAAACGATCACGAACCTTACAGCGCTTATTTAAAGGAAACCTCATTTGCATGTTCATAGTGTTGCTACTAGCGCCACACTTATGCGCGTAGCTCGAAATTTGAATCGACGTCATCTTTCAGATGTATAAACACGCCTACCAAATTTCGTTTATCTAGCACAGCTCCTTCCTGGTGTTGGGATTTTTTTTTTCCATCAGTGTATATATATATATATATATATTAAAAATTCTCAGAGGGCCTAGTTCTCTGAAATGTATCAAATTGTTTAAAAAGAGAATAAATTCAATATATGGTTTAATTTTTTTTAATGCAGAATGACATTGCTAGCAGTGGCGGCTCGTGCACCGAAAATTGGTGAAGAGGCATACTGTATTTTATGCAGTATTCATTTATAGATTATAAATTTACATTTAAATAAGTATTTTTAGTTAATTTTAGTTAAGACCATGCTTAATAAAAATTATGATTAAGAATACTTAAATATTATTTTTGAGCTCTTCACCTATTTTCCGTTAACGAGCCGCCACTGATTGCTAGAAATTACAAGTTGATTTGTTACAGTTTCTGTACCAGGGCAAAGAAATTCGGATATATTGTGGTCCAATGTAAAAATATACCAACTTTAAGAGAAATATTCAAAATTATTATAATTATAACGTTTGAATATTTTCTGAATTATTCACTTATTCAAGCCTCAACTTGAATTGGAATTATTTTTACTATTAGTTTATAGGAGAAATGGAACCCCAAAGTTTCGTACTAATACGCTGAAGTACGTATGATTATATGAGTTAAAATTTAGTACATATTGTGGTTACGTGGATACTCATCTATTCTTTAAAGAAAATTTAAACTGAAAAATTTCCATGTACTTCTTTAATAGAAAAACTTACTTTATCATTGATATTTAGATAATTCAATCCTTTAGCTTAAACAATTTGTCTTAAAAAATGACAGTTCACGAACTTCCATTTAAGAAAATAGGGTAATTGTATTCTGTAACTGTCAAAACGTTATATCAGATATTTTCGCTTATTCTATATAATAAAATTCTTTGCAAATGAATATTCTAAATGCGGATTAGAATTTATTATTTCGAGCATAAAATCTCATTTTATTTACTCGTCTTAAATATATATATATATATATATATATATATATATATATATTGTTCGAATGCTTGTCGATAACAGAAAACCTACAATTTTGTGCGGGGTAGCACCTGATAAGTCCTATTGCATTTTGAGCATTTTAATTTAAATTCCATCTTGGTTTTTGTCATTTGGTCCGAATTTTTTATTTTTTTGTTGTTGTTTGTGTCAACTTAAAACGGTTTCTTTCATTTATTAAGATCGATTTTTCTCATTAAAGTGTTGTCCATAAATATTCCAATATTATAATGTATCACAGTACATGGTCTCTTTTTTTCTGTTTTCAAATGGTCTTTGTAATCTTATAAATTAATATAAGTAAAAGTTTTTTTTTTAAATTCATTAAGATAACTTGTTACCTTGTTAACACGCTTTTATTAGCTTCACCTGTATGTATGTATGTATAACGTATGTTTGTAACTGCTCTGCACTGTAAAAAATGCTGCAGTAAAATTACGGGCAAAGCCCGGCAGCAGAGATTTCAGTCAATGCCCGTAAAGATACATTTAGACGATGAATGATGTATCGCCAGTAGTTTTACGTTGTGATGAAACATACAACCAACCTGCAAAAAAAGTAGCATTGACCGTAAAATTAAAAGTTAGAGTTTGAGTTTCTCGAACGCTTTAAAAAAGTTTCTTGCAATTATTACACATGCGTGCAGGGAGAAATCCACAACACTAAAAAACTTATTTATTTTTTTACACGCAAAAGCTAAATTATTAATTTTCATGAGAAGCAAACCGTTTTGGGTAGCTCGCGATTCGAATTCACAAGCACCTGTGTCAGAGGACAGCGCTTTGCTAACCGCGCCGTTGGGATCACCGAGACATTTTCTTTACAGAAACAGATAAAGTCAACATCAGAACTGACTAGTTGATAAATCTTGTCATACGCACCAAAAGACTTCTGGAAAATTTTTTAAACCGATTTACAGCACAATGTGAAATAACAGATCTTCAATTATTTTTACAGAACAAGCTATACAAATTTAAAGCAACCTATGCTGTACTTATGTTTAAAAAAAAAGTGCTTTATTTATACGGAAATTTTTTCCAGTGATTAAATTGTTAACGTTCAAACTATGCATAAAAATTATTTTATTTTAGGACTATTTTAAAATCTAAATTATCTATTTTTGACAAAATTAAGAAGTCAGTCAATTCTCATATTGAAAAAACAAAAGCTTTTTCAAAAGCATTTTTATTTGTAAACGGACTGGATTGGATTTGGGAATAAGGCCGATTGACTGCTGTAGGTCCTAGGCCTGACGGAGAGTGCTCTCCGAGGGATCTTTCTGAGGGGTCCTAGCCCGTATTTACACAAGTTTCGGAGTAAACCACGGAAAACTCCGAACGCCTAGGTCGACGAGCGCGACCTGTGATCGAGCCCGGCACCTCACGTCTACCAGCTTTGAGCGCAGAACCGCTCGGCCGCTGGTGGGTCTTTTTTATTCGTAAACACTAGCAGTAAAGAGGTAGTCGTATTTCAAGGTTCTCGTTAGAGGTAAATAATGGGTGAGACTTTCTCACCCTTTATCAAAAACAAAATGAAACTTTTGAAAACAATGTGAGATCTCTGAAAATTAACCGAGACGCAGAATAAAATTTGAATATAAATCTTTTACATAAATACAGAGAATTTGTATCGCCAATTAATACGATTTTTTCCATGGTTTTCGATCTTTATGGTTTCAGTAGTGGGTGCAAAGAAGAAATAACTAGAGCCTAATTATTATTCATCGAAACAGGTTTTCATTATAAGGCCGATTTCAAACTGTGCTTATGAAGTGCTAGGTGTATTTGCACTTTTTAGAATAGCAGAAGAGTTTTTTTTTTTTTTTTTTTTTTTTTTTTTTTTAACTGTATTCCATTGAAGGGAGCCCACCAGCGGCCGAGCGGTTCTGCGCTCAAAGCTGCAGGGTTCGATTCCAGGTCGCACACGTCGGCCTGACAGTTTGGAGTTTTCCATGGTTTTCTTCGAAACTTGAGTAAACACGGGCTAGGACCTTTTAGAAAGACCCTTACGGAGGGCACTCCCCGTCTGGTCTAGGACCTATAGCAGTCAATCGGCCTTATTCCCAAAATCCAAATCCATTGAATGAAGAAAGGACTGAAGTATTTCGAGAGCAGAACCTGGTATATATGATGTAATGTACATATCTGATGGTCATATTCAGATAAAACAGCTTTTTTTTTTAAACAGTGAAGATCATACATAATAATCATAAGACTTACCTTCAAATGGTTAATTACATATTCATTTCATATTGAAATAAACTTTATTTTAGCATATTGTAAAAAATGAATTGTGGAAACAACATTAAAATTTTCTGTTTTCTAAGTCTTAACTAAAGGGTTAAGAGCAATTAGAACGCTGTATGCTTAAAAAAAAAAAAAAAAAAAACTAAATTAAAAAAAATGCGTTTAGTGGATAAAACAATTATTAGGTTGTAGTTTGTGTTTTAGATATCTGGCTTTAAATCAAGAAACCATTTTAGCTTTCTTTTTTAATGTTTTCGTGTTAATAGACAAAGAAAATCAATTTCATCAATATCAATTACTCAGTTTCAGTCGGATGGAAATTTTTTTAATTAAATTAAGAAAACAATAGCTTATTAAAAACAATGGATGTTTCTATGCGTCATGCGTGCATAATTAAACAAAATTAGTATAAATAACAATCATAGTTTCAGTTTGAAAATGCAATTCTCTATTGATGTCACTGAAATGATAGCATTTGAAAAGATTTTCTCATAAGAAAATGGTTTGGTGAAAGATGAGAGCAATTTACGTAAATTAACGGCTTTTTCTCGTAAAAATTCAAAAAATTATACTTTCGAAAAATCAATTTGCGGGCTACGACCGTTTAGCTAGCAAAACGGTCATTTCCCGTGAAATTATACAGTTATTTCCTAAATTATGCTTCCAAAACATTAATTTACGGATTATGACCGTTTAGGTAGCAAAACGGCCATTTCCCCTAAAATTATACGGTGAAATACCGTGATTTTACAATTTTTTTTTTTTACAGTGTGGGAGCAAACAAAAAATCTTTATTTTAAAAAAGACTTTCCCTACGTGAACACTGTGGCTGTGAGGTAAAGCTCCGTGATACGAACCTAAAGGTCCCGCGTTCGAGCCCATTCAGGGGAGATTTTTTAAAAATGGTTTTTGTTTAATTCTAAATTATTTTAATTAAAGATTTAAATGTATGTATATATTGTGGTACGTCACTCACACGATTTTCCTTTACCCTGCATTTTAATACTAAGATATATATTTTGTGCTTATTTCTATAAAAGCGTGTTCTTTAATTTTTTAAAACTATAATATTATTTGTATCTGTATGTTTCTGGGGTATTTATTTGATTGTCTCATCTTCGTTCTCATTCCTTTTCATTTTAATCACATAAATTAGGCATTATATATATATATATTGCAGCTGTGAAACAAATAAACCAACGCTCTGCAAATGCAAGAAGCATTTTAAACGAAGTCTATTCAAGTGTTAGTCACTTTCTTAAAAATTCATGTTTTCGGTGCGGGTATAGCCAGATATAATGAACTTTTATCAAGGAGAGTATAAGCACTTTAAGTCATAATTTCGAAAACTTCTGCCTGATAGCACTTTAAATTTCGTGAGTAATGTAAATCTGTGGAAAATTTTGCAAAGCATTTTCATTCTGAAGATTTGAGAAAACGTGACTTACGTACTTATGACTTTAAAGGCTTCAGCTTTTAAAAAGACAGCGCTTCCATGACATTTATTACTGATTCAGATTTCGTTGATTGAGCCAGAAAAAAAAAATTTCCTGCTATTTGTTTAAAAAAAATTACGACCAGTTTAAAAGAAAAAATGTTTAAACTGAAGTTGAAATGTGTAAACTTCTCGTAAATATTTATCCTAATGCCATTAAACAAAACATTTTATTTCCTTTTTAGTTTTATGAATGGCTATACATTCTCTCCTCTTTCTCTCTTTCTCATTACACACACACACACATATATATATATATATATATATACATAACTCCCATGGCGCAAGTTAATTTCCCCGACTGAAATTTGCGAAAAGAAAGAAAGTCTGGATTTTAAAATCTGATTTATTCGTTCTCTTACAAGTTACAAACTTTCTTTTAAATTAGAGTCTGGGGAATTCTGATGGATAAACGAGTCTACTTAATGAAAACATTTTATTAATGTATTCATGAAATAATTATGCTTCATATTTCAATCTGGGCGACTACCAATTTAATTTACTTCCATTATAATTATTATAATTAAATAAGAGACTCAGTTTCTTCAGTGTGTAAGATTTATCGAAAAAGAAACGACTTTTAATTAAACCTTATGTCAAAAGTGAAGCTAAAGCGGCAAAGAAAATGGAATCCAAATAAGATTGCCATTAGAAGAGACATGAAAATAAGCATCATGATAGAACCATTTCCCCGCTCTATTGATTGTTTTCCATCTTTAAGAATTGGTAAACTGCGTCTCGTGAGCATAATGAGCTTTAGACAGTAATCAAATTAAATATTAAAATCTGCAAAATATAAAGTTTGGAGAATTTATTTCAAGCATTATGGTTGATATTTTATCTTTCGTTTTTGGTATTTTAATAAGTAAATACGAAATAAATGAAAGCTTGGTTATATCACAATATTTTTCTTTGCATAATTTGCTGCTCACTTTATCTTCAAATACTATTATTATTTTTAAGTTTATGCTGCTATTTCATTTAAAGGTTTAAAAGAAAAGCTCAATCTTGAGTAAAGTCAATTATCTAAAAAAATATGCTCTACTGCTTTTGTTATTTAAAAAGGCATTTTTTCGCTGCTGTTTAATTAAATTTTTAAAGTTTTAAAATTTAGTTCATTACAAAAAAAAAAAAAAACATTATTATAATATAGACTCTATAATTTTTTATTTTTTATATTTATAAATAGAGTCTTATACCCATTTAATGAATGAAAGCTGCAATTCAAGTTACATATATGTAACAAAACTTCTCAGTAAAGTTAACTTATAAAGTACATTTTAAAATCTAGAATTAATAATTCTAGTTATCTTTTGAAATGTACAATTAATTTACATAGAAAATGCAAACAAAAATATTCTAAAATAATATAACTAATATATTATGCTTCGACACACTGTTTATTTTTATTTGTAAATTTTTAATATTACTATTAATTTTTTAATAAATTTGGTCGAACTGTTTTAGTATAAAACCGCAATCGGTTAGCTAGGCAAAGTTGCTAGTTAAATTTATATCTTATAAAACTCAATGCCATTTAATTACAAACTCACAATTTAAACTACGTTTGATATCACGAAATAAGGCCAATAAAATCTTTTAACTGAGTTAATTAATCTATTAAACAAATTAGGGAAAACTCTTCACGAACTAAGAAGAATCTACTGTTCGTGCCTGATGAAGCGAAATTAGAAGAGGAGGAATTTTCATGTTCTGATGAATTGCCTCTTAATTTGAAAAATCACGCCATTTTCAGTTATAAACAGTTAAAAGTTTTATCAGTATTTATGGTAAGTGTATCATTGGCGGACACTGTACTACTAATGAGCAGTATTAAACGCAAAAAATAAGCTTTCTAATTCGTATATAAATCACTTGCCTCATCTGCAAAGGTTGTATTACAATCTTATATTATTAATATCGTGAACTACTACGGCTGTAAGCCATCAGTTTTGAAATGGTGTGGTGTTATGGAATAAAGCCAATTGACTACTCTAGTGTCCTAGGCCTGAGGGGTCTTTCTAAGGGATCCTGGCCCGTAATCACGCAACAGTTTTGAAATGAGGTATATTTTGTCATCTTATAGCAATTTCTTTTTGTTTTGAAATAAAGTAAGCCAAATTTTATTTGGTTTGCATCTGTTTATTTCGAGTAGATTTTTTGCAACCTTTACCTTTATAAAACTAAAATAAGTATACATAATTCACTTATGGTGTTAAACTTTTGATTTTGTAAGGATGTATAATTATTTCGTATGATTTTGATGGCTGAATCTAAGTGGACTTGTGGGCGTATTTTTCTGAATTCGCATAGCTACTAACTTGTACTTTTTTTGCTATCAGAAATTTTTGATAGAAACCCTTTTAAAATTATTAGCTGTTTTTTGTGATTAAATAAAATGAAATTTTTTACTCAGAAAAAAGTAGTGTTAAAAAGACGTATAAGATGTATGATTTCGGAATGCGGAACGAAACGGAATGTGAATTCATTTAATTCAAAACCAGATAAGTATACCTCAATATAATTATATGTTTCTTTTTTCTTTTTTTTTTTTTTCAAATTATATAATATTAATTTGCATTTTTTGAAATGACATACTAATCCTAGCAAATACTTGAAAACTGGAAAGGTCAGCCTAGGCATTTAAAAAATTATCACAAAAGTAGAGTGATAAAAATATTATTTAAAAAATAATAATCGAATTAAATAAATCAATTTGAGTGGAGCATTGCAATTTTATTGCGTCATTCAAATCGTGAAATTTTTCAGAGGTAATTTGTTTTAAGTTTAGATACGAGTTTTTAATTTTATTCATTCTTTTAACACATTAATATTACAGAAAATACCTTTTGTTAATATATGTTTACAATCAGTTCGAATTTTATATCCCTTTTTCTGCAAAATTTCAAAGGTGTCCACTACTGGAACAGAAAAGTAACAATTATTTATTTAATAAGTGCCCATTCCTAGCGTATTGTAAGCTCTCTAGAAATATAATTTTCTGTGTATAAAAATGCTTCATTTAACATCGTTTGCAGTACATTCATGCACAGAATAAATTAATTGAGGAATCGTACACATAATCATATTCACAATCTTTAACATTATCAAGAGTGCACAAAAAATAGTCAAAAAATCTTCTTAAAGTATCCACTTCTGGCGTGTAGTTACCTTTTATTAAAATATTTTCCATCATATACTTTAAAATTTAAAATACTTATCACAACTTTTTATCAATATTATAAAAAGTAGTTGTATTTTTTACAATGATCTGATAAATCAAGTTTTCCTAAACTAGAAACCTTTTAAAATTATGAAATTTACTTGGCTACTATATGTTACATTCTCATTACATATCATCAAAATTAAATATACCGTAATACATAACATAACAGAATCTACATACGTAGAAAAATAGTTAATTATGTACACCTGCTTTGCTATCACATTAAATACTGTGTCATTTAATCACAATCTTATAATTTAAACATGTTTCATATCATTAGTAAAGGCTAATAAAATCTTTTAACTCAGTTAATTAATCTCTTAAACAAATTAGGAAAATTCTTCACGATCTAAGAAGCATCCACTGTTCGTTTCAGATGAAGCGGAATTAAACGAGAAGGAATTTGCTTTTCTAATGTTGCACTGAAAATAACGTCATTTTCTAATGTAAACTGATAAATGTTTTATTTGCATTTATACCGCAATAACTTTGATCGTTACTATTATTATTATTACTATTTTTTAATAGCTGTCAATAACGTTTAATCAATATTATAATATTTACTATTAATTTTGTCAACGATTTGATAGATCAAATTTCTCTAAATCAGTTTACTTCTGAAGTTACGAATATTATTTCTACTGTATAAGCCATTTTCATTATGAATTCTTTTATTATTGAATAGGTAAGTACTCTCTTAAATACTTTACTGATTTCATGAGAATACTTGAACAAATTTATAAAATAACATATAAATAAAATTTGTTCAAGCAGATATTTCAAATTAAAAATTACACTTAATTATACTATTATAAGATTTCGTACAACTAAAAATGGAAAGTTGTGAACAAAGATATATTTCTTACAGTTAGGTTCTTCTGGTTTCTGAATGGTTAGTGCTATGACTTTTAGTTTAATGGAGCTGGGTTCGAATCCCTGTTCCAACATGGATGATCATAGTGGTTCGAAAACCTCTTTAACCCGTAGGTCCCCTGTCTAATTTGCCTTACTGTGCAAATGTGCAAAAAAACGTACGTAGAGAGACAAAAAAAAAAAAAAAAAAAAAAAAAGGTCCAAATCAATAAAATCATCTTACAATAAGTGACACTTCGAATTTTTACTGTGCAGACATTTTATTTTCTAAAAATATTATAAGCTCTATCAATAAAAAATTGACTGACAGACGGCCTCAATATGTACCTTTAAAAAAATGTCAGATACCATTCTCCGTCAGATATTCTTATTTGTCACACTTTTCTCAACATACTATATAAAATCGAGCCCCCAGTGGCCAACATGTTTTGCTCTCTGAGGTGGTAGACGGAAAGTGCCGGGTTCGAACTTCAGTCGCGTTCGTCTGCCTAGTCCTTCGGTTTAGTCGTTTTTTAGCAGTTCGGTTTCGGACTAGGACTCCTCCCCCCCGCCCTTCACGGATGGCTTGGGGGGATTCCTCAGGCCTAGAACCGTCGAGTGGTCACAAGGCATTGATCCCTACAGCAACATCTCTAATAAAAATCGAATATTTTCATTGATTTGTGGATGAAAATAGCCATCCTAATAACATTTTTATTGACCCTTTCGCGCCGACTGTTACGCATACGTGTCAACAAGAAACTCACTTATTTGCAAGAAACTCACTCATTGCAAGAAGCGCACTCGTGCCAGCAACAAACGCACTCAAGCACAAGAAACGTATGCTCGGCCAGCACACCGGCGTGTCAAATCGTTTTCTCGTTCACCCTCGGCATTACTTTTAGGATACTAGTATTTGTGCTAATAATATTTTAGCTTAATTAATATTAAGCATTTGTGCTGTCCTTAAATAATGCTGATAATTTTAATGTCGTGCTTTTGCGATTACTGACATTCATATGCATTCATAAATATCAATTCTGAATCTATCACTCTTTTGAAATTCCATATAGTTCATAGAAAATAGCATCAGTAATAGATGCACGAAGTTAAGTTCCTTTATTATGCATAATGTTCACATATTGTACAGTCTGTCGGCCATATTAATAAATAAGCATAATGGATAATCTATCGCTAGATTCTCTTTACATACTCTTTCATAACACTGGGTAATATGTCATCTTTATGAGAATTTTCACGGATTTAATCATAATGATAGAGTAATAGATAAAGAAGCATTATCCATAAATGTAGAAGAAAATTTGAAAATTTTGTACTTACTTTCAGTGCTGTGTTATATTCTACACAATGCATTTTTTCATACCTTCTTTACATAATTTGTATTTTTAAATTGATTTCTTCATTTTATTTTTTTTTAAGAATTTTATTTACCTGTAAATTATAATCCAGCGATTCTAATATACATTTTTAAGTTTTAACTTTTTAAATGTTTTGCTATATTTAAATTCAGTTATACTGATTCCTACAATTAGTATTATAAGAATTTTGCAACACACAATTTATGTAGTACCAACTAAAATTATTTCCACTTTGACTTTCAAATCAATACATTTATTTATAAATAACACAAGAAGAGACAAAAAGAAAAAAAAAAAAAAAAAAAAAAAACGCCACCATAATCGTATATGATTAAAAAAATTAAAAATAACAAAGAAAGCTGTGAAAAATAGAACTTTGATATTTAAGAAATAGCTGTCCCATGTGAATGAACAGTGAAAGAAATCATTGACTGCATATTTAAGTTCAGTGATAACAAAGTTAAAAGCTAAACAGAGAGCTTTCCTTTTATCTGTATTATTTCTCAAGAAAGTACATTGACATAGCTCTTACAAAGTCTTTGCAGATTAGATTAATGGTATACGATTTTTCTTCCGTGTTTATACTTTTTATAGTCTTTGTCATAAGCAAGTTAAGTTGCCCAAAAGTGAACTTGCTTCTGGAAAATCCCATTTATCATCGACTCTTTACCCTTTTAACTCTTGAGTATATTTGCATAAACTTTCTTTCAGACTAGCTTCGTTCCTCAGGGGGGAATGTAGATGCAACAACTACGAATCCAAAGGAAAAATGGGAAATGCCGAATGAAACATAAAAGATTAAGTAAATACAAAACATATAGTAGAAGTTCACTACTCTAGAGATGCTGGTTGAAATGCAGTTCTAGGTTAACTTAGTTTTTCTTAAAGCTAGAAATTAAGTACTGAAGTAAAGTGAGAAATAGTTTTAAACTATTTTTTGATTGAAAAATAGTTTAAGAAGTTGCTTATTCATGCATTTTTAAAATTCTCATTAAGTTTAATAAAGTCTGAAAATCTATAACAGATGTCGTATTATTCGTAAATTTTTAAGGTCTTTAACTAATTCTACTAAAATGTACCGAAATAACAGAAGTCTAAACGAGCAATACTTCTTCCGTTGAATCTGGTTGCTGCGTGTTAAGACCGATTGACTACCCTAGGATCTTAGAACTATGTAGAATGCCTTCTGTGTGGGTCTTTCTAAGGGGCTCTAGTCCATATTTAGGCGAATTTGGGGGAAAGCCATGGAAAATACTGACCGGCTAAACCGGAAAACTTCGAACCTGAGATCGAGCATGGCACCAAAATATTCATGTTTCAGTTCAATTCGGAAAATAAAATCATTCGGTAAATATTTTTACAAACACCTAAATTTTATTTTATCATAAAAGATAATTATATACATTGAAAGTTTAAATTGCTTATAGTTATTTTATTTTATATGTAATTGTGCTTTTATAACAGAAAGAATATTGCATATTAACATATATGGATGAGTATTTTATGAAATTTAAATTATTTGAAGATATTAATCATTTAAGTTGTAAGGAAAAAAAATAAACTAAGTATATTTAATAATATTACTAAAAAAAAAAAAAAAAAAAAAAAAAAAAAAAAATTATGCATAATATATTCTAACTGAATTTCAATATTAAGCATTAATCTGAAATTCACTAAATTGTATTTTGAAAAACATAATATTTAGTTTACTGACAGATTTTTGACATGACTCAACTGAAATAAATATTATTAAAGGGAATTTCAATCATTATACAGATGATTGTATATATAAATTATTTTGATGGGTCGTGGAATGAACTGAAATTTATGCATGAGGTATATAAAAATATACACAAAAACGAGAAGAGAAGTATCGGTAATTATATATTAAAGGCCTTGTATGTAGCATTATCAAAATATCTTTTTTTTATATTTTCAAAGCTGTTTCTTCGACCATCTTTGTGTTACTAGACGTACACTTGCACCGAAATATAATGAAATACTGGACATTTCGAAATTTACTTTTTCTCAGTCGATGACTATTATTGCTATTCTTTTTAACCTAATAAGTCGCTTTTATTTTATTACATAAACAGCATATATATTATATATTATATATATATATATATATATATATATATACAATTGCGTGCAAAAGTTTCGGGCCAAACTAATTATCAGCAATAGATTTTGGATAAATATAACTATAAGAAGAAATTAAATATTATACCGTAAACTTTATCAAATATGCATTCGAAATATATAACTAGAAAATTTTTATAATGAAGGGATTTAAATGTATAATGAAATACATATAAATCTATTAATCAAAAGTTTCGGGCCAAGCAATTATGCCCGGAAATGATTGGTCCATTTAAGAAGAAATACGACTATATAGAAGGAGATCGAGTTTTTTTTACACTTATGTGCCAGTACTGTGAAGTCAAGATGCCGAAGCGCACTCATTTACAGATCCATGAAACTGTTAATTAAATTACATTAGATAAAGAAAGTTTCTCGTGATACTGCTTCAACTTTATCTATTGGAAAAATAACTGTTGATGAAATTATTGGAAATAAATGGAAAGAAACAAACACTTTGACAGACAAATCAGTATTTGAAAGACCCAGAAAAATGAGTGTCAGTTGATAAAGTTATTAAAAGAAAGGCAATTGTAATCCAAAGAAGAATGCTGCAATTATAGAGCGTGATTTTATTGGAGGAAAACTTGGTTGATATTAGTCGCAATACTGTTTGGCATAGTTTAAACCAAGTTGGAACTTTTAGATGGACCGGAGCAAAGAAACCATTGATTAGTACAAAGAATAAGAAGGCAAGATTAGAATTTGCTGAAGTAAATAAATATGGGACAGTCAAAGACTGGAAAAATATGTTATTTTAAGACGAAACAAAGATTAATCTTTTTGAAAATGGCGGAAAAAGATATGTTTGACGACTAAACAATGCCAGGTACGATTCTAGATATCAAATGTTGACTGTAAAACATGGAGGAGGAAACATCATAGCGTGGGGAGCTTTTTCGTATAAACTTTATACGAAAAAGCTCCCCACGCTGTGATAAAGGCGTTGGTCTTTTAATGACAATAGAAGGCACTGTGGACAAAGTTATATATAAAAACACCCTAAAGGACTAAATGCCTCCCTATGCGCCTCCCGAAATATGCCACGAGGATGGATTTTGCAACAAGATAATGCCCCCAATCTTCGATCTGGATTCGTTAAAGACTTTTCAACGGCAAAAATTTCGTAACCTTGAATGACCAAGTCCATCTCCTGACTTAAATCTCATTGTACATTTATAGGAAGAGCTAAAAGTAAAAGTAGAAGCTATTAATTCTTCAAATAAAAACAGTTTACCGGGAAAAATTCATGAGAAATGGAAAAAAAAATGACCGTACAAGGATTAAGACTTTAATAGAGTCAATGTCTCATCGATGTTCTGTTGTGATAGCTTAATAGAACATGTCAACAAGATATTAATTATTATTTGACCTTCTGATGTGTTAGAAATAATATTTTTTGCTATTTTGCTAGTTTATTTTCATAAGATTGTTTGGTCCGAAACTTTTGATCACACAAATTTGATATCTTTTGTTATAATTTAACATTTTTTTATAACAAAATTTGTAAGTCGTTTAGTTGGAGAATATAATTGATTTACTTTACATGATATGACAATAATTTTTCCAACTTTATTTATACAACAACTATTAACGAAAAAATGTTTGACCCGAAACTTTTACACGTAACTGTATATATATATATATATATATATATATATAATGAACTTTCTATATAGTTTATTTGTGGCTATAACCTTAAATAATTTATATATATATATATAAAAGTGAAAAAATATCAGACACAAAGGTCTTTGATATCTATAGACTGTTCAAATTGTATAATAAAAAATTCAAAAGTCATTTAATTTATTTATACTGCATTTTTCACATCATTGATTTCTTTGACACTATAAACAAACTTTGAATGAACATGAATATTTTTTATTATTTGTTGTTTTTGTAGCAAACGGGCCTAAGCTTTTACAATGCGCACAAAAACTTTGTTTTCGATAGTGTAAAAACATGTGACGTGATAAGTATAGATGTGCTTTTAAAATCTGAATATTTAAATTTCGTTAAAATTTCAATCATTTTTGTAAAATCTTTTGGAAAGCTTCACTTTGTAGAATAATGAAATTGAAATGTAAATGAAATTAAAAAACACAACTTTTTTTTTACACAGATTTAAAAAAAAAAAAAAAAAAAAAATGTATAATATATGCACACGTTGACAAAGGAAAAGTCGTATGCGTTAAAATCAAAACGGAAATTATAGTGTATTTTTGCTACTGGCGAAACATACCCGGGCCGCTGTGAAGGGATTACACTTTGCACTTCGGGCCAGAGCACTTTTCGTCGTCCGCCATTAACCACGTGACCGTAAACAATGGTCGCGAAACAGAAATTACAACCAAATGAGAATATTTGCGGAAGAACGGAAGTTGTGTTGTTGATTAAAATTCTTTTAAGGTTTCTTGTTGTTATAACATTTCAAACTCTTAAATTATTCAAGGTAAGTTAAAATGTCTATTTTCTTCTTATATGTTCGTCGAAAGATTAAAACAGTGTTTTGAATTAAATACTAATTTTAAATTTACAGAACAAACTAAAACTTCTTAAGCCTGTTCATTCACATGTTGACTAAAGAATGTAAATAATACGGTAATCGGTAATTCTTAAATGTGAAATGATAAGTGTATATCACGTTTATCCTTTAAAATTATGTGTATGTAATTTTTACTAAGTGTAATGCTTTTTCATCCTAACGGATATTTTTTAGCTACAAATAATCTAGTGTAAAAATTATTTTTTCTAGATTAAATTTTGTAATGTGAAAAATATAATTACAAAGCAATGATTAGAAAGCATATTTATGATAATGCACATCCTGCTATTTTAATTTTGTTTTTACTTTAGAAAATAACATGCCTAAAATGACACATAACTCTATAACAAAAAAAAAAAAAAAAAAAAAAAAGACGCACCAAAAGAAGTAATGCAAACTGGACACAAATTGACATGCATACAGGTTTCGATGGAAAATGCAAAATTTTAAAGTTTGGCTGCCAACGAATGAGCATGTAATGCGACGCTGCAGCGTATCTTAACTGCGCAACTGGCAGAATATTCAAGAGAAGAAATTTTGATTCCAGGTCATAAATTCTTTGAGAATCAGACAGACAGTAACTATGCCTCGCGTACAGGTGCGCAAACAATATGTGCAGATGTCAGCATTTGAGAAAGGTGTGTAGTTGGTCTCAAAGAAGCCGGTTGGTTTAATCTGCTAATTTTTTGACAATTGGATAAGAGCGATGCCACTATTAAATTATATTGGAAGGAATGAGTAGACCATGGCCGAACACAGCGTTAGGGAGGAAGCGGTTGGCCTAGAGAGAGGTCAAAAAGACAGAACTGATCAATCGTCAGAGCGGTACTCAAACCCCCAAATTCATAGTTATCCTCAATTCTACGTGCAACTGGTACTTCAGTGACTTCAAAGACCGTTAATAGAAGGCTCAGAGAAATGGGGTTGAGCTTACGAAGCTCCTTGTGCGGATTACTATTAAACTTTGTATACTGACAAGCACGTTTGCGGGGATATCGGGCACGTTCGACATGAAATGTCACTGAATGGAGTAGAATTGTCTTCAGTGGCGAGTCCCACTCCGATTTGAGACCCGATTGCCAGCGAAGACGCGTCTGGAAACGCCCTGAAAAAAGGGGGGGGGAGGGATTCCAACCTGACTGTCGCCATCCATACAGCCCCAAAACCAGGAGTGGTGGTCTGGGGTGTCATTTCTTCTCATAGCATGACTCCTTTGGTTGTCATCCGTGGCAAATTTACAGCACAGTGGTACGTCGACGACATTCTAGGTCTCCATATGTTTTCCTTCATATCAGGCAATCCTGATCGCATATTTCAGCATGATAATGCTCTCCCGCGCACAGAGATAGTTTCTAGTACTTGTTTTTTTTTGCTTGTCCCACATTATTTTGGTCAGCAAAGTCGGCGGGTCTCTCTCCTACTGAGGACGTTTGGAGTATCATGAAAAGGTTCGGGATTTCGCCAATCTAAAGCACAAATTGGACAGAATTTAGCACGATATCTCGCAGGAGCACACCTACAAACTCTATCAATTAATGCCAAGCCGAATACCAGCTTACATAAGGGCCAGAAGTGGACCAACGCTTTATTGACTTGTTTACTTTGTGAGGTTCTTTCTCTTTTCTCGACCAGGTATCACGTGAAAACGGCTGAATAGAATTCAATGACATTTGTCAGAGAGTCAGGCCTGTACTCAACTTAAAATTATATCTATCGAACATTTAAAAATTTTAATTACATTTTGAAATGCGAAAAAAAAAAAAAAATGTTTCCACATGCGCATTAAGGCTTTTGTCAGCTAAACGCGTAGAATGGAAAAGTTGCTGCGGTATCTTAAGAAGACATTAATACATCAAGAAGGCAAAAATGTCTTCAGAATATTTCCAGTGTATGTTTGGGAAGAGGATAGGGCCTCTAAAACTCTTTTTTGTCCGGATATCACGGGAAAACGGCTTAATGGAATTGAATGACACTTGGCAAGTGTTTACTCCAATCAATTTAAAATTATATGCATGTGTCATTTTGAAATTTTAATTATATTTAAAGATATGTGTAGAAGATGTTTTCATATGCGCAGTAAGACTTTTTTTTTCTTTTCCAGTAAAACGCATAGAATGGAAAATTATTGCGCTGTTTCTATTTTTCAGACATAAAAGGAGCCAAAAATGCTTTTAAAATATTTTATGTGTGTATGTGCAGTTAAAGAGAGGTTACCAGGAACTTTTAGTACGATAATACTATTTCTCTTAATCAGACATCCCGTATATCATCATTTGCTGTGTTCACCTTGAATACGTCAGGATATTTTTCATTTTGGCAAGAAGTTAAAAAAATATTAAATTAAGATAAAACTTGCAAAAGAAATTTTAAGAAAGGAACACATAAACCATTATTATGGAACGCAGCTTCATATTTTACGGTAGGTTGGGTTTTACGTCGCACTAGTGCTGCGCAATGGGCCAATTGGCGACGGTCTGGGACTCACCTCTAGAGGTGGTCCGGAAACATGACATCACAAATTTGATCCTCCACGGAAGGGATGGCTCTCCCGCTTCGGTGACCCCCAGAGGTATAATTTTGATGGGAACATGGAGGACATTGGGGCCACGACAGATTTTACGTGCACCAGCCACCATTAGTGTACACGACGGTCTTTGGCCAGCTCGAGCACCGAACCCGCAATCTTCCAATTACGAGCCCGGCGCTCTATCGACTGGGCCACAGCGGCCCTCATATTTTACGATAAAAATTTATTTATTTATTTATTTATTTATATTTTACGCTTTTTGTATAAGTAGACCAAATATATTTTTTTTCATTTTACACTCTCACATCAAGTTAAAAATATCCATATTAATAAAATTAGACTTTTGTCTGTAAATTTCTCAGAATCCAAAAAAAATTGCGATATCTTCCCGTTTCACGCATCATGAAAGCCTAAAATTACTTCAGAAAATTTTCTTTGTGTGTGTGGGGATGGGCGGGTCGTAGTGTCTGTATGCCTGTAACGCTATTTTTGTCCGAATATCATGTGAGAACGATATTCAACGACACTTGGCAGGGATTTAGGTCTTTACCCAACTTAAAATTATATCTGTCGAACATTTCAAAAATTTTCATAAGATTAGAGATATGGGTAAAAAACGCCTGCGCATACCCCATAAGGCTTTTATATGTAAAACGCTTTCAGTGGAAACAAAAATTGTGATATCCTTACATTTTAGACATCAGGGAACACCAAAAGGATTTAAGAATACACTAAGGGACAAAAAAAAAAAAAAAAAAAAAAAAAAAAAAAAAAAAAAAGCCGCACTTTGATATTTCCCATTCCTTTTTCTACAACCGCCAATTTTATCGTTTAAAAAGCAAATTTTCAAACAGATTTTATTCCGTCGTCTTTTACGTAAAGTTTAGGATTAAACCCAGTGTTAAAAACAAAACGCAATTATCAGGAAAATTGTAATTTTAGAAAGTATTTCAAAAATGTCAAAGATAAGGCAGTTAACAATGCCACAAAAAGTATTAATTTTAGGATGAAAATCAAAAAATATGTTAATACGTGAGATGGCAAAATAATTAAATGTCCACGAAATAATGGTGAGATGGTTTATAGCAAGATATAAAAATTTTTGTCTGTTTAAACTGGAAATTTGGTTTAGACGGCCACCTTGCTCATCTAAGCAATGACCGCAAGTTCAAAAGCAAATGTTTAAAAATCGATTTGTATCATGTTCAGAACTTAGAAAAGATTAAAAAAAGTGTATAGTAAAATACTCAAAAATAGTGCAGGAACAATTAAACAAAGCAGACGAAAAACCTAAAAGATCTGCCCCCCCAAAAAAAAAAAAAAACATTACTAAGGGAAAAAAAAAAAAAAAAAAAAAAAAAAAAACAAGACTTCAGTTGACCAAAAATTAAATGTATATTATCAGTTAATTATTGGGATGAACTGTTTTCTCTGATGAGTCAATTTTAATTTATTTCGAGCTGTAGAAAAAAGATAGTAAGACGACGAAAATGTGACCGACTTAATGAAAACTGCACTCTTAAAAGAGTGAAATATTCTCCGTACATTATGGTACGGAGGTGCATAAATTTTCAAGGAGTCGAGCAAATTTTAGTGCTCAAGGGATAAACTAACTCGAAATAAAACATGACCGCTATAAAAGTGGCACCTTACTGACTATTTTGAAGGTATCTCAGACTTTTGCGCAAACAGCGTTTAAAGATGATAATGCACCTTGATATACTGCGTCTGGGGTACATTTATTGATTTAAATTGTTAAAATTACCTATCCATTCCCATGAGCACCTATAATTCTGTAAGTAATCATATCTTTTTTCACTTTAACTTAAATCCACAAAGAATAACGTAGAATTTCTTCTTTACCAGACCTGGATTTAGTCTTAATCTCAATCCACTCGAAAATGTTTAACTTTAACGGGGGGAGAGGGGGGATGATTTGAAATTTGCAGCCTACAATTCTGCAAGAACTAGAAAAAATTATTTATGATACTTGGCACAGTGATATTTCTGAGGTTTATATTGTTTATATTAAAATGTCATTGCGCATTAAAGCAGTAATTTCATATAAAGGTGGAATTAACCCAATACAAAATACATATTTCTATTGAGTAATTGTTTAGATTTAACAAATAAATAGTTTTATTTCATATATTAAAGTACAACTTGTTTATTTCATACAATAATTCATAATAGAATACAAAGTATATATTTATTATATTATGTTTAAAAAGAAAGTTTTATGTAGATTTTTATTAAGTACTTCTTAGAGTGTAATAAAGCGAATTACTAAATCAAAAATGTGCATAGGTATCATTTCATCTCTTTGGTATTATGCAAGCATGACAGTTTTATTTTTCAACCATTAGTTTTGAAGTTATTACAAATAAAAAAGGTATAAGACAATTTTTCTGCAGTGCGGCTTTTTTTTTTTTTTTTTTTTTTTTTCTCCCCTAGTGTATTTTCTCTGCGTGCATGAGAGGGGTAGAGGTATATAGATCGTGTTTTGTTCGACCTGGCGTTAGGTGAAAACGGCTGGATGGAATTCAATGATACTTGGTTGAGGTTTAGGTCTGTACTCAACTTAAAACATAGCCATTGAACATTTCAAAATTTTAATTAGATTTACCTATATGAGCAGAAAAAAAAGCTTCTATTATCAATTAAAAATTTTATCTAGGTATTTTGATACATTAAAATGACTATATTTGACAAAAAACTCGACCTTTTTTTGTTGTTGTTGTTGTTGTGTTTTGTTTTGTGATGCATTCTCATACGCAGACGATATCTTTCCTTATTTTTGAAAATTCTTATTAAAATTGGTATTTCCCTTTAAAAGTTAGATTGTTTTGTATATAAAACGTATTTATCGCAAGCAATGGTGACTAGATCTCTTGAAAAAAAAAATAATAATATTGTTTTTATAATAATTTATAGGAATTACTTATCCTGGAAGATAGTATTAAACGAAAAAAAAAAAAAAAAAAAGAGATAAAAAGCTGAAAAAGGAATGTTTTACACAAGTCTTGCTTGCTTTATTTAAAAAAATAAATAAATAAATAAATCAAAACAAATAATCGTTAATAACGCAATAATTGCCGGAAAAGTTTACATTTCCCTACAATCAGCTGACTCATCTTTGTAGCCCTTTCTTATATTCCAGTAATAAAGCAGTACTCCGTACACTATAATAATAGGTGTATGGATAAATGCTAATGTGTTATTATACATTAATTTCCACATTATAAACAAAAAAAATTGTATTTTTGTTAATTTTAAAGTAATTTGTAAGTAAAGTAATGTTATTTTATCACAAAGAATTGTGTTCTTTAACTGACTTGGGTACAGCTTGGTACAGTAACCTCTTGCTGACATTTAAATTTTTGTCACATTTTGGAGCTGAATTAAAATGAATATCACAGTTACGTTAGAAAAGACTGACGAGAAACGACTGAGCTACTTCGGTGCCAAATTTCCAATTTCGCGAAGTGGGACTACTAAAGTTGTTCCAAAATAAAATTATTTACTGTACTTTATAACGCATATATATTAAGTGATTCCCTATTATCGATACCAGATTCAAATATCACCATATATTCAGCATTTGACGAAAATTCAATATAGAAAAAACTAATATATTTTCGATGCAATAGAATGTTGAAGAAAAGGTACAGCTTTAGTATTGAACACTCTTCGCGACATTTTATATATTAGCTGTTGTACCCGTTTTCCGAACGTATATGGCAATACAAATTATGTTTTTTGAGCGTTGAGAAAATTTATGGCTAAATCAGCGCACAACCAATTATGTAAATTAAATGCAATCTATTTATATAATTTGCAAGTGAGGTGACGATACCGGTTCGTACTCAACTTCGAAAAAGCCGTTGCCCTAGGCAACGGAAAAGCAAACTTATCGCGGCCATATTTAGGCCTAAGTACTCCCATGCCATTTGTTCAACTTACGGAAATATACACACAATCTGTTTTTTAATCACATCTATTCTTATTTATTTTTTTAAAACCTTCAGAAACTATCCAATTGTAATGTTTAAAGCTCTAAATTAAATATAATGGATCACCGGCTATTATAAACAACGCAATAAGAAATAAAAACAAACCAAAACTGTTGCCATTCAGAAAATACAAATTCCAAATGAACGACTCTTTAATTCCGAATAAATGACTCTTTGATCGTTTCATTAAAAAAAAAAAAAAAAAAAAAAAAAAAAAAACTCTTAAAATATTTGTAAAAGCATATTAAAGCCTTTAAATATTTTTATTAAGCTTCATTGTTTGTTTACATTTAAAATGAAGTAAGCTTATGAGATACATACGAAAATACCTACATAGGAATACATAATACATGTGGAAGTATTTTCTATGAATTAAACTAATATTAGTAATTTTAATGATTTATCATCATTGAATTTCATGAGTATTCATCGTTAGTTATATGAATCACTCATATGAATATTGATTCATATCAATGATTCAAATATTGTTATTATTTCTGTTTGCAGCCGGTTTTGAGTGTTTTTGAATAATTTTTTGACCTTTTTACTATGGAAATAATTCATGTCGTTTTTTTTTAGTCAGAAAAATATTTTTCAATGTACAATTCCCATAATTAAATGTTTCCAGGAAATGTAGATATTTTGATAAAAGTTTATGCTTTTTGCTATGAACTTTAATTTAAAAAGAAAAACAAGGCCTATTTTTTTTTTTGTTTTTTTTATCAACCAGCAGTTTTTTTTATTTTTATTTTTTTTAATTATTGTCATTCATATTTATTGATCGGGTAGAATTTTTTTAATCTCAGAACGAAAATTATAAAATACCGAAACACATTTGATGCTGCCATATATAAACAAGAATTGAAAATACATTTAAATGATCACGTGGAAATCTTAATGATCTAAACATTGTTTTGAAGATTTATCGTTCACATTCCGTCATTTTTAACGGGGTTATATACTAGTACATATATATATATATATATACACGCTTATTAATTTCAAATCACTTCTGATTTTTTTAATATTCCATCCAAAGCATGTAAATTACTGCACTTTAATGTAGTATTCACGTAGCTGTGGTTTGTGAAGTTGTTTCTTTCCATTTATGTATCAAATATTGTCCGTAAAACAAGATAAATATATCTTTTTCGCTAAAAATGAATATTTTAGATCAAAGTGAATTGTCTGTGATTACTGAATCATATTAAGCAAAATACGCATTAGTGGCGTATGTGACATGAGTTGTTTGGCATAATGTCCACTGTAAAGAATATGTCCTATTTCCTGCCAGAAATTCTCTGTAATTTGAGAAAGTACACGTAATTTACGAAAAAATTAAGTTGTCAGAACGTATTTTCTTAAATTACAGAGAATTTGTGGCAGCAAATAGGACACATTTTTTACAGTGTAGGCGCATGCTTAGGTTTAAAGCAAAACCGATTAATAAAATAAGACTGCATAAGAGAATTTTCTAGGTAGGGATTACGTTACTATTTCGAACAAGAGTGTTATTTTCGTTTTCGTATGGCTCCCCGAAAAAGATTTATGAATGTGAAAACGTTCTGCAGTTTTTGCTCTAAGACAAACGGGTAATAGCTTGCGGGATACTGCCTTTTTGAAGATATTTCCGTTAGTGAGGTAGAGTATACTTACAAGGAATGCTGATACGAGGAATGTTTTGACCGCTCACGCACTGGGCAACATCGTAGAACTTCAAAACAAGAAGATAAGTTTAGTAGAATGATATCAAATATATATAAGTTCAAAATAGCCAGTCAAATTCGGGCTGAATTGGTGGAAGCAAGAAAAACAAGCATATCAATATGTACACTCAAGCGTCACCTTCAAGCTGTTGGCTAAAAGGGCTACCAGCATGTAAACCACTTCTACGTATACTAGTAAAAGGAAAGCCTTAACTGGGCTAGCGAACACAAGGATTGGACCCATGATCAGTGGAAGAAAGTACTTTTTTCTGATGAATCGAAATTTGAAATATTTGATTCACTGAGAAAAAATTCTGTAACCGACATCTAGAATCTAAATTGTGGCTCTAGAAGAAATAGTTCCATGTCATCCTTATAAATTCTAGTCCCCTTGGATAGCGAGTTCTAGAAGCCCCTATTAGAATTCTAGAGCGTTTGCCTATATTCTCGAGGGCAAAGTTATTTAAAAATCGCTGCAAATAAATGAAACTACAAGAGGCTGGTTTCTGCAACTATAATCTTGGTTTATTACCAAATTCTTGGAAATCAAGCGAGAATTTCTCGCAATATAAATGATTCAGAATATTTAGAGTATTCAGAATATTGTTTCATCATCTAGAAATGTGTACACTAGAAATTCTTGATAATTTTGTCTATTCAGTTTATTGGCGTGCCTTATGTGCATAGCTCAGAAATCTATATTTCTAGTTAAGGGATTTAGAAAATGGCCACTTATTCATTCTAGAGAAAGGCGGTATATTTTTTTTTCTCAGTGTTCTAAGAGACGTTAGTTTTTTTGTTTTTTCGTCGTGCTGTGAGGTCAGCGTATGTTATCTGCTTGTTTCCACCCTACTATCGAGCATGGACAGGATCTATCATGGTTTGGAGAAGTTTTGGTGATGGTGCAGTTGGTGATCTTTTAAAAATAGATGGGATCATGGATTCCAAGTGATATCACAAAATCCTTGAGTGGCATGCTATTTCCTCTAGCACTCGCCTTATTAATCGGGGATTCATTCTACAACAGGACAACGGCTCCAAACATACTGCAAGTCTGTGTAGAAAGTATGTTCAATTCAAACAACGTCAAAAGTGCTGCAAAATATGCCCCCCCCCCCTGTCGAAAGTCCAGACTGAAACCCAATTAAACTACTTTGCATCATTTGGACAGGTGCATCAGAGATATAAATATTACAAGCTTAAATCACCTGTGGAAGGTGATTCAAAGCAACTGCAATAATATTGAATCCGAAATTCTGGATAAACTAACCAATAGACCCCGAGTGTGCACGACGTTGGTAGCTTCTAAAGGTGGTTACTTTGATGATGGAAAGTTTTAAACCAAAATTCTGTTGTGTACGCTAAATTATTCCAAAAAATATGTTTTTTTGCTTGAATAAAAGATTATATTCAACGAGAGTTTATTATTTTGTATATTTCATGGAAAAACTAAAAAAAAAAAGTATTTATTACAATTAATGAGCGGTATATAAAGTAAAAATTTACAAACTGTATTTAATAACTATAATAATCCATTCTCTTCATCAGCATAGTAAGCTTCAACTAAGATAAATATATATATTTTTTAATAATATACTGTAAATAATAATTAAATTCCCGTGCGAAGAACGAGCACAACAGCCAGTACTTTACACGAGGTCTCACATATTTTCCTTTAGTAACTTTCTTTTTGAATGTAAAATGTTTTCCATTCAAAAATTAAAATCTGCACAATTTTGAGTATTTTTTAAATTCTCACTCATTAAAAAATTTACAATGAAGACAAATACTTGTCTAAATTGACAGATAAGTAAAATCATTGACTAAATACATGTGCAGTGACTAGATATTATATTTTTTATAATGGTAAAAAAAAAAATATATTGGTAAGAAATGCGATTTACGAAAAAAGAAACTTATTTTTACGAAATAAAATTATACTTAGAAAAGTCAGTATCAGATGACAATGTTTTAGCTTTTGTAAAAATATGCACATTTCCTGTTTTTGGTAAAGCTTACAGATATTGTTTGAAATTTAGCAGAATTTATTTGCATAAATATTACACCAAACTTTGATCAAAGTCTAATTCTTTTTATATATTTTTAAGGACGGGGGACTTTTGGATAATTTATTAATAAAAGTATCATTTATCAGATTTTTTGTATTATATTTTGTTTCACTGTGTTCAGAAAAACCTTCTTTACCAATAAATAACATGCAAACCGTGTTTTAATGAAATATTTTATCTAACTTTTATGAATCTTTAAAATTTATACAAGCTTTATTCCAAGCAGAAATTTAATATTTTGTGCGTAAATCAAATTTGGAAAATAGAAAGGAAAAAAAGCTACAATGTTATTCAGAAAAAGTAGTATTACTTTTATTTTTATGTTGTTTCCAGTTTAGTGCGTAAAAAACGTCCTATTTATTGCATCCATATCATGTAAAACGGATACTATTAATAATAAAAGTATTTCTTAACATAAAGTTAATAAAAATGTCAGTTTAAGAATGTATTCATACATTTACATTTTCTTTCCATGTATACATTTCTTTTCTTTCTTAATCAAATCTTATATTATTTCCTGTGATACATTTCATTTCTTGCTGTGATATGTTTAAAAAGGTTTTCATATATTTTCCATTATAAATTATAACGCTGCATGAGCGCGGATTTTTAAAAATATTTTTAACTTTTAAAAACCGTATTTTAAATATTAACTATTGCCTCAATTATTAGCACTCTGGTTGGGCCGTATTTTTAAACTTAGTTTACGAATACACGACTTGATTAGCCGCTGATGCTCAATCCGACTTTTGGAGACTGGAAATGCAGGATGAAGATCAGGGTAAGGTTATAGAATGCAACAACGTCCAATGAACATCGATATTTAACGTTAACGGCTCGCAGATACCGAAATATGAATATCTCTCTTTTTCAACAATTGCCTTTTCTCGGCTACTGGCGCCACATTTTTGACCCAAACTGTCCAAAAATGGCTCTACGCTATAACAATAGATCTAATGATTTCACCCCTATATGGACGACCGGTCAGAGCTCCATTTCGAATGATGTGGGAATTAGTGCGCCCACCAATGGATCCTCCCGCCCCTCCAACCGCCAAATCTGATACTTTTGTGCGCGAGCGCACGATTGATCCTAGTGCGACTTTCCCTACAAATGAAAATATGCCTATTATCGTGATGAACAGAAAAACGAGACTTGCCAGAGAAAAAACTATTGCGCCATTTACTTCGCTCCACTTTACATGCTCTGTTGCCCACTCCCTACGAGCGCGACGATTTCTTGCTGTTAACGTAACACACATTATTGGTCGGTGAGCATACAGACCTACCGCGTGGAGCTGATTTCGGACAGTTTGAGTCGAAACTGCTGTGCCAGTAGCTGAGCGAAGTTGTTTTTGTAGAAGAGTGGCATTCATATTTCGAAGTCTCCGAGCCGTTAGCGTTAAACATCGATCTCTATTGAGTGTTGTTGCACGTGTATGGCCTTGCCCTGGCCATCAGCTTACATTTTCAGTCTCCAAAAACCGGTTTCAGATCCTGGAAATCACACTTTGCGAAACTCCAGTGACTTTGGCTACTTCGGTTTGTGTTTGGACCCCGTCTAACCGACCAACAACTCTCCAAGCTTTTGAATCGGTTAAATAACTTCGCTAAGACATCGCAATAGGACGGTGGTGGGCCCTCTGTTATCTTTTCTTCTAGTAAACTGACGAGTCCAGCTCCATTTTAACTTCTTAACTTTACAAATGACTTCAGTGGCTTTGATTTGCTCTCTAATCTATGTATATCGCTCTCTGTGTCTTTGGGTGATTCTTGACATGCATCTCACCATACTCCTCTGGGTTGTTTGAAGCTTTTGTATAGTTTTAAACGTTAATGTCCAAGTTTCTGAAGGATAAATTAGTACAGGCAAAATACAGCGATCAAAATTTTTTCTTTTCAAATGAATTGGGAGATCGTTTTTCAATATTGCGATATTTCTTCCGAATGCTCTCCATGGACGTTTAATCCGGTTGTTAATTTCTTCCATGATGTTTCCGTTTATCGTAATGACCTGTGTCAGATAAGTATAACTGTACACTGTTTCAAATTTACCCACATCAACAGTGATCTTCAGTGGAGAAACAAAGAAATTTGACATAAATTTGTCTTACTAAGGTTCATTTTCAATTCAACGAGCTTGCTTTCTTTTTTTAATTCTTGAAGCATTTCTTGCAAATCCTGAAATCAGGAAAGAAGCAGTACAATGTCATCCGCAAACCTCAAATGATTTATAAATTATCCATCGATTTTTATGTTTTTTCTTTCCGATTTAGTGTTTTAAAAACTTCTTGAAACACTGCATTGAACAGTTTGAATGAAATTGTGCTCCTTGTCTTACACCCTTTCTGATTTTGAATGCATTACTCGTTTTGTGGAGTTTTAATTTGGCTGTTGCTTCTTTATAAATATTTCCATATATATGCATATATAATTATCATAGTTTCTCGAAGTAGTAAGTTTTTATTAACTGTGGTATGTCACAGTTAACTGTTTCTGAACATCTAGTAATACAGGGTGACAAGAAATAACTTGGACACACATGATACATTATAACTTTAATGCTAATGAAAATATTACGACCAAACTTCAAAATAAATATGAATACATTATTTTGTCTAATATATTTACAAATTTTCAAAGTGGCTACCTTTAGCCTTAATACAGAGGTTTAAACGGGTCACAAATTTTTCGGCTAGGGGCCGCAACTCATTTACTGATATTTTATCCCATTGCTTGCATAAGGATTTCTTTAGGGATTCCAAAGTTTTATGAGGTTTAGCACACACCCTTGTCTCCAAGATGGACCAAACAGAATAATCCATTGGGTTCAAATCTGGGGAAGTACGGTGGTCTTTCTTGAGCTTCAATGAAGTCAGGAAAATTTGTCTTGCACCAATCTTGAGTGCGTTTAGCTCTGTGTGCAGATGAGGAATCCTGTTTGGAGGTCCATGTTTTGTTTCCGAAGAACTTTTGCGACCAAGGTAAGACAACATCTTCCAAAATGAGTTTGCGATATGTTTGTTAATTAATCTTTATCCCTTGATCAACAAAAACAAGAGGTATTTTCCCACTAGCATATATCCCACCCCAAACCATTACAGATTGGGGTCGTTGACGCCGTTGAACAATGCAAGAAGGTCCAGATGCTTCTGATGACCAAACTCTATAATTATGGCTATTGTGAGTATGTTCAATCGAGAACAGTTTCTCATATGTGAAGACAAACGTTTGCCATCGATCACCTGCGGCCCGCTTTAACAGTTCTCTACACCTTTGAAGTCTTGTGCATTTGTTCTCTGCTGTTAGCTTTTGAGCCTCTTTCATTTTGTAAGGGCGAAGACCTCTGCTCTTGCCATCAAACGTGCGGTTTATCTGTTGATCTTCATCTCCCTAGCAACCTTTCTCACTGAAGTCCTAGGATTTCGTTGAACTCGGTTTTTGATAACTTTCCGGTTTCTTAATGTGTTAACTGTGCGCTTTCTTCCTCTTCCTGGCCTGTCATCATCATGTCCGAGTTCTTTAAAGCTTTTGATTGTGTGTGAAACCGTCTGCTTAGGCACTTTCAATAGTTGAACAATTTCACATTGTTTCTTTCCTTGCTTATGTAATTCAAGTATGGCAGATCATTTGTTAACCATAATGGTTATCACAAGTAACTTACTTACACCTGTTTAGTCGCTTTCTAGGATCAGTACCTAATGAAATAAATTTATAATTTTAGTGGTAGTTACAGATATTTCGTTTGAAACTTCGTCCAAGTTATTTCTTGTCACCCTGTATTAACATGTGATTCATTTGAGTGTAAAAATTTATCTACTGCTTATATATTTTAATTCTGGAGTCATTTCATAACTAATTGTAATAAACTAGCGAGTAAAGTCTTATTTCCTGAATATTTTATATCTAGTAATAATTATTACAAAGTTTTGTTGGCTATCTTGTTAGTACGACAGGGCTATTTCTTTCAGATAGCGATTTTGCGTTACCAGTGATTTTGCGTTGTTGTGGTGTTCCACTTCCAATATGCCAGGATGCCTGCCAATATCCAATTTTACCATTTAATTTCTTAAACTATCTTAAAATAAATATAATCAAAAATAAAACCTTTTACTTGCTCTATGTAATAAACGTAATATATTTTCGCCGGAGTTCCCCGACGTGATCACCGACATCGGCGGTGCTGGAAGTAGGGCTACGATCTTCTGCCTTTCCGCTAGCTCTCTTGAGCATGTGGCGCCATTGTTTGTCCAGCCCTTCCGCATCGTTGCCATTGCAGGAATTAAGATAAAGAATCTTTCGACAGCTTTGCGGTACGTAGCGTATTTGTGGTTTCGGTAATTTGCAATTTTCGCAACGATGTCAAAATGAATGTTTATGTCTTTTTGGTTCGCTTTAGTTAATGCCATGGTGATTTTCCCGGTTGCTATGTCATGGCTGTTTTCTTTTATACTCTAGTTTTTATTTTTATTTTTGATTAATCTAGATAACATTTTTTGTTACCTTCACTATCTGAGAAGGGGATTTTATAAATGCCAGCAGTTTCCAATAAGTGGACGGGGTCTTTATCACTCCTGATAATTTGGAAAACGTTAGGATTGTGTTTGATAGGAATATTTATGTTATGTTTGGCGGCGAAATTTTGTATTTTAATCGACGCACCACGGTCATATGGAATTGATGTAGTAAAACTAAGAGGGGGGGGGGGAAAGGTTGATAACTTGGGATATTGTTTAGAGTTTAAAAGCGTTTTTTATACAACTTATTAACTAAATGGTTTAGGCATCCTGCATTTTTGGTGTGGTGTTTAATAAGGTCTAATTCGTTTAGGAGATCTTCTGGTTCATTACAAATTAGTATTATCTTCTGGTTCATTACAAATTTCTTTTATATCTATTGATGGGTAAAGCTTGACGACATCGAGGCTAACGAAACGGAGATTTTCTTTAATATTAATTTCATGGCGTTTCTCACAGAACAGGGCTAGACAAACAATGGCGCCACATACTCGAGAGAGCTAGCAGAAAGGCAGAAGATCGCAGTCCTACTTCCAGCACCGCCGATGCCGAAGGTCCCGCCGGGGGACCCTAGCGAGAACATATTACGGCTATTACAGAGAGCAAGTAAAAAGTTTTATTTTTGATTATATTTAGTTTACAAGCTTTGTGTTTTCTGCGATTATTTACAGTTATCTTAAAATATTTAGAAATTTTATTGATGAACTCATCAACCGTAAAAATTCATTTTAAGTAGGACCGCGGTGGCCCAGCCGGTACAGCGCCGGCCTCGCAATTGGAAGATTGCGGGTTCGGTACTCGAGACGGCCAAAGACTGTCGTGTACACTAATGGCGGCTGGTGCACATAAAATCTGTCGTGGCCGCAATGTCCTCCCTGTTCCCATAAAAAATTATACCTCTGGGGGTCACCGAAGCGGGAGAGCCATTCCTTCCGTGGAAGATCAAAATTGCAATGGCGTGTCTCCGGACTACCTCTAGGGGTGAGTCCCAGACAGTCGCCAATTGCCCATCTGTGCAGCAGTAGTGCAACGTAAAACCCAACCAACCAACCAATCATTTTATGTAGTTTGGAATATAAGATTAATGTTTTTTTATATCAAAGATGTGAAAAATTTCCGTCTAAAAATCGAACCCGGGCCCTACGCTTAACGTGTAAAGGCTCTTCTACTGAACTGCCCCGACAGATAACCAGCTCGACATTTTTTACATAATAACCGTTACATCTGCGTTTTCAGATACCGTGACCTTGCCAACGGTTATTATGCGAGAAATGTCGAGCTGGTTATCAGCCAGAGTGGCTCAGTGGAAGAGTATCCTCACGTTAAGCGGAGGGCCCGGGCTCAGTTTCCGGTTCTGGCATTTTTCACATAGTTAACATAGAAAATCAACTTTATACTCCAAGCTACTTAAAATATCTTAAAAGATTTTGTCAAATCCGTAAAAACTTTTGCATTTTTAAAAACCTACTCTTAAGCTAGAGATTTTTCATCGATCGCCTGTAGAAACCAACTGCCGATCTTGGTATCCGAGACCATCAATATTCATAAATTGGATGACTTCTGAATATTTGTTGGCTCTATCTTCCAAGTATACATTGATAATGGCTTCTCAATATTTGTTGGCGATATCTTCGGAGTACATATCCATGATAGCTTCTTACTATGTGTTGGCGATATCTTTCTGAATATGTATTAATTATAGCTTTTAAATATTTGTTGTCGATAACTTGAATATATTTATAGATTATGGTTTCTGAATATTTTCTGTCGAGGCTTCTAGGATATGCATGGATTATGACTTCTAAATATTTGTTTGCTATTTCTTCTGGATATGTTCTGATGATGGCTTCTGAATAGATGTCTACATCCTCTTAATTGTGATGTCTCCTGAATAGTTGGTGAATAGTTGGTTTCTATACATATATTTAATTTTTTTTTTTCTTACAAGATTGTAATATATAAATTAGTCATGTCGTACTAAACTAAATTCTGTCAAAGACATATTTTTATTTTTATTTTTTCTTTATTTGTAAATGATTATTCCTGATTCAAATGGCAACTAATAGTTCTTTGTGGAGTTATTGTGAGTAAATTTTATTAGCTAATTTTTTCAATCACAGTTTCAATTAATTAATTTAATTTTAGTTCTTTTGAGTTCATTTTCTCTCTTGATTTGTGGTCCGTAAATGGTTTAGGCTTGGTACAAAGAAAAAGTTATTTGCATGCTTTGTTTTCCTACCAAGCCTTTGATAAAGTTAGGAAACTAGCATGCTTTCATTTATTTCCAATTATCTTGACCTCTTGGAGTGCCGCCAATTGCCCATTGCGCAGCACTAGTGCGACGTAAAAACTCAACCAATACAACCCAATTATCTTGTTTTACTTCAATTTTAATTAGATTCACTGTAGCTTTGGAATTGATCATACAAATTGTTTAATTTGGAAATATTCTTTAAATTTATATATTTGAAATATTTTAATACATATTTATTATATATGTATATATATATAACCAAATAACTTTTTAAATATTTTTGGTGGTGTTAAAATATCAGTTTCCTATGTTCCCAAAATTTATAAAACATTTATTTTTAAAATTAATTAAAAAAGGTTATTAGTCTGACAATCTTTAAAGTTTCTAATAATTAATCCTTAGCAGTTTTAAAACTTGAGAATTGATAGGAAGCTTTCTCTTTTAAAAGTAAAAAAAAAAAAAAAAAAAAAAAAAAAATCTGTCAAAGTATTCCTTAAGGAATGAATTTTTGTTTTATTCTTAAGAACTGAAATGCTCTTAGATGAACGAAACTACCTGCTACTGACGGCTACTTTTTCTCACAAATATGAATTATAAATAGAGCAACACTTAATAATCTTTTCGATGTTGAAATCTCGAAAGCAGATAATTAACAACGCAGAAATGCATTTCTCTGACATTCCAATTTCGCAACTTTGTCTCTTAATGAGATGTTATGGTTCAGTAAGTAAGGATTTTCTTGCGAAAATTTCATTAAAATTTGTGAAAGATTCAAAACCAATCTCCTTCACTATGCATGAATAGTTAAATTAAAACTGTTAAAATATACAGTTTGTGTATGGTTATGATAAGATTTAGGAATAAAAGATGCATTTCAAAAGCTTTAATGAAAAAGATACAAGGAATATGAGTAATGGTATTTAAAAAAAAAAAAAAAGAAAGAAAAGAAAAGAAAGAAACTGTATTTAAAATGTTTATTGATAAAGATAATAATTCTTAAAAAATGTTTTTAAATGTTTAACACATTAGAGAGGAATATATCTTTCATTTGACAGATGTAGCAGAATGTTTGTCATTAAAATATTAGCTGAATTTTTAAATTATTCCTATTCTTATTATCTTGCTTAAAAGAAGAAAAAAGCGTTTATAAGATTTTACGAATAATTCTGCCTACGTGAGAATCAATGAAATTGAAAGATTTAGCAAAATGTTTTCCATTAAAATATAAGCAGTCTTTTTTTCTCCTTTGCTTATTTTTTAAAAATGTTTAGGCCTTCAAAAGATTTTCTGTAATACTGGCAACATCAGCATTTGTGTAATTCAAAGATTAGTCTCCTTTAGTCTGAAAATTTGAAGCTTTAAAGCCTGCAAACGTCATTCTATGTCCTCGGCAGTTGTGCATGTGTAATTTGTGGGACAGCTAATTTATTTTGAAATAAAAAGTACTAATTAAGCCCATCTCTTAAACAGTCGAATTAAAAATAAATAAATAAAAATGAGCGAAATGTAGCGGTAAAGCCTTTTTTTTTTTTTTGTGTGTGTGTGTGTGTGTGTGTGTGTTTCACAATCGATTCGTGCCTTTTTTGAGACTAATGAAGAGCCATTTTTTCACTGGGAAACAATTTTTACCAGGTTTTATATATCCTAGCGTTTGTTAAGAAAGTACTTATTCAATTAGTTGTCCCTTTGATAAATTTGTATACAGGGAGATCTAGGAATTAACCAAAGAATTAACCATTTCCTATTTGGAAATGGTTAATTCTTTGAAATTCCCTATAACCCCTTAACGCGCGGTGTCCTCGTCACGAGGACGCAAAATTTAAGATCCAGCTGAAAAAATTCATCCCGGAAATATTTTAGCAAAAATTCACGTTTATAACATATCAGAAAAGGCCGGTTTTTTAAACCTCAAAATTTAAAATTTCTTTTAGTTTAATTTAGTTCATGAATTCCGGTGGCAGTATAATTTAAATGTTTCAAATTGTCTTGCGCCGCAAGGGGTTAAGGACCAATGCAGATCTCCAGTATACGATCGCTTTTCAAAAGAATAAATTACATGTGATTTTTAAAGATAACTTATTACGCAAGGCAAAATAACAAATTAATAATTTAGATGAAATTTTATGTTGATAAACTTTAACTTGGATCATATAAAAATGTTCTAAATTATTTCTCAAAATTTAATGGCCTATCTGGTAGCCGAATGATTATATTATGTTTTCTTCTATACCAAATTAACTTTTTTTTTTTTTTACTTTCTTTTTCTTTTTTAAATTTTTAAACAATTTGAACTTTTATAACAGTTCACTCAATTAACTTTCAAGTTAATCAAATCAATTAAAACATCTTATTCTTGAAACCGCGTTGTGAATGGGAAGAGGGCAAAACGTGATTTCACATAATACTATATACCTAAAAAAAAAACAAAAAAAAAAAAAACAGATATACGTGAAATTTTTCCTCTAAAATATAGTTAATACAAATACCTAAAAACCAATTTCTCGAATTTTAGAAATTCAGTCCCTAAAGGGTGAAGGGGGCAAAACGTGATTTCAAATAATCCTTTATATCGTAAACAAACAAACAAACAACAACAACAAAAAAAAAAGATATATGCTAGATTTTTGCTCTAAAATATAGCTCACACAAATATCTAAAAAGCAATTTCTGGAATTTTAGAAATTCGTCCCAGGTGGGGCGGGAAAGGGGGCTATGCGGCAAAAATAAAAAAATAAATAAATAAATAAAAAAAAAAATAAAAAAAATAAATGAATAAAAATAAAATAAATAAATATAAATAAATAAAAATAAAATAAATAAATATAAATAAATAAATAAATAAATAAAATAAAATAAATAAATAAATAGAAATACAGTTAGATCGTTCAAAATTGGTACAGATAGGTTTTAGTGCAAATTGAATGAAGATATTTTCGAAAGTGTAAAGTTATTGGGAGGAGCGGGAAGGGGAAGGTTGTGGGGAGGGGGCAAAAAATAAAAATATAGTTAGATCGTTTAAAATTGGTTCACAGAGGTTTTTGATACCAACAAATCGATTGCGAATATTTTCGAATTTGTAAAATTTTTAGGAGAGCCGAGAAGGGGGTGCGGGCAAAGGGGCAAAACAAGAGAAATAGAGTTGGACCTTTCAAAATTGAAATGTATAGGTTTTCGGGACTTACAAATCGAATGCAGATATTTTCTAAAGGGAAAACTTATTGGGATAGATGGGTGGGGGGGGGGCGAAGAGGAAAAAATATAGAAATAAGAGTTAGAGCGTTCAAAATTAGTATTATTAGGTTTTAAGGCCCGATAAATCGATTGCGGATATTTTCGAAAGTGTAGAATTATTACGAGGGACGGGAAGGGGGGCATGAGCATTGGAAAAAATAAAGAAATTCAGATAGAACATTGAAAATTAGTATTATTAGGTTTAAAAGCTCGAGAAAATGATTGCGGATATTTTTGAAAGTAAAATAATTAGGTGTGGCGGGAACGGTGGGCGAAGGAAGGAACACGAGCGCCATGAGCGTGTGTATACGCTGCCGCAGGCAGTGGGGGCCCGGACCGATTATTCCACCGATGAGAGACGAATTTTTTTGTATTTTATATTTATGTTTTTCTCTTACAATATTATAGTGATTCATTAAGAATGCCGAACATAAATGCGCGCGTGCAACGCACAGTGGCCTGCGCTGCCGAAGGCAGTGGGGACACGGTGCGACATTTTTTTCCGATCAGAATTTTTTTTTCCTCTTTTTTTTCACATGATAAAAGTTAATGCAATTTTGAGAATTCATTAATTATAGTGATTCATTTAAAAATAGTAACCAACGAAGCGAGCGTAGCCTGCTAGTGTGCAATAAATGAGAGTAGAACGACATCGCAAACTGAATTCAAATGTTAATGTTGCAGAATTTTTAGATTAAATCACTAATTAATCCTTATTCCGCTTTTTCACGAGTAAGAAATCTTGTTTATTATCTTTACTTCTATAGCTACATAAAAATATATGAATTTCTATGAATGTATTTAGTTGGTAAGACAAACATAAAAAAAAAAAGTCTAGTTAAATATTTTAAATTTATTTTTTAGTCTAAAGTATATATATATATATATATATATATATATATATATATATATATATATATATATATATATATATATATATGTTTTTTTTTCATTAAATATGATAGGTGTAACACTAACAAATTAATAATGAAAGATATAAGAAGATAATTAAAGCAAACAACCAATATATATTTAATATGTATTTATAATATCGGTTTTATTTCAATAAAATATTATTTGATAATAATAATATATAATAATACATAGTCCTTTTATGGATCGACTATTACAGAAATGGCCAATAGCCTTGCAAGCTGGATCCATCAGACCATATGACAAGAACATGGATTATCATTATTTCATTATTACTGTTTTAGTGAATCATATATAGTTAATTATGATATGGATGTAAGATAATTCTATAATCGGATTCTGAATTCTGGTACTGATGTTTCGTGGACCTTAAAATGAAACCATTAAGCACGAGACGCTACAATTTACAAAATCATGCACAAATAATTACAATAGTGTAATCTGAGTTAGAGAACTCATTTGTTTCATGCTGATAATTAGAATGCTGTGATGCCTTTCGTACTGTTGCCAAGGAGATTACAGTCATTTGCGGCATCCTGTAATGAGACAATTTGCCGTAAACACCAGTATTTTACAATAACATGCCTATTCGAATCAATAGTTATGTTAACAATACCGTATTTGAATAAGGAAAATGTATTTTTTGTTAAAACTTACGCTACATTCAAACTCATATAGATAAATTTTACATTTAAAAATACAATTAATTTGTTTAAGTTAAAAAAGACTAGTGAATCATTTAGAAGTAATCAACAGATTTGATTTCATAGTTGATTTAATCTATGTCAAAGCACGATATAAATTATAGAAATGATTTTAAGTTTATGATTTATCCATAAATTACTGCAGATTATAGATATTTTTTGCAAATAAACTATGAAAGACATTTTTATTAAATTATATAAAAGGATATTGAAAATTACTTTGCAGTTGTTATCACGAATATATTTCTATGTCTATTTTCTAAAGATTTAATATGTATTTTGTTTTTAATTATAATGTGCTGCTTTATTTCTCATAAAATCTCACGGTCTAACGTATTTTATTGCCAAACAAATTATCAGAGTACCACCAGATATATGCACAGTTAGACATTGGTATGTGTTATATAAATGTAGATTAATATTTTCATTCACTTTTCGAATTTTACGTGCTATTTAATTTTTGTTTTCTATATTTTAATACATACATACAGAGTATTTTATAACTATTTTTCATAAATCTGCATAAACCTTCGGAACACGATAACAAGTAAGACAGATTTAGAAACATGGAGTCGCATGCTCAACTCAATATTTCATGAATTTAGGTATATAGTTTTTTAAATATAAATACAATTTTCCTTAAATTAAAACTATTATGAAAACGTAATCGCCATTTTGAGTTGTTTGTAGATATTTTCAAAAGATCTAAAACATAATTAAACTTTTGTTTCATTTCCTTTAATATCTTCTGTACATATTCAAAATTTGAAAGATATTTCAGCAATATTTTATATTATTCTTTTAAAATCTATTTTCCAATGTAGACAAATCTTACTTTGTTATATACTGTTATAAAAATTTTACATGAAATTTTAGATGCCTATATCAAAATTTATGTACGGAAAATTGATATTAAATGCATAATTTAACTAACAAACGTGTTTGCTATCTGCCTTGTCCACGGAGAATTTCTAGAATATTTGTTTACGAGAATCAGAAAATTCAAATTCTCTAGTAATCATAATTAAGATATGCCATCATTCTCATCAATTATTCAGATCAAATATTCAGATGAAATATTTAGGAAAATTTCATCGCTTACTCAAACAAAAATTTGCCATGAATAGATAATCAGCGTTGAATTCCAAAGACGATATGGTTTTAATTGAAAATTGAATTTATTCTTTGCTTGGATATGAATCAATTTAACATTTAAATATATAATTATGTAAATTTAGAAGAAAATATATTAATAATTAAAATTTAGTAACTTCATTTTCTGCTAATAAATACATTTGAAAAATGTTTAAATGCGATAAGATGTTTAAATCACATTCTGTTGGTCTCAGTGCGTACAAATTTTAAAATATTATTCAACTGTTTAATTTTAGACGTTAAAAGTTGCCAGGTTTCTACTTTGCTTTTGAACCATTCTATGGTATGACATGGTGACTCATTTAAATGTGTTATAGCATTTTTTAAAAACAAAATTTATTAAATAATTTCTTTAAAAAAATTAATATAACACCTTAGTTTCCTATATTCTAGTCAAATATACCAATTATTTTTTTTAATTGTGAAATTTTTATGACATGCTTTTTAACTAGCATCTACATCTGTTAAAATTCCTGCGAATTGTGTAATGATAAAAGCTTGATTACTTTTTCATAGTTAAAACAGATTCAAGTAATCAAAATAATACCATTTTTAATATAAATTTTAGTTGTTAAAACTAAAAAAAATTTTATTTGACGGGTGTGACAAAAATTGAGATGGGTGTGAAAATAAATATTTATTACTTTTGTCACACCCGTCATAATAATTGGGTCAATCCGTTAACAATAAGTTTACCCACAGAAGATTTCATATATATATATATAAGCGTTTCATTGTATATATACAAGCATTTTTTATGTGAAAAATGTTACTGATAATAATATATATATATATATATATTTAACAAAACGAGACTGCAAAAACTAGTTGCTTTTAATTACATACATTATTTACAGTCACACACACACACACGCAAAAAAAAAAAAAAAAAAAAAAAAAGAAATCTGGAGTGTCTGCACTCAACTTTCCGAACATTAAGTAATTAACTGTTGCATAAATGAAATAAAGTAAGAGAAATCATTAAATAAGCAAAAGAGAAAGTTATAATAGGGTGTATGAGTACTTTCCACTTATAGTATGTTGTTTAATTTAACGCTGTTGCCTTTCAAATAATTTGAGTCCGTAGATAATAATAATAAATTTTCTTTGTGCCCCTGTAAACATCTATAAGTGCTAGTCTCACCAAAATCTATGAAATTCGTGTAATGGTTACCTATAGCATGCATATAAACTTCCAGATCAATCTGATGAAGCATTTTAACGCTATCACTTTTTAAATAATTTGAGCCCATAAGCCACAATGATAAAGCATTTTTCTTTGCGTCCCTGTAAAAAAAAAAAAAAAAAAAAAACTATAAGTGTTTGTCAAAATCTTGGTTTCTACGACTGAATTTTCAGTTCATTCAAATGAGGCGTTTAGACGCAATCGCACTTTTAATAGTTTAAGCCCATAGGGCATAATGATAAAGAATTTTCCTTTGTGTCCCTGTAAAAAAAAAAAACTATTAGTGCTAGATTCACCGGAATCTTTATGGTTCATTTGACGGTGACCTACAGTACGTATATAAATGTTCAGGTTGTAAGATAAGAGGTTGAGTCAATTGTAGGTCACCGCAGGTAAGCGATGGGAAAGTAAGACCGTAACGCAGCACCAAAGGTTGAGAATACAAGTCTGATACACGCAATAGATTGAGGTTGGGATGATTTTATCCCAGCAAAAGTGATGGCGCAATGGACTAAAGTTGGGATGATTTTACGCCGGCATGGAGTCGCAAAGATGAAGGTAGGATTCACGCAGTTTGCGTAGGATGTGTTAATACGATTTGTTATTAGAATAAAGAATTGAAGCGATGGAGTTGTCTGTTTTAAGGTAGTTAAATAGCGAGTGTGGGAAGAGGACGGGTGTTGTGTTGATGGTGGAGATATTGCAAGATTGTTGTGTTGGTGGCGTAGAGATTACGAGGTTGTTATATTGGTGGAGTAGATATTAAGAGACAGTTTTTCATGAGTGATTTAGATCTTCCTAGTGATATATTTCTAGAGCGATACGTTGTGGAGCGGTAGGAATATCCTCTTCATTTTACGGGATTTAGAGTCAACGAGTTATTTCATTAAAAACAACGACGAGCTTTTCGATTGTCCTAGTCAATCACCAGCGGTGAGCAAAATCTTTATACAGAGGCTGTTCGCACATTTTTTAGACGATTTTATTTCGCAGTAAGAAAAAATCGTTTGCATGGAGAATTTTATTTTTACAACAGTTATATTTTTGGAAGTTTTATTTATCTTCTGATATTTAGAATTTTTGTTTAGATGCAAAAATACGCTTTTAAAAAGGCAGTGGATGGAAGGATAAGTTTCCGCTCTTTCCAAAGAGAGTTTTTAGTGAAATCTTTATGAAAAGCATTTATCAGGAGAAAAATGGAAAAATGTCGCAACAATAGATGAATCTTGGGTCTATTTAAGTGGCTGCAATAAAAAAAAAAAAATCAATTTATTATCACAAAAGTGGAGAAAAAAAAATTTGCTACATGGTTCAAAGCATCAAAAGAAAGTTTTTCTAAAGGATTTATGATTGCCACTGGTTTTTCATACAAGCGCAAGATAAAAGTAAAAAAAATGTGACAAAAATGTCAAAATCAGCTCTAAATACTATCAAGAACATATTTTAATTCCAATTTTTAAAAATGAAAATCCAGATCTTTATCCACAATGCTATCAATCCGTTGAACTGTATCAAGACAAAACAAGCAGCCACACATCGCAATCCGCAATTGCTTTTCTAGAAAAAAATGGAACAAAAAACGGGAATTAAAACCATACCCTTCACTGATATTCCTGCTAAATCTCCTGATGTATCACTGTTGGATTTTTGCGTTTTTTGACTCTTAAAATCAACATTATCCAAACACCGACTACAACGCTTTGTGGACTTTGGAAAGCCGTTCAAGAGGAGTAGAAAAATATACCTCTTCCGATATTATAAAAAGCATTATTATCATAGAAATTACGATGTAGAATGATAGTTAAGAACAAGGGCTATCAAACTGAACAATTAAAACACGAAATATGAGTGAAATTGCTTCAGTACACTCCATCAAAATCGTCTGAAAAATGTGCGAACAGCCTCTGTATTTATTTAGTTTATTTATCTAATTATTAACTGAGTTACTTGACGGGTAAATTCCCCCAATATTTTCGAGTTAAATAAACTCTTTTTTATTTACATTTATTTAAGAGTCTCATCAACTTATTTCTTGCACTCCGTGCAGCGGCGATCTATAGCATGTGCATAAATTTTCAGCTCAATTGAATTAGCCGTTTAGACGATATCACAGTTTAAAAAATTTTGGCCCATATAGACTGTAATGATAAAGAAATTTTCTTTGTGTTCTTGTTAAAAAAAAAAAAAAAAAAAAAAAAAAAAAACTATAAACGCTGGATTTACCCATATTTATACAGTTCGTGTGACGATGACTCATAACATGTGTATAAGTTTTCAGCTCAGTCGAATAAGGCATTTAGACGCTATCGCACTTTAAATAGTTTGGGTCCATATACCATAAAGATAACAATTTTTCTTTGTATCCCTATAAAACACTATGAGTGCTAGATTCACCAAACTCAATAGGGTTCGGGCTATGATGACCTATAACATACGTACCAGCTTTCAGCTCATTTGAACAAAGCATTTTCACGCTATCATATTCACTCACTATACATACACACATGCATCATCGTAAAAATAGTAAATATAAATTCAGAGGACCTCAAAGCGTGTAGAAACACCAAAATCTCACTAAGATTTTTGGCAGAATTACAATACTTTCTTCACTACAGTGTTCGAAAAAAAAAAAAAAAAAAAAAAAAGATTTTTTAAATAGTATGTCAGAATGAATGAAAATGTTTTGAAATCTTAATGGTTATTGCTCCTTGGCTTAGTCGGTTAGAGCGTTAAGTTAATAAGGCGGTGGTACGGCGTGTTAATTTTTGTACCCCTGGAGGTAGTCCGGAGACATGCCATCACAATTTTGATAATTAAGTAGAAAATGTGCCAATTCATAAAAGAAAATATTTCGTTGATTACACAGTATCCTCAGAATTTTTGAAGATTTTTTTAAGAAGCTTTTTTTTTTTTTTTTTTTTAGATATTAAAAAACACAAAATATTTTAGATATTAAAAAAGCACAAAATAAAAATTTTAAGTAAAAATCACATTAATAAATATTTTTTTGGAAGCTTTTTACTGAAATTGGATTTTGTCATCGCGTCTTCGTGTCACACTGAAAAGCAAAACGCCTCCACTTTAACGTAAATGTTAGCACCTTCTTTTTTCGTCGGTTGTTAGCTCAATTGAATAGAGCGTCATGTTGATAACGCGATGGTTGTAAGTTCGATTCTTGAAGGCCGATGTGTTACTTTATTGCAGATAATTAATAGGAAAGATGTCAAATGAAAAAATAAGGATCCTTCGTTGTCTACACACTATCCTAAAAATGTTTGATTAATTTTTTCAAGAAGCATCTTTTAGTTACTAAAGCGCACAAAATAAAAATGTAGTTAAAAAAAAAAAAAAAAAAAGCTGGAAGTTTTTATTGTGTAGCCATTAAAAAAGCATTAAAAAAAATCTTGCATGGGCATGCTATAAAAAATAAAATTATAAATGCTTAAAGAAAAATATAAATATTTCACTTTGTAAGAAATGAAAAATTTTAAATATTCAAAATACTTTAAAAAGCATTCGAGGACAATATTCTTTTTGTATAAGTATTTGTTGGAAACTTTTAGCATGTTCTATGACATTTCTTTACTGTTCTTTGATTTTTGGTTAGAGCGTGTCGTGGGTTCGATTCTCCAAGGACCGATGTGTTAATTTTTGCAGATAATTAATAGAAAAGGTGTCAGATGATAAAATAAAATATTTCAAAGTCTACACAGTATCCTTTGTTCATTTTTTTAGAAAAGCTCTTTTTATAACTAAAAAGTTTAAAAACATTTTTAACACTGGAAGCTTTTTATTGTGGAGCCCTGAAAAGCATAAAATAAAAATTTATTCTTGCAAAGTCATGCTATAAATAAATTAAAGTTACAACACTAAGAAAATTTTAGTTAAAAATATAGATATTTCATTTTTGCTAAAGATGAGTTTTAAATATTCAAAATATTTTAAAAAGCTTTCGAGACCTTTGAAATTTATGGCTTAACAAATACTTATATAGAAACTAATGACTACGAATATTGGTCTCGATAGCTTTTTAAAATATTTTGAATATTTGAAAATTTTCATTTCTGGCAAAAGTGAAATACTATACTTTTCTCTAAAATTTTCTTAGTGTTGAAACTTTCATTTATTTTTAGCATGTGTTTGTAAGAATAATTTTTTATTTTATGCTTTTCAGGGCTCCACAATAAAAAGCTTCTACCGTTAAAAAGTTTTTTTTTTTTTTTTTTTTTTTTTTTTTTTTTAATTAAATTTTTATTTTACTTTACTTACTTTTTTAATTCATATTTTACATAAATATAGCTTTGATTTAATGTTTCACGAATTATCCTGGATTGGATTGGAAAAATCTAACCTATATACCCGCTTTTACATCAGGTGGATCTTTTGCTTATTTTTATTTATTTATTTATTTATTTTATTTAATTTTTAACAAAAATTTAATTTCCAAACATTCTTTTATGAAATATATTATTTTTTGCATTCGAAAAGTCTAATAAACTGTTATTGATATTTTTTTTATAGACTACATAATTTTTATTTAGAAACTATCTTAAACTATTTTATTACAAAAAATTAAAATTTTTCAGTTATGAATAAAATAAAATAAAATAAAAAACTTTATAAAACACTAACTATATATTATTGCAATCTTGATATGTGAGTCATTAATTTTTTTTTTTTAATATTACTTTAACAAATGCGACAGTAAGTATACCATGATATATTTTATAATTACAGCGTAACAAAATTGGATTAAAAAATAATATATATTTTAAATGAGTGAGAACAATATTAAAGATATCTACTTTATCTTGATTATTTATGAAGTAATTAAATACTAAGTACCATTCTGTGAAAACGGTGTTTCAGTTCTGAGGTGAAGAAGAGCCGTTACAGTAGCATTCATAAACCAGCAAAAAGTAAGAAAGTGATAGATGATAGATAAGCCCCTAAAATTGAGAAAATATCTTTTATTTAATTTATTTTTGGACTTCAACAAATGAATAAATAATAAATTATATTTTCAATTCACAGTTAATATAAATCAGTAATTCATAAAACAATGATTAAAAATATTATGTTTCAAATCAGGTTGATATTAAGAATCAGTCCAAAGTGTCCCCAGACTATTTTTATACGGTAGAAAACATAAAATCAAAATTATTTTCTTCATCTTTATCAAACATATACTTATTTTGAATAAGTAGAATTTATTATTCTTAAATTATTCTAAAATTGTATCCATAAAAATTTGGCAAATATACATACAGTAAAAAATGCATATTTTTGTTTAAAAAATTTCAATTTATCAAATTTTTTGTCGAAGTTAAACTAAAAATTTGTATTCAGTAGCTATAATTATTTATTTGATTTTATTTTTTCAAACGAACGCTAAATTTTTGCAGATGGATTATTTAAACTCCTTAGTTCTATGAACTAACGAACTGAATTGTTTCCCAAAATCATACATTCAATACTTTCACTTTCCCTTTAACTTGCACTTTTTTTTTGTCGTACTTTTGCATATAGTAATACAATATTCTCTGCATACATTTTTTCTGGTGAAATCGATTGCTTTTATAATTTTTAAGATGTTTAGGAGCTAATTTTTCTTAACACGCTAAGTTTGACAAATTTTGGTATTTTTCTGTTACTTTAACCACACATATGTATTTATTTATTTTTAATTTTATTTCTTGATTTAGTACTGGTCTACCTACAATTTCCTTTTAGTGATAAAGAATGCCCATTCATAAATGTTATTTAATTAGTAAAATAATCAAAACTGCGCTGAGAATTTACAAATGAAATATGATGCAACAACGAATGTTTAAAAACTGAAATTATATCTAGAAATGCTAGGATGAAAGCCGTCAAAATAAAAAATCTTAAATTTAGAAATTATGTGCCACTTATTAAAATGCCACTTTTTCAGATGTTGTAAGAATGGGAGGTTTTTATTTAAAAACACAAAAAACATTAATTATAAAAAATCAATGATAGATTGTTTGATTATTATTGTCTTCTATGAGAAAAAATAATTATGTATAGAATAAAATGTTTCGACCTTACATTTTATACATATATATTAATAGAATACAAAACACATATTACGTTACTCAAACCATATTTTATGTTACTCAATTTATATAACTAAAGTATTTATATACTTTTTTCTATTTCAAATAATTATTACTGCAAAATAATAACTTAAAAGAACCTTTTATAGTATTTAGAAATTTAAAGAATTTATTTCTTTTTTTAAATGTAATATTTATCAGTATTAATTTAATTTAATAATTTATCACATCAAAGTGAAAAATTCCAATAAACTTATCAAATTGCACATTCCTACACACTGTTAAAAATAAAACATTACATTTTTCCAATAAAAAGACTTCCAATTTAGCTGCAGCCAATACTTTTAGAAACTTGGTGTGTTAAGTTTCACCATAATGTCGTTTCAATAGTAAGGGCTACTTAAATGGAGAAATTTAGCACTGATTTTCTGGTTGTAGCTAAATTGCTAAATTTGTATCATATTTTGGGAGAAAAGCTTAACTTTATTTATATAATCGGTTCTACAGTGTGAACATTTGATAAAATCATCAATTCAAAATTTATTAGTAAATTTTACAACAATTGTTCAGTAATTTGAAATACACTTCTAATGAATTTGAATAAGCAAACTTCTAGTGAGTTTGAATAATTTAGTACCAGAATCATTTTGTTTTCGATTATAATAATAGTCCTAAATTATCTTGTCTAAAAACTGCTTCGATTGCGACAGATTTTGGCACTTATTACAAATAGATCTAAACATATTTTTTTCTCACGTTACTTTTGCTAGGTTCTTAAAACTAATTCTTAGAAAGGCAAAATGCTTACAATGCCAATACAATATAATTAACTTTTACAATTTTAAATTTTTTACTCAAAAGCCGCAATGTTGTAGGGCCTATCAGGCCCTTTTTACAGGTATACAGCTTTGAATTTACTCTTTAATATAGTGTAAATAATTTGCACACTAGATTACGGCCATTGACCGGCAAAATGTGTTCTCGTCACTTACTGTAAAAATTAAGTTATGCCTGTAAAACTGCCTGGATTTTTTCTCGAAGAAATTAAATGACTTTAATAAACGACGAATACTTTGCATTTTACAGAAATTTGTTACAAATACTGAAAATGGATTTTTTTCTCAAAAAAAAAAAAAAAAAAAGAAAGGGGAGCTGGCCGTATAATTCAACGGTCAACTCTTCAAATTTTACTTATCTTACTATCTTACATAATGTATAGAAAAGTCATCTTAATTTAAGATTTGTACCGATTTGTCACAAACACACATGCATGCACAAAAAAGAGAGAAAACATATCTGAATAAAATTTTCTGTTATTTTTGCTAGATTCATAAAATCAAGTTTTTGAATGACAAATTTCTTAAAAGATCAATTAATTATAATTTGGACTTTTCCTTTCCTTCAATTTTTACTAAAACGTCGCTATGTTTTTCAGTCATATCCAGCTATTTAGAGTCAGTTTGTCAATATTAACTTATAGAGCTATAAATTAACTTCAGTAAGAAAAAGCTTTAATAATTTAATATTTTTATCCATTTGTTATCCTGATGTATGCATAAAAAGAGAGGGAAAACAGATCTGAATAATAAATTTTATGTATTTTTGTTAGATCCATAAAACTGATTCTTTGAACGACAAATTGTTTACAAGATCAATAATTTATAATTTGATTTTTCTTTCCTTTCTTTCTTTAATTTTTTCCGAAAGAAAAAAGAAAAAAGCCGCAATGTTCAATAGGGCTTATCTAACTATTCTCTTTCAGTTTATCAGTGTTGATTTATATAACTCTGAATTTACTCTTTAGTAAAAAAGCCATCTTAATTTAAGATTTATATTTGTTTGTCAAACGCTCATGTATGCACAAAAAAATAAGAAAAAATGAGTTACGCTTTATGATTTTCCTCCTTTGTGACATTCTCTTCTTCAGATGAAGCTTTTTTGCCACTTTCCATTTGATTTCATCTTTTCTTTGTAGTGAATCTTCCATTCGGTGATTTCCATGAAAAGAACCAAAAGTTGAATCGTTTGAAATTCTGCAATTCAAAATACAGCAAACCACAATAGACTTATATGACTAAACTTATAAGAGATATTTTTATACCATTTCCTTTTCAGCTTGCATTTTATAGAGTTCTATGCATTTCGAGAAAAGGTCATTAGTCATTAAAAGGGAAGGATTTTCGCTGATGTGCTGAATAAAAGGACTAATTTAACAGCATTTGTAATCTTTGAATTGAATGAGGGGAAAAAAAAAATAGGGTACTTCCATTAAGAACTTCTGATAATGATGAATGAGTACTTATAAATCTTAAGTATTTGACTTGTTTAATTAAATAACTACTTAAAAAAATCAATTTGTTTCACCTTTCAAAGTATTTTTAAAATGTATGTACACTTTTCTTGGAATAAGAAAAACAGTAATTTAAAGTACACATCCGAAGGTGAATAAAAAAAATAAATAAAAAGGATTAGTTATGCATTTATCATAAGCGAAAAAAAAAGAAAAGAAAAAAGTTGAATGAAGAGTGAATTAATCAGCACTTCACTTAACATATACTCTGTCCTAATTCGTTACGTATTCACTCTTAAATGTATTGAAAAAAAAATATTTGTTCAGTTATGTAGATCAAGGATAGTACCGTTCAGAACTTTTAACAAATTCTGCTGATTTTCAATTTATAATTGTAACATGCATTAAAGGAAATAGAAAATTATTTAATTTGAAGCTAAATTATATATTAGTCAATTTGAAAATACTTGTGGAAAAGTTTTTTCCGATTTATATTTGCCTCGCCATGCTATTTTTTAATGATTATTACCATCAACCGTTGATATTTAAAAAATATTTTTATTTAGCTATTGAATTAATTAAAATAATATCCCCAACTGTAAAAAAATAATTTTGTGGAAAAATAATTAAAATAAAGAAATTAAGTGTTAATTATTATTATTATTTATTTATTTATTTTTTACTTTCAATTGTTATTTAAGCGCAGAACTCTTGTTCAAAGATCATTCAATTAAAATGTGTAATTTATTCGAATAGGAAAATAATTGCAAATAATTAGGAAATATTAGGAAAATCAAATTTTACATATAGAATTTACATCTAGTTTTGTAATTGTGATTTAAATTTCAAGGCTCTTTCAGAATATCTGAATACAGTTTCATTTACGAGCATTTCAAGTGAAATATATTTTACCAATACGAATTAATTTACTTAGCTTTAACATAAAATTTTCTAATTGCTAAATTACTTATTTATTGTCAACGGGTTTGAATAAAAAGTGGCAGAACAAGATACTTGAGACACTTTTCGGTACTAAAATCAACAAAAGGAATTTGTCAGTCGAATAACAAAATACGGAAAAGAAATACAGGAAATACAGTCAAATCAGTCATACTTCGAGTGCTTTAGACTCTTCTAGAGTTCTCAGATGATCATTATCCACCTCTTTCTTTGATCTTCTACGTGAAGAAGAGGATAGGGGAGATAAAATTCCATCAATATTATTTTTGTTCCTTTGGTAGCTATCCATTATCCGTCAGAGCGCTTCATTACGTGCAATCTCTATAGTTTCACAAGGAAATTCAGAGGCTAAAACATGAGCACTTTTGGAACTTTTTTTCCTAAATATATCATAATTCTGTGAAAATGGACATAATGTTTAAAGTAATTTTTTTTTTTTTTTTTTTTTTTTAGGACGAAATTATTGTAAGTTGAAAATATTAATCTGGCGATATGCCTTTTTGACATATTATTTAAATTTAAACAAATAATAAATAAAATAAAATAAAGTAAAATAAAATAAAAACTCGTTTCATCTTTGCTGATTGCTTAAAAAAATTATTTTAAATTTATAAATCCCATTAGGAGATGTGTTTAAAATTTATAAAGTGAATATTTAAAGCTATTGGCACTAAAATTTCTGAGAAGCTTTTCTTGAAAAAATGCTGTTCAAATATTGTTTTTAACTGTTTAAAATGCTCAAATAAGGTTTAAGTTAAAAAAAAAAAATCTAGTTAAGGAAAGTTTTTACAGAATTATTAGTTAGCCTTGTACATAAAACATCGGAGCTTTATATTGAACACTATACAAATATGAAGCAAACAGAGATAATATAAACAGAAATTTTATATTAATAAGGAAGAATAATGAAAATATGAACAAATTAATGACTTTTGGAAGGCAGTTTCACCTATTTTGAAATTTTTTTTATTATTTTTTAGATTTACTCTTATAAATATTGTTTTAAAGTATGAAATAATTATTCGATGTTACTTTAATAATGGAAACTAGGACTATCCTAAACTTTATGTTTCCACAAAATATGAAACTAAATATATGAGTTAAAAAAAAAAAAATAGGCTTGGTCGAACTTTTCTACTATTTTTTTCAGTTTCAGTAAGTTAAAACATCTTATGCAGATTTTTGGCAGCAGACCTGTGAAATCTCATTAAAAGCTGTATGTTGAAAGTTCCCTTTTACCTTATAATAATATAACATGATCAGAAACCATAAAAATTATCTTAAATATTAATTTGTAAATTAATTACTAATTTTTATTTATTTATTTCTTTTATTTTTTCTAAAATAAAAATTTATGACTACTTTTTATCTTTAACTTTTAACCACTGCATTTTTAACTTCATAAAATTTATAATCTAATTGTCAAAATTACATAATCAACCTTATAATTGCGTATTTTTAAACTTAAAAATGTAAGGATTAATTTTTAACATGTTATAAACAATGATTGCGTTCATATTAAATCTAGATGAAAAATATAATAAAGTTTCATGTGACGAACGTAACAAAAATAAAAATATTGCACTCATAAGATGTAATATATGAGTATAATTATTACACCTTGTGATATACACACTATTAAAATATTACACATATAAAATAACTCTATTATTTTTAGCATTCCTCGTACATGTAATTTAAGCTTTTAAAGATACCAAGTAAGAAAAATCTGGCCATAATGAAATTATATATATTTTTTTAATTTTTAATTGAAAATAATTCTATAACTAAATAGTATGAAAATATGTTTAGCATACTAAAGTCTCACTCTCAAAATCACATCACTAAAAATTGAAGTACAGGATGGGCATAAAATAAGGTGTTCCGAGTGTGTGAGGTGTTCCGAGTTCTATACAATGTTGCCAGATTTTGCGACTTTTTTATTCAAAATCCACCACTAAATTTTAAATTTAACGGTTGGCTAGTGACTTCAAAGATTAATCGTCTATTATGTATATCAAATATCACTTCTTAAAATTATTGCTGACTATGGGTTAGATGTAGAAAAAATTTTCTTACATGCACCATAGATATAGTAATATATATAGATCTATCATCCCCATATTAACCTGCAAAGATTTTTGATGCCGAAAGAGTTTTTTGGCATCAACCATGAGAGAGTATAAAACTCGGAAACAATAATGGAATAGAATATTGATATATATTGAAAATGCAGAAATACTGCGCGGCTTTTAATTGTACAAATGCATTTATGACAGGAAATGGAATAAGTTTTCATAAGTAAGTTAAATTTAACTAATTTATGAAAAATATGATTTTTTACAATCAGTTGCTTTGTTATTATTATGGTTTAAATACTGTTTTGATTTTTAATGGAATACTTTTTTTTTTTTTTTTAATTTTAATATTTTTTATTAGTAAGTAATACCGAATTTTTAAAATTCTTTTAAATGTAGTTAGCAGAGGCAGAGCTAAAGCACGCTTGTTTTAATATATTATAACTAGTATTACCACAAACTTTCTTCTATATATAATCCTATACAAATTTACGCAATACAAATTATTTATTAAGTTATAATTTATTAAAGATATTTTCAATAATGAATGCAGACGATTTTTTTCTTAAAGTAGTATAATAATAAATGCTGAAAAAAATCATTTTTGTGCGGACATGGAAAGATATGCAGTCGAACCTCGTTAACGTGAATTTCAAGGGGGATCAAAAATCTGTTAATGTTATCAGTAGTTCGTACTACCAGTAACTGATCGTCATATAACTAAAGTAATCTTCATTTTGACGGGGATTGCGGTAACAGTTCATGTTAAAAGTAATTCACGTTAACAGTGTTCACGTTAACGAGGTTCGACTATATATATATGTCTCTCTCTATATCTATCTAAATATATATATATAACATTTAAAATAAAATAAATCGGTTGCTTCGTTTTAAATTAATAAAGATCTATGGTTCAACCATTCGTTTTAGACATATTGACGCATTCTTTCTAAAATATCCACATTAAAAATTTACGCAGGCCCCGGGGAAAGGGCACTTCCCTCCCAGGAAGAAAGCAATGCTCCTACATGCGCACATTTTTTTTTCAAGTTTATTACTACTATTATCAATAATTCATATAAATTTTGCATTCATGCGTTAAAAATAACTCACATTATGTACATTTATATGAAATTTTGTCCTATACTGTCATCTTAAGTACTTAGAAAAAAAAATAGGATGGCGGCACCACCTGTTGAGGCGATTGGTTCCCAAATCTAATCAGCACCAGTTTAGGTCAAGGTCCAACTGAATACAAGTTCGGTCGAATTTCGTTCATATTATGGGCTATAATTCGAAATTGCTAAAATTGCATTTTTAGATGTGTTAAGCGTTTCTTACAGTTTCGAACAAGGTTTAAGAAAATATTATGACATTAATTAGGTTTTCTGCCTGTCTGCTTGCTCACCTGTCCGCGCTCCATTTCCGAGTAAACCTAATTTCTGCTATATGTTGTGAGTGGCCGTTATAGGGTTAACGCAAATTTTCCTGAAGATAAAGATTATGTCCAATCGTTTTAGCTCTCTAAAAAAACACTTAACCCCAAAATTTAATCAAAATCATTACATTTATTTCCGAGTAAACCTAATTTCTATTATATGTTGCGATAGGCAGTTAAAGGGTTAAATTAAAATGTACTGGAGATGAGAATATGTGCAATTGTTTTAGCTCTCTCTCAAAAAAAAAAAAAAAAAAAAAACACTTAACCCCAGAATTTAATCAAAATCGTCACATTCACTTCCGAGTAAACCCATTTTATGCTATAAATTGCGGCTGGCCGTTAAAGGGTTAACGCGATTTTTCCTGACGATGATGATATATCCATTCGTTTTAGCTCTCTAAATAACACTTAACCCCAAACTTTTATAAAAATCGTTATATCCATTTCCGGGTAAACCTAATTTCTATTATATACTGCGACTGGCCGTTAAAGGGTTAACGCGAATTTTACTGAAGATGAGGATATGTCCATTCGTTTTAGCTCTCTAAAGAACGCTTAATCCCAAACTTTTATAAAAATCGTTATATCCATTTTCGAGTAAAACCAATTTCTATTATATGTTGCGATTGTCAGTCAATGGGTTAACGCAAATTTTCCTGAAGATGAGGCTATGTCCAAACGTTTTAGTTCTGTAAAAAAAAAAAAAAAAAAAAAAAAAAAAACACTTAACTCCAAACTTTAATCAAAATCGTTATATCCATTTCTGAGTAAACTAAATTTCTACTACATGTTGCGATTGACAGTTAAAAGGTTAACACTACTTTTCTTGAAGCTAAGGATGTTCCAGTTGTTTTAGGTCTCTAAAAAGCACTTATCCTGAACTTTTATTAATATCGTTTTAACCATTTCCGAGTAAACATAAATTTCTACTATATACAGTCGGTAACAAAAGTGTCCGAACACTAGCAAAAATTCCTATGTAAAAAAAGTACACTTCATAAGCTTTTGTTAAATAAATCCTTGTCGAATTCTGTTTTTAGTCAGTCTAAGAACACGATTCGATAAGGATTTATTAAGCAAAACCGTATAAAATGTACTTTTTTTACATAGGAATTTTTGCTAGTGTTCGGGCGCTTTTGTTACCGACTGTATTGTGATTGGCAGTTAAAGGGGTAACTCAAATGTCTCAAAAGATGAGGATAAGTCCAATAGTTTTTTTCGACCAAAAAAAAAAATTCTAACCAGACAGAAATAGTAGATGGAAACGATAAATTTCTTTAAATGTCGTTATTCCATACAAAAAAAAAAAAAAAAAAAAAAAAAAAAAGAGGAAAAGAAGAAGAAAAAGAAAAGAAGAAGAAAAGAGAGAAAGAAAAATGAATATCTGGAGTTTTTTCATTCATCTTTAGTACATAAATTATTCATAAATTTTATTTGCTAAATTATCTGTGTGTATTCCCGTGTATATTCACTCGGGGAAAGATATCCAAAAGAAAGTAAATGGCCGTCTTTCCCCGAATAAAAAAGGCATCATTTTTTCGCCCTCTCTGATCAATCTATGTCTTATTACTATATCTATGACATGCACAGTAGAATATGCATTTTCAATTTCTACAGAAAAAAAAGTGGTACCAAAAGTCTCTGCTAGGATAAAATTTGGCGCTGAAAGCGTAATATGCTCGGTAAATAAGAATGCAATTGCCAATTAAAACATTAATTAACTGTTTCTTTATGTATAGTAAATGACGTTCATTATTACTTACAAATTGGGCTCAATACGACCACCATTCTGATGTTTCAATAACTACATCAGGTATACGATGTTTTCAACACAAACCTCACAGCAAATAGTATAAATTATAAAGTTGTCTTATCCGTTAATGTGGAAAAGTCAGAAAAATGTCCTTGATACACAATATTTTTCAGTTATCCCTACAACTACTAAAAATAGCAAAACTGCTGCAATTATGGTGTTAGAAAGTTTCTAAAGATACTGGCACAGCCCTGACATTTCCACTTTGCTGATAAAACAGCTTGATTAATAAAGCCCACCATCGAAAGGCAATTCGTTTATGAATGATGAGAATACTTCAACTTTTCTTTTGATCTTCACAATCACCACGAAACGCGTTTATACAAATTTCTGATATTTTTCTTGACCACAGCCCGAAATATTAAATTAACGGTGACTTTTGGAACAAAATTTATCTTCTTTAGAAATCGAAACCACACACTCTGGTGTGCATATACTCAAAGTTTTATTACATTGGCCTCCATTACACAAAGGGTGATAGGTCTCTGAACACTTCACGTTATTTTATGCTGACCCTGTACTTTTTAATTCCGTTCAATAGATGTTGTAATAAGACGTGTTCTTTTTAGTATATATTTCTTTATATTTGAGAGTTATTTCGCATAACAAATGCAGACTGAAATTTTTATTTCTTCATATTTAATTCTTATGCTTCAGTTTTAACTAATGCAGTTGACCCGAAATTAAAAACTGTATTCCAGTTGAAAATGATTTCCTTATTTTAACCCGAAGAGAAGATGAGTGGTTTAAATATGATGCAAGAAGATGGATAATCTTTAAAACTATATTTCTGTGAAGCAGAGTTTATGGAATGCAGTGTTTATGCGAAGAAAAATAGTTGCGAAGGTAAAAATAATTTACAAAAGTGCTTTCTTACAAAATGAAAGTAATAACTTTCTTGACATATAATAAATTAAGTTATTACGAAATGAAAGTTGATGTCCTATTATGTTTCCAGCTTAAAATTCCCAGTTTGCCCAAATTTACCTTAAAATGCCTTTTTTCGAGAAATGAAAGTTATAATTACATCCAGGTTATGTACACGTTAATGTCTGCAATTATCTAATGGAAGAAAACTTAAATTTTTCTCCTAATGCATACACTTTTCCCTTTGAATTATTAAAAAGCAAATATTTCAAAGTGGGCAAATTCCTGCATGTTCAAAAGAAATGTATGGTATTTATGCGGGAAAAAGTAAAATTAAAAGTTTCACTATAATAATTATGCATACCATGCATTTAAATATATTTTATGAATACTGGTAATAATAATAGGTCATTTTATATTTTATTAAATTTATAGATATTCCATTAACTGCACACATTCAAATATGCTATAATTATAAATTGCATATTTGAGAATATAGGTTACATAAATGTGCATTGCATAGATTTCTGGTTTTTATAATGCTTTCTATATTTAAAATTATAGTACATATTCAAGTGCTAGTCTGCCTTCTTTATATGATTTTTTTTTTTTTTTTTTTTTTTTTTTTTTTTTGTCTTCCTTACTTAGTATACTTATTGGAAATTTATAAACAATAAAATGATCTAATATTTGTACTACTTTCACGTTTATAAAATTATCATCATTTTTTAATAACCTATTTATCACTATATTATTATTAATGATATTAATTGTTGTAATTAATTATTTTTACATATCATACGCTATATTGAAAAGTGTGCAACCTAAAGTTCAAACAAGGGTCCAAATAAGCATTGCAGCTGACGGACAAAACGTTTGAATATCGAAAATAATGGTATTTGGTGACGAATAATAGTATTTTTTTTATTTATTTATTTATTTTTTTAAACACGCATTTATTAGCTTCACCTGTATGTATGTTTGTATGTATAATGTATGTTTGTAACGGCTCTGGGAGCAAACAAAAAATCTATATTCTAACAAAAGACTTTCCCTACGTGAACGCTGTGGCTGTGAGGTAAAGCTCCGCGCTACAAACCTAAAGGTCTAGCGTTCGAGCCCAGTCAGGGGAGATTTTTTAAAAATGGTTTTTGTTTAATTCTAAATTATTTTAATTAAAGATTTAAATGTATGTAAATATTACGGTGTGTCACTCACACGATTTTCTCTTACCATGCATTTTAATACTAAGATAGATGTTTTGTGCTTTTTAGTTCACATTTCTATAAAAGCGTGTTTTCTTTATTTTTTTAAAACTATAATATTATCAAAGTTCGTTTCGGCATGTCAGATTGTAGGAAATTGCGAATAAACAAATTAAAGTTTTAAGTGTTCAGTTTTTAGCATTCATGTAAGATGCTTTTCGTACTAATTCGATGATGCTCTAAAACTTTGCAATTCCTTTTGTTCTCCCATCTTGCACCGTTTTCGAGATAGAAACACTAACTCTGCTGATGGAACTTCAAGTGGTCACATCTTGTCGCGCATAGCCTCTTTACTATACGGAGACACCAGTTTTATTACTATCGTTGGAATCGTTCAGTCAAAAATGTGGAGATGGACTTCAATGGACACTTTGAATATATTACAAGAAACCGTTTTCCAATTAGTGAAAGTGATAATGTCTCATATAAGATATCTTCCACAATCACAAATAACTGGAGCTTAATAAGTTTAGCTTAGCATTTTCTTGACAAAATCTTTTTATTCCCTTTTCTTAAAAAAAAGTATAAAGTATTCTAAACCATGTTTCATGTATTAAAACTAATAATACTTTTTGATCATTTGCTGATTACTAACTCTGCGCAACAAACTGTAATTAAAATTATTAAGACTATATTTGGACTTCAATGGGAGCGAAAACATTTAAGCAGATAAATTTTCTATATTCAATGCATCTTATGGTTTTTACTAAAAACTTTTTCATGAAACAAAAGTAATAGCTATTCCTTTTCTAAATATCAAAATATGAAAAAATAAACGCTTAGATTATTTATATTTAGCAATTTATAATACGAATATTCCATAATTTTTACCTTAAATAATTTTTAAAAATTCAAAAATCTAGCTACTCTGTCACAAAAAATGCAATAAAATAATAACAATGATGATGATATTAATAAGAAGAAAACGTCGATAAAAATTTAATAATTTTTATTTTTTCAGCCTGATTCTATTCCAAAACTTCTGATTACCTTTAAAGTAATATGAATAACGGGTAAAAGAATTTTTAGAGATATCAAGCATAAGGCAAGAAACTGACGGTTAATTACACATACCAACAGAAATAAATAAACTCTTTTATGAAAACTGAGAAAAAGAACATGTTAAAACAATGTCCTAATACTCTCTAAAGACACTTAATTGATAAAACCACCCAGGCACTATTTACTTTTGAGATATCCATTCATTACAATTATGTGCAAAACAGCTTGTTTCAAGAAATCTAACATTTTATATTCTGTTCACGCTTTTTCTCATGATTAGCAAATGTGATTATCTTAATTATGAGCAAACAAATTTTGGAATAGATAAAAAAAAAAAAAAAAAAAAAGCAGGGTTTATCTACAATTTTAATTATGCGGCAGTGTGCTGATTAGATTATTATATTATTGAATCTAATATATCTTAATTGTATAATTAATAATTTATTTCAGATAGAATTATAATAAGAAAAACTTACATTGACTGCTTAAAAAACTAGTTGGCAAAGTTTTCTTTTCTGATCTATGTTAAAACGTTATAGCGGAATGGAAAATCACATAGCATTTCATATGCTTTGGAAAACAAATAATCAACAATAAATCCCATTAAAAAATATTTGTAAGTGACGTACTATGTATTACTTTAGATATGGAGGTTATTAAATTATAAAAAATGGCTCAATATATTATGAAAATATTTTTATTATTACCATTAATTCTTTTTATAATCGAATCGTTTCCTTAAATGTCAATAAAGACATTTGTTCTTGTACTCATTAAAACTTATTTAACAAAAAAATATATTACTCGTATTAAATTGAATCGTTGTTTCAAAATTCCTTCAAGATTATTTCCAATAATAATAATAATAATAATAATAAAGTCTTGTAATGTAAATTTGCACACGAAATGTCTAAATTGCCTTAGTTTACGCAATCTTTCTTAAAGAATTATCCAACATTTAAAAGTAATATTAAATAAAATATCAAGCATTTTGTTTCAAAAAGTTTTTCAAAAACGCCCGAGATTAAACTCATCTAAATTTGTATTAATCACATTCTTATAATGAGCAGTTTTATCGATGTAACGAACAAAGATATATTCTCTAGTGATTTAATAATTGGTTTATACCGGTAACAATTATGTGGATCATATTCTCCTTTTCGATAAAGCAGTTTCTCGTGGATGATATCTTAATAAACATGATTCTAAATTCGAGTAGGAGAATCTATGCCTTTGAACGTAAAGGCCGCAGATGGGTTATTGGATGGGAACAATCATTTCACCGCGATTCATTGAATACTACATGAATAGTCATTCATAACATCTAAAACTTCAAAAGGCACAGTAATTCATGCTTTAGGATGCAAGATCTTACTTTACTATTTTGGCTTCAGATTTTTCTCTGCAGTAATAGCTGAAGTTTTTTTTTTTTTTTCAAAAATAGACTGTTTAAAAAGTTTTGTATATAGAGCATTCGAAAAAATGGTCCATCCGTCAAGAAATTTTAAAAGTTAATTTATTAAAATGAAATAGTATAGTAGAATTGTTTTGCTATTGCATTAGTATAATACCTCAGATTCCAAAATTATATTTTAAAGAAATGTCAAAATAATTCTACTATTTCATTTTTAAAACTAAGTTTTAAAATTTTGTGACGGTTGTGACACTTCATGGAATAGTTGATATATAATATATATATGTAGTTACAATGATTATAGAATGTAAGAAAACAGATGATAAAATGCCAAAATTATCCGTAAAAAAAATTTATATATATAATCAATAATAATTTTGCTAAAGATATGAAAAAAAAAAAAAAAAAAAAAAAAAAAAAAAAAAAAAACTACAATATTCACTTGATTATTATCCAGAAAATCCCATATAACAAATAAGGAACTGATTTAAAAATAAAGTGATGAATTACAAATTAACAACAAATAAGAGTGACACTCATTCTCAGATTTAACCGAAGATACAAATGATAATTTTATTAAAAATTGGAAACAGATGTATGTATATATATATATATATACACATATATATACCGTATTTTACTGCAAAAGCGATTAAACGCCCTCAATTAAACGCCCCCCTCTGCTTTTCACCTAAATTTCATTCGTTCTGAAAATACCGAATAAGTGCCCCCTTACACTCAGTGGAATATTCTATTCGAATAATGACAGTTTTTTATGATATTTATTTCATTATTGTTATTCGTCTTTATAATTATGAACATTGGTTTGTCTTATAATAAACGGACACTGTGATTATTTGAAAATGAAAAAGTAAGCTTCCTAAAATAGCGGCAATTTTTTAAAAACAATTTATTGGTAGGAGGATGAAAGGGTTTTCTGAATTTTTTGTTGAATGCTGGTTAAGCAGAAATTAACTGTATTTATTTTTTTTTTATTTTTATCACTTCCACTTAAAATACTATATATGCTTTGTTTTAAAATAATTTTTTATGCCACGTTATTTTAGCAGAAAAATACATGTCAATTTCTATAATTTTGCCGATTTTTACCGTTTATCTGCTCCCCTCCAAAATACATCCCGATTTTCCTTGAAGAATGTGGGGGTGCTTGAACGGTATTTTATGGTATATATATATATATATATATATATATATATATATATATATATACATATATATACACATGAAAATCTTTTTAAACATTCAGCTGGAAGACATACACAGTCGAACATCGTTAACGTGAATCTCGAGAAGGATAAAAAATTTGTTCATGTTATCAGTAGTTCATGCTATCAGTAACTACTAAACTAATCTACATTCTGACGGGAATTGTGGAAGCAGTTCATGTTAAGAGTATTTCATGTTAACAGTGTTCACGTTAACGAGGTTCGACTGTATATATATATATATACGTGTTTATGTGTAGTTATCCATATCAAATGTATACCGCTACCCGTATCAGCCTTATATTAACACTTTCAACTGAAAAAAAGATCATAATGTTAAATAATATTAAACAATGACCCTCCAGTGAACTATGAACGGACAGTTGTGAAAAACATAAATATTAGTTGCAAATTAAATAAAGCTTAAGAGGCATTTAATAAAGTACAGTTTAAAGATATGAAAAATAAAAATCATTTTAGTCGTTATAATGTTTAATTTAGTATAATACTTTAATTTATTTTATGTATTTTTTTCAATTCTAAGTGCACACAAATGGAGAAATACAATATAATTTTCTCAGAAATTCTAAGAAAATATGATTAAGAAAGATGATTCTTGTTTATATTTTTATTAACTGCCACATGAATGGAAATAAAATTTCGTTTATAAATTTCCAAGTAACTCTATCAAAAGTTATGATTCAAACTGAGTATAACTTGAATCATTTTATCCTGATAATAAAATTCACATAACTTGAATATCACATACATTATAGGCAGCTTTTGCAGAATGCATAGCGAATTTATGCAAATATGAATTTATTCTAAAGCTCACATTTCATACATTATGCTATTCTGAAGGCAAACATTTCTATGTTAATATTATTAATGAGATACCAGAAATATATTGGATATTTGATTCGATTTGGAGCCATTTCATAGATGCTACATAGCAGTTAACCGATATTCAATCAATAAGGGGTGAAATCTGATGAGCAATTCTTACAGAATATTGAGCAATACAAAGTTCACATTTTAACGTCCATCCTTTAAAACTGACAGTCTGATACTTTTGTGCAACATACGTGTGTCATTAGATAGAGTTTGAAAAATAATGTATTAGAAAATTGATAATAAACTCATTTAGTATTTATCATAGAATCTTTTTTGGAATTTACTGTTAACAAATAAATACATTTATTGTGAAGAATTATACATAAATATTATATTATTATAAATGTATCGTAACGTTAGTTTTAATTGAAAAGCTAGCAAATTCGATGTTTCTTCTTTTTTTAAGAGTAAGATATTTTCTAATAGAATGTTACATCATAGAACGAACATTACATCGTAAATAAATAATAAACAGAATCATTCTAAATTTTGATTACTTTTTTTTTCTAGTTACAATGTTTGATCAGATCGTACGTACAATTATATTTGTTTATATAGAAGAAAACACTGAAAAATTACACGATCACCGCTTAAACTCGACAGCCAATCATCTAAATTCATGTTGATTAAAAAAAAAAAAAAAAAAAAAAAATAGAATCTACCTACCATAAAATATTTTATAATTATGTATACAGCTTTTATTTCAATATTTTTTCATATTAATTCATAATTTGTAACAAATGTTTACTTTTTCAGTGTTACAACCAAATTAAATTTATCCGTTTTAATAGATTGTAAGCTTTAAGCACAGAGAGATTATTAAAAAAAAATGTCCCTATATATAACATCTAAGGAATGTACCATTGAAGGAAACGGCATGTACGCTATGATTTAGATATTTTAAGACATGCACTAAAGAATGAGAGGAAACATAGCAGTTCGACACTTACAGTTATGTTACAGTGGCAAAATTGTGAAATTTTGAATGACAATATCTTTTTTTACTCGCATAATAATTTTCAGAGTGAAAAGTCATAAACAGCTTTGTTCTGGGGACTGTATCTGGAGAAACAGTGGTTTAAAGCACAATAAAAAAGAACAATGAACTCAGAAAATGGGGACAAACAACCCACAGGAAAATTAATAGAAATCTAACACCCAAAATCAAATCTTACTTTTCGTTATTGAAACATATGTAGATCCCCCCCCCCCCGAAAAAAAAAATAAATAAAATAAAATAAAAAAAAAGTAAGTTAAAAAACAGTACTTGGCGAAAATAACAAGACTAACTTTAAGAAATGGAGTTGGCCAAAATGCTTCCTTTTTATCGAAGATTATCTCGACCAGTAAAACGTTATTGCCTTTTTCTCGCAACTCTTTTATAAGAGTTGTGATTTCTACATTCTGTAACAGGAAATAGTCTTTCTACATTCTGTAACAGGAAATAGTCTTTCTACATTCTGTAACAGGAAATAGTCTGCATACATACTTTCGTCGACTGTAAAAGAGGCGACGTAAAAAACATATAATCTTATTTTATTTTTATTTCTTACTTTCTTTTATATTCAATAGAAGAAAGTGCTGGATTCGTAAATATTTTCGACTTCCGGTTTTCGATGGATTTACATGTTTTGAGAGTTCCAGAACACGATTTGACCATTTTTAGAAAACGTCTGTCTGTGTGCGTGTGGGTGACAAAAATTTTGTGGCGACTGTATCTCAGGAACTATTACAGAGAATGGCCTATAAATTTATGTGTAGATGCACCTTGACCTAAATTAGTGCCTATCAACTTTTGGCGTCAATTACTTGACAGGTGGCGCTGTTATATGGCGATTTCTACAATTTTAATGAAAGCTATATCTCAGGGACTACTACATAAATTTGCATATAAATTTAGATGTAGATGCACCTTAACCTGAATAAATGCGTATAAGGTTTCGGTATTGATTTCTCGACAGGTGGCGCTGATATACAGAGATTTTTACAATTAAAGGGAAGGCTATATCTCAGGAGCTACCACACAGAATTGCATATAAGTTTATATGTAGATGCATCTTGACATAAATTAGTGCTTTTAAAATTTTGGTGTTAATTTCTCAACAGGTGGCGCTGCTATACTGCAATATTCTCCGAGAACGGGAAGATAATATCTCAACTTCTATGGCGTATAACTGTACGAAGCTTGAAATGGAGATAACCATTTACGAAAACTAATTTTTAAAGATATTAATTAAAGAGAATGAAACTGTCTTTCTTTGGACATTTAGTGTCAGTTTTCTCTAAGATGAAAATCGTCTTCATTCATCATGGAGATAATTTTAACAAATATTTTAATCAATTATTTGTACTGAGTGAATTTGTATAGGAAAATATCGAAGGAAGAAAGTCTGGTGGAGGCTACAACATTCTAGTTTTTTCTGGGAATTGTATTTCTCCCCTTTTTGCTCTTTTTGATCTTTTTGTATGCCTACGTTTTAAACCACAATCTCTCCAGCAACAGTAATCATGTTAACTCTATTTGTGGTTTTTTACTCTTAAAATTACGTTGTGATTAAAGTAAATAAGAGTTGTTATTCGAAAATTTCGTTATTTTGTCACTGTAACCCCAACTATGAGAGATGGACTATTGCATTTCATTTTGTTCTCAAGCTCTTATGCTTAGCGTAAGTGTCGAGTGCATACCTCAACACGTATCTTAGAATAAGAAATATCCAAGCGTAAATGCCATTTCTTGAATGGTACGTTCGCTAGGGTGTCATGTATAATGAATGACAATTTTTATTATCACTCTGTAGATTTTAAACTACTGTAAGGATTACGCCCTCCCCCAATATATATAGGGGAATGTCTCCGGTTGTGGGCACAGTTTTGATTTTGGCTTATAACTTTTGATAGAGTAGATATTATGCACTCATATAAATACCAATGGAAAGCTAGAATCCCTAGCAAACGTTTGATGTAGTGTATTGATTTCGTGAACCAGAAAAAAGAAATTAACAATTTTGTGAAGTGGTCATTTTTGGTCAAAAAAAATTTGCACCCGGTTGTGGACACACTTGAAAATTCCACTAAAAATGGGAACATAATAAGAAACACTACCATAAATACAGAAAACAACAAAATTTATTCCTTTTAAAAGGATTCAGTGGCCGAAATAACGACAGAAAATGGCATTTCTCTAATTTTATTCGTCATCTTCTTCGTCCTCCAAATCAGAAATGCAATGCTTGCAAGTAAAATAATTTGCATGTAAACTCATGTTTGTGAAAACTGCAACACCAAGAAGTAATGGGAATATCAGAATGATATTTGTTGGACACATACATTATAGTAGGAAGAACAAAGTGATTAAAATTTCAGGAGATTTGGAGTAATATGTACTGAGAAAACAGTACATAAAGCAGCGACCTTTGTGAGCAATGACAGCACTTATCTGCCTAGGTATTAAATCAAACAGCAATTGGATTACATGTACGGGTAGAGCACTTCATGAAGCTTCAACACGATGCCACAATTCATCGATCGTAGTCACTGGTGAGTAGTGGGGGCCAGTCGCTTTTCAACGATTAAACATTCATTTTCATTGATGCGAGATCGGGAGAACACGTTGGCCAGCAGCAGTCGAACACATTCTGAATCAAGGAAGTTCCGGACAACACGGACAACTTGCGTTCGTGCATTGTCCTGCTTAAGTATTGCACATCGGAGGCCTTGGATATAGGGCAGAGCGACGGGCCTTAACTCGTAAGAAATGCAAATGAAATGGCAGGTATTCAGAGTGGCAAGAATGAAAACCAGAGGTGATCGAGACGTGTATTCAATGGCATCGCATACCGAGACTCCAGGTGATGACCCAGCATGCGGCTACCAAAATTTTTATTACTCTCAAAACTGCATCACTGATATAGGCGACTTTAATGTGTGATCAACGACAAACCTGGACGCAGGAATGGCGCAAAGTCGCCTTTCAGACAAATCACAATCCTGTTTACAGCATCAAGATTGCATTATCCGTATTTAACGGCATTGTGAATAATGCACATTGCCAGCTGGAATTCGATATCGTCAAACTGTTCATCACCTGCAGTGATGGTATGAGGTCTCAATGGATACACATCTTGATTAGTTCTTGTTCGCATTCCCGGAATTCTGAATAGCGGCCATAGAATTTCTGGTGAGTTAAGGCCCGCCCATCTGCCCTTATTCAAGGCCTCCGTAGCGCAATATTTAAGCAGGATAATGCACGACCGTAAGTTGTCAGTATTGTCTGGACATTCCTTGATACAGAATGTGTTCATCCGTTGCTCCGGCCAGCGTGTTCTCCTGATCTCGCACAAATGAAATTGACTGTTTAATCGTCGAAAAGCGAGTGATCTGACACCACTCACCAGCAACTACAATCGATGAATTGGGGCATCGTGTTGAAGCTTCATGAAGTGCTGTACCCGAATATGTCATCCAATTCCAGTTCGATTCAATGCCTAAGCAGATAACTGTAGTTATTGCTCCTTGAGGTCGCTACTTTATGTACTGTTTTCTAAGGATACATTACTCAAAACCTCCTGAAAAATTAATCAATTGTTCTTCCTACTATAATGTCTGTACCCAATAAATATCATTCTTATATTCGCATTCCTTCTCGGTGTTGCAATTTTCACAAACATGAGTGTATATTGGCACACTTCATATGCACCAGATGATCACACTCGTTGCATTTGATTGAGATGGCTCTTGTTATCATAGTGGCAGGTGCATCAAACAGATGACACAGAAATCAACATCATCAGAATGTTGAGACTCCAATTTTTAGCGCGTTTGGCCGGCACTTTGAAATAGGGCGTTGTCTTACTTTCTCCAGGCTTCTTCTAGAGGGACTCAGATGCTATAATGAAGTCCATATTCTCGGACAGTCGATTTTATGGATTTCTTATCCACTAAGCAATCCTATATGGCTATAACCAACGCATTAAAACCCATTTCTTTTGGATCGGCTGACTTTTTCGGGGTTGGCATTACTAAAAAAGTCTAAGACATACACAAAAACACTAATAAAATATGTTATTTTGATATAAATTACCATATTTGACAGTTTGTAAGTCAAACACACGTTTTAAATTTAAAAAAAAAAAAAAAAAGTGTGCGCACAACCGGTTACATGAAAGTTCCTACAACCAGGAATGGTAGCCATTTTTATAATGGCAGAAAAAGCAATTTTCGGTCCACATTTTGGCTGAATTCGATATTGCATAAAAAAATATAGGAAATATACTGAAATAAATATACCATCCATTTACATTTTTTAATTAATTTACTTCAATTTATCGCATTCTGAAAATATTCACAAATCACTTTTGTGTTGCTTTTCCTCAGTTTTTTTTTTTTTTTTTTTTTTTTTTTTTTTCCGGTGCACTTACTAAGAAAATGCATTTATTCACTTCAGTGTTAGCACAAAAACTGCGTATTGTCACAATACTTGTTTGACAGTACTAAACTTCACCATATTTGTTTTTTGTTAAAAGATATGGTGTGGTGCCCATAACAGGAGACATTCCCCTATATATATATATATATATATATATATATATATATATATATATATAATAAGAGTAAGGATAAGAATTGAAATAGCAAACAATAATCGATTTATAAATACTATACTAAATTTTTAGAGTTTTCAATTAAATTCAATCAATTTCAATTAAGAATTTAAATTAAATTTAAAAAATCAAATTAGAGTCACACACACACAAAGGAGATTTTAATAATATGCAAGGTGTAACAGAACCAGTGATCATTATTTTAAGAATTGCTAAAATAAAAAAATAAATAAATGAAAAAAAAAAAACCTTTCACCGTATGAGAAGACATTGGTAAATTGCAATAATTTCAGCATATTATTAAATTACAATTTACCGAGTTAGGCTATTTATATATATATATATATATATATATATAGGATAAGTTGATAATGGAATAATGGAAGCTAATGAAAATAAAAATACGGCATTTTGCGTGATAAAATTAGATGATTTAAATTAACTCCTAGGAAAAAATTAAACCTAAGAAAAATCGCTATGAAAGAAAGAAAAAGCAGTTATTTTATAATCAGTTATATTATAGTTAAATGATCCTTATAACATATATATATAAATATTAGATCTTTTTATAGAGAAAATTGCCCCTAATTGAATACGTGAAGTTATACTTACTAACCCACGTCTTTACATGGTGCAATAAGACTATCCTTTAGTGTGTTCTGAACATGTTACTTTTATCACTGTATAATAGTTTTTTTTTCTTTTTTGGTATATGTGTTATGTTTTTTAAGACATACCTGTATTCCTAGACCAATTTCCTAGTCTTTTTAAATATATACATGCTTGCTTTTACAGTTCTTTTCTATCTTTTATTAAGTTCTAAAATTCAAGACTTCAAAAACACATACGTGGATAAGTAAAAAAAACATTGGAAGAAATAACATTTATTTTCGAAGAATATATATATATAAAGAAGTATAATTTCGAACAGTTTATTTAAACATGTATGCATGTTTTTAGTAATAACTATAAGAGAATTTAAAATAAGAAACTCTTATTTAGAAATTTCTAAAAATGCCAGATCTTTCATCTAAAGTAGAGAAAAGTACAACATAAATAATAGGACGGTTAAAACCAAATCCTAACTGATAGTATGAAAATGGGTACACATTATTTGAGTTTACAAAAGAAAGTAAAGAAAAAAATCAAATTTATTTTAGTTTACTTGAATGCTTGAGACATTTTAATAATGTAACATAACTTGGAAAAAAGAAAAAAAAAATTATCCGAGGAAAAAAATAATAATTTACGTTTTACACCGCGAAAAGTCCCAGCTTTCAATATGCTTACAAGTGTCATTTTTAATTGAGAAGAACCTCTTTTCAAAATAACCCTATGTGATCATCTCGACAAAATTAATTCTAATACAATATACTTAATCGGATACGCTCAATTTGAAATGAATATTTATGAAAAAAACTACTAGTTATTTTATTAATGCACCTAATCGTGTAAGCCTGGAATGAATAGGTTAATGAAGCGAAGTAAAGTAAATGTTTTGAACCGTGCTATTATCATTAAATATCAATTTCAGCAATAATAATAAAATGCATGGTGGAATAACAATAAAAGCAGTAACAATAAAATGCAATAATAATAAAATAGTGGTCTTCAAAATGTAAGGCACTGTGACCTTTCTATGGGCCTGTTTCGACAAGGGAGTGCTACTAGAATTTTTTTTTTTTTTTTTTTTTTTTTTTAACATAAATGACTTAAAAACACAGAAGCCACCGAATAATTAACATTCGTTGGGTGCATGAAGTAATTTTGCCTATTTGAAAGATCTATTGATGTTAATGATTTAGATTATCAAACCTTCAACACTATCAACAACCGATTTTTTTTTTTAATGCCTTTTCCATTGAAGCACATTCAGGCTTTAGAAAAAAAAAAAGAAAAATCTAAATTGCCAGGAAATAGGGGAGAGTTTGATAAAACGGGATAGTCTGACAAAACGGGATACGTCACCTAGGAACCTGTCTAGTACTGCTATCGAGCGGGCGACGACAGAAACTTGTTCTCGGCCGTCATTACACCATTCGCAGTTCGTCCCGCCTCGAGACCACTAGTTGATGGAAAGTTGCAGCTCTTAGAACTTTTTTACTCTGATTTCTTGGCACTTTCTACATTTACATGCGTTGTTTTCTAGATTATACTGCCTACATATATGGGAATACAATTCCGGTGAGTACTACATTTGATTAGGCATTTATTAACGAACATTCTCATGTGCAGTCTATCTAATTTTCCTTTCACGTTTAGGCATGAGCCATGTTTGTTTTGAAAAGTGTCGGAGTTGGACAAAACGGGACACTTATGAGTTGGATAAAACGGGATACAGTTTTTTTATGCCGTATATTCGTCCCTCCTATGCTTGTATTTCCTCGAGTGAAGGAAAAGGCCCATGACTCATGGATGATGCTTTCCCAGTTTCATTTGCAGTGTATCACAAGACCGGATGGATCACGAAGGAGACCTTCATTGTTTGGTTTAAAAAATTCGTAGAATTTTCCAACCCTACCCATGAGAAGCCAGTGGTGTTGCTACTTGATGGACACAACAGTCACACAAAATGTTTGAAACTTGTAAATTTGGCAAAAGAAAATAATGTAACCATCCTAACCTTCCCCCCACATACAACTCATCGTCTTCAGCCCCTGGATGTCAGTTTCATGGCTCCACTGAGCACGTATTATGAACATGATGTTCAAAAGTGGTTGTTCAATCATCCAGGTAGGTGAGTCACAATTTACGAAGTTGCAAAACTGTTCAACGCAGCCTATTCACGGGCAGCTGTTGCAGAAACTGCCGTTAAAGGGTTTAGAAAAACTGGCATAAGTCCTTACAATCCTGACGTCTTTCCATATCACTTGTTTGCACCCTCTATAACAACAGACCACTCTACGTCAGACCTGCAGCAAGAACCTCCAGGCGTTGGGCACCAGACTGATATGAGCAAAGACCAAGAGCAACCTTCAACTTCTTCAAGGGACATCGTAGGAGAAGATCAACCAACAAACTTGTCAGGAGACAGCCTATATCCAGACCAACCTGCAACATCCTCAAGGGAGAAAGGATTAGAACTCTCTTGTTATCGACCTAAGCTACCATTTTCCATCTCTCCAAAATTTGTTCTGTACCTCAAGTAAAAGGGCCTCGCCCAGAAAAAAGGACTGATAAGAGAAGGAAGAAAACTGTAGTAATAACATCATCTCCATATAGGAGTAAGTTAGAAATGGAGGAAAAAGAAAGGACGATTAAACTACAAGAAAGAACCAAGAAAATTGAAGAAAAGGCTGCTAAGAAATCCCTCTTAAAAATTCCAAAAAAGAAGTTTGTAAGAAAAGGAAATGGAAAAGAGGATGAAAAAGAGCTACCAGGTCCAGCCAAACCTAAAAGTAGGCCTACAAAAGAATCCAAAGGAAAGCGTAATCCTGATGTTAAAAGTCAAAGCATAGAAAAGTTTATTAAACGTTTAGCAAGCAGCCAAGAATGCATGTCGTCATCGTCTGAAAATGACACAGAGAGAGGCGAAACCTGCATATTTTGTTATTCACTGTACGTCGACTCTAAGGCTGGCGAAGGTTGGATCCAATGTTCTGGATGCCAAGAATGGGCTCACGAAGCGTGTTCTAATGCCGACGAAGAGGACGACACCTTTATATGCGACTTTTGTTCTGCTATAGGCCTAAATAAAAGGTCTTCTTTCCCATTTTGTAAATAATAACATAAAAAACTCTTATTTTAAGTCTCTGATTACTGAAGACATTGTTCTTTCAAGCAGAAATTTTGCTTTACAGTTTTTTGCCAGTTAATTATACTTTTCAGTTAGTTTTACACAAAAAATTAAACATTGTAATCCCTATCCCGTTTTGCCCAACTCAGGTATGTTAAAACGGGATGTGTAAGAGTTTGGTAAATAATTTATTTTACTATTTCACAGTCATCAAAACTAGTTAAAACTATGTTTTTTGTGTGCTTCAATAAATGTTGTAGTTAAAAAAAAATAATAATGTGTGGTTTTCTTCAACACATTTTTCGTAGTAAAAAAAAACAAGAATGGTATCCCGTTTTGTCCAACTTTCCCCTACGGTTTTATTTGATATGTCTTCTGGCATACATTCTTCAAAAGCTTTTATAAATACAAAACTGGCATGACATAATAATAATAATAATCATAATAATAAATATTTTTAACGAAAGCGTCTGCTTTATGCTATATATTAAGATGAAATCTATTATGACAGTAGTAGTAAAATCGATTGCTTTTGTCAAGAGAAAAATTCTTACTTTTAAGTTTTAGACGTCGAATGAAACATTAACTAGATGCTGATAGATAGGTAGGTACGTTCTGATATTAAAGACAGATTGTATATCACATTGTGTCTTCGATACATAACACTAAAATGTATTTTAGAAAAAATATAAAATAAAATAACTCAATAAAATTACTTTCCGATTATTTTTCTGTTAATTATTTGCATTTTTATACGCAAATTGTTTTTCTATCTGCTTCTAGAAAATGATTAACAAATTAAATCTACCCTCAAACCTAGCTAAATTAAGTTAGAGAAAGTTTTCTTTTTTTTCTTTTTTTCCTTTTTTTTCTTTCTATTTCTTTTATATATATATATATATATATTATGTGTGTTGTTGTCTTTGAGGTATGAATGATTATTTTCATTTAAAGAGTATTAATAAAAGCCAGATAACGAGGCGGTTTACAGCAATAAATAAATTACGCTTTTTTGTGAAAGGAAAGTATGCATACTGTGACTGCAAATAATTTAGAGATATTTTACTTATTTTTTTTTAAGGAGTATTGTCTTCTACTTGCAAGATGACCCGCTTTATAGTCATTGTATTATATAGATATTCTATGTTTATTTTGGATTTCAGCTAGAAATAGTCTTTATATTCTGTTGTGATAAAAATGTGGTGAAAGAGAATTAATGATGGTTAAAATGGTGTTTACTGAAGCGAAAAAAGTCGTAAAGTTTCTCTGAGAAAAATAAATAAAATATAATAAGAAAAAAGAGGAAATATAATAAGGAAAATTAATAAAAAGAAATATGGAAAATTTATGAAAGTGCTGTGACATAAATATTTTTTTAAAGCAGCATTTCATTGTCAGATATAGTTACAGACTTCTATAAAAAGTTAACAAGATGCGTTTATGTTATAAGTAGAATTATTTTAAAATTTAAGTAATGATTCCTTCCCATATTTTAAGTTTTTCAATATATTTTAAATTTAATAAAAGAACAACTAGAAAATGAAATTTACTTTATAGTACTGATTATTCTAAACTTTTACTACATCTTTAAATTTTAGAATTCCATTATAAAAATTTTAACCCATGCTACTTTATTTTCGTGCATTTTTTTGTTAATTTTCTTTTTTGTGGTTTCCCTTAATTCACTTTCTTTTGGAGAAAAAACATTTATCTTTTGGGCTTTTGTTTATTTCCGCCCCTATCTATTTCTTTTTTGCTGAGTCGAAGATAGAAATGCTATTCATTTACGCTATTGTATCTTTACAGCCTCAAGCATGTTTATTACAGCCATTTATTTTTTCAATCTCCTATCAATTTGCTTTCACTTTTAGTATTAAAGGCTAAAAATCTCTGTGGAAATTAAATTTTTTTTTACAAAGCATTCTCCCTATATTGTTTTGTTTGAAGGGGAATTTTAAGAAATTTATCCTAATCAGCACTATGGTGGATCTTTATGAAGTTATTTATTTTTCATTTAATTTTAATTTATATACAACTTTTTCATCCTTTTCTCAATTTTATCCCTTTTCTAATGATAGCAAGCTTTAAAAAATATGCTTCATTTATAAAATAACTTTAATAAATTTTTGTTGTATATTTTCGCCGTAGACATAAAATCTTTTATATAGAGAATGACGTGTGGGTTCATAAATGTCATGTTTCCACTCAGTGCAAAGCCTTGTTTAGAAAGAAGATTGACGGTAACTTGACAATTTTCCTCCTCTTCGGAAGTTCAAAAAATAAATCTCTAACTTAATAGGAGAGAATTTCGAGGTAATAAAACTATATAAAGTCTAAAGCACATTTTTCACTTCACTGTCCTATTTACGAACAAAACCTGTCTACCGATTTTAGTTTCCTTATCAAAGAACCAGATTGTTTTTAAGTGGTAATCCTTGTAATAATTTTAGTAGGTTTCTAAAAAGGTAAAAAAATTATTTGAAAATAATATATATATATATAATATTTTTCAGTATGTGAATACAAATTATTGTTTAATATTTAACGGAATTTAATGGGAATTTAAAATTTCGCTTCATAAGAAAGTCATGTATTTTATAAGAACCTTATTAAATTTATCTGACGATTTGTAAGTATAAGGTAATATAAAGTACAATGTGAAAAGATAATAAAGGCTTTCTGATTTGCCTATTTCAAAGATATTTAAAATATTTATAATAATAATATAACAAGATTACTATTTATGTGTTATAGACATCAATATCTTAAAAATATATTATTTATTTTATGTGGCAGTTTCCAAATATTTTTCCGATCTCTTAATTTGTGCGCATTAAACATATTGTTTCAAAATAGCATTTGGTTTAATGAGTAAAATGTATATTAGATTCTCAATGTTTTAATTTAATAATCTTACATAAATCGGCCGTATTTGATTTTTTTCAAATGAATGTTAAATTGTACAGCATAGAGTTTATTTCCAAAAGTTAAGCTTTTACAAAGACTTCATTAAAGCTCAAAAACTAAATAAAAATAACCTATTAACCTTTAGAAGACGGCTGGTCGATATTTCAACCAAGAAGTAACTCGTTGTAAAAGACGGCGTTGGTTTATAAATCGACCAAGCTATCCTTTTCCCCTCGGATATTGTTCACCGTGCTTTAGGGGCGGACAGAACTGTCAAACTTGTTAAAAATGATCACCTTTCGAATGTTACAACTTTCGCTGATCCCCATTCCCTCTCTTTTCCCTAAACCTGAATGCAAGACACAGACTTTGTCTCCATGCAGAATTCATTTCTTCTGATAACAAAATTTTAGAGGAAATATTTTTAAAATATCTGGAAAAGGAATTACCTGGGTACTTTTGGGTTAATCGTAAATCCATTTGCCGCTTTTTGCTTTCATTATTATTGAGAATATAATAGAATTCTTTCGAATTTCTATCATACTTAGAGAATATATTTTGACATTTCTTGTTTTGTTTTTAATTCCCTATATGAGACTAAAAGGAAATCTATATTTAATGTATTATAATTCACTAAAAATATTATATTCATTAATAATGTATTTGTTTTACAATCGGAAAAATTTGTGTCTTCTTTGTGAACAATTTATTTACTTATTTTGGCAGCTTTATTCTTTTTTATGATTCTTAACTTTTCTGGAAACAAAAGATTTTTTTTTTTAATCATAACTCATTTCTATAATCTCAACTTTCCGCAATTTTGTCAGAAATTTGAAAATTTGCAATGCATGTTTTTTCCTGGCCTATATCTACTGTTATAGTACCCACATTTATTACATTTATTATTAATTTATTTTGTTTAATTATTTTTTCCTTATCTTTTCCTATAAATTTATTTATTATTATTATTGCTTAATATTATTTATCTTTTCGTAAATTTAAGCTCTAAGTACAATTCTGTCCTACATACTCTTACCAGAGCTCTATTTTGCTAGTCCTTAATTATGGATGGGAAATTTTCAGATCTATATACTATTATTAAAGGTGAAGGAATAGTGTTCCTAGGAACTCTGAAATATCGATTTTTATGATGAGGATTATGCTTCTACTCTGTGAACAAGCATACTTAATTTTTTATCTTGTAAAAATAAAAATAAAAATAATAATAATAATAAATAAATAAATAAATAAATGCAAGATAAATAATTACGTTACTTTTACAGAATTTATTTTTCTTAAGGGGGGGGGTACTTTTTCTTGACAAAATAAAAAAAATAAAAAATAAAATATGTTTTTTAAATAAATTAATGTATTATTTTGTAGTGTATTATTATTATTATTATTATTTTGTTTTTAAACGGAGTATGATTGTTTTGATTATTTTATAAATTTAAGTATGCATTTGAGAGAAAATTAGTTTACACTGTATTGTTCGAAAACTTTAATTTTACATAACTGGATTAACTTCTAACATTTAACTTCTAAAATAATTTTCAAAGAAACTTTTTATTTTTTTTTAAATGGTAATAATAATAATTAAATAAAAATAATTTTATATTTATTTCAGAGTATTTAGATGTTTGCATCTAAGTTTTATTTCATTTATTTGTTTGTTTATTGATTTATTTATTTTTCATAATTATATACTTGCCAACTACCTCACTATAAAGCGTAAAATTTTTAGTACCCGCCATTTTTTTTTTTTTTTTTTTTTTTTTTTTTTTAATCGCTCAAGCCAGTTTTTAGAATAATTTTATTTTTATTTAATCGTAACAACATTTGGAGAGAATTATTCCAAAAATAAAGTGGTGTGAAAAAAGGGGCGTTAACAATTTTACGCTTATTAATGAGATGATTGGCAGATATGTAATTATATATATATATATATATATAGAAAACCTTTTCAAACATTGCATTATATGAAACCAAGTATCAGATGAAGAAATATAAAAAAATAATAAGTTGTCGGAAAAAAAAAAAAAAAAAAAAAAAAAAGCAACTTGGTATTGAAACATACAAATACATTGCTTTTTTAAGGGCATTGAATGAATGTTGTATTCAATTCAAATTAGGTATTCTTTCTCTCATGCTGTATGCAAACTGCTAAAAATTTACAGCATGCAATGCCAGATGTCACTTAAGAGACTGGAAAATAATTTCAAATAATATGAGGGAAAAATCAAGAGAGAAATAAATTTATGAAGTGGGAAAAAACCAAGAAAATAAATATATTAAAGTTAAAACACCAATATAGATTATGATATTATGTAAAAGCTTGTTGATTTTATACATTTTTATTTAAATATCTTCATATGCAATTCGAAATTAACATAAAATATTTTCATAAATGTGTATTATGAGGATTATTTTCATTGAAAAGATGTCGAGTCAAATTTAAAATAATAGTTGTATTGGTATGAACATCATTGACTATCAACATTCTATTTTGAAAACTTCGCAAGTTACTCGAAATTTAAAATTTTCTTAATATGAACATTTAAAATTATCTTAAGATATCGCAAAATTTAGTGTGAACGCATTATTAGCATTATTTTATAGCATAGACACCGAATTTTTAAAATTTCAGGGGACTCAAATGATCTTTCGTTGTTTCTGAATGGTATTGCTTCACTTTCGCTTTACAGTCAAGTTTTTCCCTAATCTTTTTTTTTTTTTTTTAATAAAATATTTATCAGACGTAAGAATTTTTTTTTTCACTTTTCTGCATTTTTTATGCTGATGTCAAGTAAAAAATTGTTAAAACATACACATACACAAAAAAAAAAAAAAAAAAAAAAAAAAAAATTGTTTGACTAGCAAATATTTCACAATAATGCTATTCATAATTTGTGTTTCAATATGTTAGGCGGGATTGTAATAATATCATCAGGCAAAAAGGCAAAAACACGCAACTATTTTTTTTCAAGTAGAAATAATTAAGTGCGATCTTTCATCAATCATCAGGTGATAAAACTAAGCACGAGTGTAGCATGAAAGCTGCAATCTTTAGTGCATATTTTAATATTTTGAAAATTCTAATCTCAGTGTTGAGCAAAGTTACAATATTTTCCCAGTTAGGAGTCACGATTATGAAAGGATAGCGGTCAAATAATGCTTTTTTTTTTCTTTGATAGAAAATTTTTAAAAGCTTTTGTAGTGTTCTATGGTAAAATAAAGTAAAAATTTTTATTATGAAAAAAAAAAAAAAAAAAAGCTCAAAATCATAACTTTTGTTAGCTATGCAAAAAACCAGACCTAACAGAATAAATAAAATAAAATAAACAAATAAAAAATGAAAATTGTTTTCATAAGTTTAAATCCATTCAAAATTTTCCTGTTATGCATTTTAATTTCATTTTTAAACGCAAACTACCTAACCAATTGAAGTATTAGTACATAACTTCTATTTACAATTTTTATCCACCTTGAAATAAATACATGTTTTAATCAATCGTATTCTTAAATTAGCTGAAATTAAAAAAAAAAAAAAAAAAAAAAAAAAAGAGACTTAAAGATGAGAATTAGTAGATTAGCAGAAATTATAATTATCATATTTGAAAGTATAATTTTAACCAACAGGTTTGAAAATATGTATAAAATTAAAATTCTAAAATTTCTGCTTCTGCAGACAAACTATGAATTTGAACTATTCATTTGAGAATTTAATGCAGCATCGATCATTTATATCATAATTTACTGTAAATGTTTTACAACCCTCTTCTTAAATATATATATATATATATATATATATGATTTTAAATTATTTATAATTTATGACTATTTTTCCCCTAACAACCATTTTTAAGTAACATTTAAATTTATTTATTAGAAAAATTAATACGATATTCTAAAATATTTTAGCATTATTACTGATAATCTATATGGTAAAAATAATTATTTGTCCATGTCTTGCTGCATTTATATCGATTTGTACTACTGCATAAAAATCACTGTATATCAAATAGAGAAATTTGGTTTTTCTTAGTTTTAAAAGTATATTTGAAGCTCTGGATTTTCCTTTATTCGAATTATTATTTTTATTATTTTAAACTGATACATGGAAAAAATTATGTTGATAACCACAAATTTATCTCTAGAATATCCCCCCTCTCCCCTCTTACACATATGTGTGTATGGAGTATAGACCTTATATAGGCATTATAGACCTCTACATAAAATATATGGTGCGGAGAGGAGGGGGAGGAAGATTCTCATTCTACGAAAGATTCAGGGAAGGGGTTTATATTATTATTATTAATTAATTAATTAATTTTTTTTTTCATGATAATATTAATTTTTATTTTATTAAATTCATTCTAATTCTTTGATAAATCAAAAGAATTAGTTTAAGACCATTCATTTGTTATAATTTCTTTTGGCATCTGACCCTGACAGGCTGTAATCCCGTGCGTCCTTGATCAGTATTCCAGTGAATACTGCTCTATCACAGGTTGTCAGTTACACCGTGTCCCTAAATTGCACTACGAAGGATTAGGAAGTGCAAGACTTATCAATGAATGGAATTAAAGGGCCGCTCTGACAAAGAACACTGAAATAAAAGAGATGCTTTGTGGAAGAAGGTGAGAATCTGGTTTGGGAGTATTGGCTAAGAGTGAAAAAATTTTAAGACCTACATTCAGTTTAAGGTTTCAGCTTGAACTAAAAACCCTTTTCCAGTTTCTAATCTATAATGAAATATTGAGACTTAAAATATATCTTATGTAAGAAGAATTTGAAAAAAATTTTAATTGAGTTAGAGGATGAAGATTTTAACGATTCGGATTCGGATTGTGATGTAGAAAAACAATGATGAGATAGAAAATAATGACTAGTCGATTTCCATATCTAAAAGCAATATATACAGTTTAAATAATAATAAGCCAATATATTGTAATTTGAGGGCTCAAATTAAACAGCTGTAAATTTGGATAACATTCATTAAATTAATAAGAAAGCCTGTTTTATCGTATTTTTAATAACTATATACTATCAAATATAGTTTAGAAAAAGTCATATTTAAGACGAGTCTGATATATTCAAATATAATTCCGAATTTCCTTTTTCAATCGGTCACCGACCCCTGTCTTCACCCTTTCTTCTTCGAACTTGATATGCAACCTACAATCGGTTTCATTGTTAATAGTTGTAGTATATAATAATGTATGGAAATTAAAGCATTTCGTTTTCACTAAATCCAACAAATCCACAATATTAAAAGAGTTTTAAATGAATTTAGTTTTAGAGGAATTTTCCCGAATTTCATCATTTCATTTCTCTCTAATCTTGCACTATTGATACATATTATTATTACTCATTAAGGTACAGAGGGGATTTGAATGACACAATTTTTATATAATAAATAAATAAAAAAATATTTTAATAGATATCAGCAATTGTTGAAGTTTAAAACTGCTATAGAAAAATAGTGGTATTAAAAATTTTCCCTTTGTGAGAGTTCTATGTCACACATACTTTCATTTTAAAATGATTCGAACACAGACAATACTGAATGTAGAATTATTATTATTATTATTATTTTCTAACTTAAAGTTCTTCTAACTAATTCTTTTTTCCCAACCAAACATACTTTTAGCATTTATATGCTTTGATTATGATTCAAAAAATAAATAAATTGAAAACATAAGTAAATTGCTTATATTAGTTCGTATATTCATAAAAACAAATAAAAGTAAATAAAAGCTTCATTTATTATAAATATATATATATATATATTATAAATTACCTATTTAAACTAATTAAGGTGTTTCATTGGTTACGAATTTTAAAAAGTATATTCTTTCTCATTCCTTTATATATATATATATATATAATAAAATAAATAAATAAATATCAGCATTTTGACTATAAAAAAGCCACCTTTAAATAATATTATATATATAAAGTTTTCATTGAAAATTTTGGAAAATTCAGCGAGTGGATTTTCGAAAACATTTTAGAAAAATGATCGACGCGACTTCTCAAAAACTAATACCACTGATTTTATTGAATTATTATATACTTCTTCAAAATAAAATTGCGTGTTGCCATTTTATATGGTCAAAATTTTGAATAATATTTATTATTTTCATGCATTTTTATTTTATTTTATTACCTACATGCAAGTCAATAAATAGCTAATTGATACCAGATGCTTAATGCATAAAGCCTGAGCAATTACCATGTCGGCACGGTTAATATTTTATTTTATTTTATTTATTTATTTACTTATTTCGAACCATGGAATTTTGTAAATATATTTTAAGTATACATATTTTGGTCAATTTTCTGAACTTTAGCTGAAACTTTTCTAAAAATGTTGCGCAAATTTTTCTATTCGCAAATTTTTGAGAATATATATATATATATATATAAAGTTTTTTTTTTTTTTTTTTTTTAAGAAAAAGCTTTTGAAACCCGTATAACTTCTTAATATCATAAAATGTATAAATAAATAATAATTTCAATTGATATTAAAAAATAATTATTTAATCATATGTAATATTGTTCAGTTTTCATTTTGAAATTTTTTTATTAAAAGCTTCATCACTTATTTTTAAAATTATTATAATTAAAGCAATGAATCACAGAAATTTCTTTTAAATACAATTTATATGGAATTTAAGTAATTCTTTTGTTTTAATTTCTTCTCCTTAAATTACATAACCAAAAGCACATTTAAAATTTTCACACCAAATTTATTGATTAATATTATGACTAGTAATTCTGTATTTATTAAATTAAACATTAAAAATTGCATTGTCAACAGAATAAAGACTTTTTTAAATAAAGAAATACAATGAAAAAGATGTGTTCTACAATCAACAAGTTTTTCCCCTATAAAAGAGTGTAATGGAGATTTCAAGGTGAAGGTTTTTCCCTTTAAAGGGAAACTGTTTAGTAGAAGAAATCACTTTATTATGTGGGTCGGACGGGACTTCCCACAGCCATTGTGAAACTCCCAGTCACCTGAAATTAAAAGACGCCGACAGGGGAAAAAATTTTTCGTCTTTCTGCCGTCTTTATGAACACTAGCTGGTCAGAATCTGCCGTCGGAAAAAGGTTAAAGAAGATCTTCTTTACCTCTATTTATTCGTCATTCAATAAATGTTCGGTTAGGTTTCAAATAGAATGTGATATAGAGTGTAGCGTTAAAAAAAAAAAAAAAAGCCCTTTTGTAAGAATGAGAAATCAAACTTCTTAAAAATCCCTTTTTCTAGGAAATCACTATTTTTAAAATTTGTATCAAGCAAAGTTCACACTAAATGCCTTGTTTTATATACAGTTTTTAAACGTTTGCTGCTTAACGTGCTGTTTTTAAACATTTAATCTAAACTTATAAAATGTAAAGAAAAATGATACTTGCATAAAATAAAAATATTCTCACTTTTTAAACAAATTTTATTCGTAATAATTAAAAAACAAATGGTGGATTTTCAAAGATTCCAACTTTACAGAATTTTCTCCCGCTCGTCTAAAAATTTTTTAAGAAACATAAAATGGAGAATTTGATATTATTCTACGTTGTAAAAAAAAAAAAAAATTCAGAATTTTACTAGGAAATTTTTGTCAGTTATTTACCCAATATTTACCAATAAAGTTCCTCGACTATATCAGTAACAATCAAATACATGTATCATTCAAAATTCTACTAAATTCTTGAAATCGGGAACGTTTCACGGACAAAAACCTGTTATAAAAACCTGTGACTATCAGGTTGCAAGCAGAAGACAGAAACATTACCGATATATAAGAATAAGGATTTTTTTTTTCTTTTTTAAAGTTTATAAATGAAAGGTTGTTCTTAATTATAATATTGGATACATTGTATTTAGTGGGAGAAGTTTCTAACAAGCATCTAAAATGTTTTATTTTAGGAATATTCTTCATACTTTTGCTCGCGCCTATGAAAAATCCTGAAAATATGACAAAATTTACTTCGTATGTAATACGCAGATTCAAGTTTTGACTGTCGTTATATGTTGAGACGAACCACGTTCAGTAAACGCTGTCTAAATTTAAAATTAAGATTGATATGACTACCATCTAAAAACCTATCATGTAATGACTAACAGATGGCATCATCTAATAGATAATGACATGATTCAATAAATTAGAATGAAAAATTATTGTCCAAAATGTTTATAATGAAGCAATGTTGAAGTAATCTGCCAAACAAAATTACATTAACTATTCATACACCATAGTTCATAGAATTGTATTGTTTTTTAAGAATATTTCACAATGCATTAACTAATTTTAAAATTACAGGATATTTATTTCCCCCTTAACATTTTATAGATTATTGAGTTTTTTTTTCATTTAAATTGTTTTAAAATATAAAGTTATGCAAAATGAAGTAATAATAATAATAATAATTCGTACAAAATAATTTGTTTAATTATATTCAATAGATTATTCTAAAAAAATATTTTCAAAATTATCTCTTAATTTAAAAAAGTATTATTCATTTGTCTTTTCTAGATTTTTCTCCTTTTTTTTATAAATAAATATTACCTATACAAATAAATATTATCTATTACTTAGCGAATCACTTCAAAACTGTATTATAGAGCTGAATTAATTATCGCTATTTCTGACACATACGTAATTAAATATATAAGCGAGAAAAAAAAAATAAAAGATCTAATAAATAATTTTCTTTAGTTTTCTATAAATTTGATGGTATGTTGCTATTTAAAGTAGTAAATTTAGAAATTTAAATTCTTTCAAAATAAATTAATAATACTTACAAAATTATCTCTAGAGAAATTATGATGGAATTACTCATCTATTATAATTCAGTATTAAAAATATAATAAGGAAAAGAAAAGATTTATAAATTTTTAGCTAATTTTATGAATATGATTAAATGAGGTGAGCTCCCCAAGAGCAAATGCTTCTAAAGTGAAGCGACTCAAATTCACGTTATGAGAAAGGGGAAAAAAATCGGCATGCGTCTCTTTATTATAACAAAATTGAATTTGGGACTTTCGGCTTCAAACTTTCTAAAAATTAAAGTTCACCATTATAATTTTGAAGCTCTTAAACACTTTGTTTTGCGTTTTATTGTGTAAATCAATTTAATATCAAGAGTGAATGTAAAATTTCTGTATGTAGTTTAACAAATTTTACTAAAGGTTAAATTAATATTTGCTTCAATATTTATAGTTGCATCATTGTTTAGTTAACTATAATTTTATGCTGTTTGCAGCATAAACAGGGGAAATTGAAGCAGAAAAGTGCTTTTATAATCTAGTTCCTGTAATTTTTATTATTGGGGAAAAAAGTAAGTGTCACCAAAATCTTTTGTTTGTTTATTACTGCCAAATACATGCTGATAATTTTATTATGAGTACGTTTCAATGTATTATATGAATATTTTTTAAGAATCTCCCCCCCCCCTTTTTTTTTTTTTTTTTTTTTTTTTTTTTTAATACACACACAAAAAAAAAAAAAAAAAAAAAAAAAAAAAAAAGATTGTAAGAATCCTTAACAAAATATTAGCTCTTAAAATTTAATGATTTCTTTACGTTTGTTACCAATTCTTCATCTAAACATATTAAGTTAATGAAATCATTAAAAGGAAGAAATTATCAAATAATTTAATGTTAATGTTAATTTAAGTAACTTAATAAATTAATGACACTAGCTATGAAAGCTAAAATATTATATTTATATTATACTAATAGCCTAACTATATTACATTTTGGAAATTCAATACCCAGGTTTGAGGTAATATATATTTATAGAATGTATTTAATAATAAAAGTTTCCAAGTTAAACCTTTTTCAGATAATGATAAAACTTAAAAAAAAAAAAAAAAGTTTATAATGATAAATTAAAAATTAAACATTACTTGTGACTGTTGCTATGTATACACAGATTATTATTATTATTATTATATAATAACGCTTTTAATGTATTTTAAATATATAAATTAATATATATATATATATTCATCTGGTATTAAAATAGAACTTCCGGTCAATTTCATAGGCATTATGTCTCAGAAAAATGAAAGTAACTTCGCTAATAGCTAAATTTGGAAACGACTTACGACGTTCGGAGATGATTTTCTGAGATTTTTGTTGGTAAAAAAGTCTCGGAATCTATTTTCGGACAATATAAGTCGGCTGTTTTTCAGTCTTAAACAAATTCATAATAAGAATAAAAATATACAGATAAACGTTATTTCTACTCGTGAGGGTACTATTTTATGCTTCTATCTATTTATGGACAAAAGCTTCTTACAGAGAAATTAATGACGAAATTAACCGATTTAACACGACAAAATGAAAACAGCTTATACTATTAATAAATCATTTTTTATATTTTAGAATAATATTAACAGTTAACGATAGACCTATCGTGTTTTGTATTTCTTTTTCTGACTTGAAAATAGCAGTCTACACGTTTTTATACGATTTTACATAACTTACTTTTATAAGACTTTTCATGTATACCCAATAAGCGAAATCTTAAATTAATTCCATTAGTCTTTTTTTTTTTTTTTTTTTTTTTTGTTGTTGTTGTTGTCGAAAAGTTTATACTGTTTTACTACCTGCTATTTAGAACTAGGCTTAATTATACACAATAAAACAGAAAAATTCTCATTTTTATACATAAGGTAGCAATATAATAGCATAAAAATCTACTATTTTAATTTAGTAACATGTAATACATTTTAAAAGTCACTGCTAAAGATAATAACACTGGTCTACAGTGGTTCGGTAACAACGGTCAAATTATTATTTTTATTATTAATTCCAATTTTTATTTAACTATATGCAAGCGAAAATGTCCCACAACGTCACATTTTTCTGTTAGAGTATAAGAAAATGGCAATTTTCACGAATTTTTATCATTTTCACAGTATCACAGGTTGTAAACCTTGCTGCTGGCAACCCAGAGTCCTGGCAGATCAGAGTCCCGGCAACCATATTTGTTCCATTTTTTGTTAAAATATCAGAAAATGACAAATTTCATTATTATTTTTTATTATTTTTACAATACAGTCGACAGCAAAAGCATCCGAGCACTAGCCAATAATTCCGATATTAAAAAAGTACATTTAATACTATTTTGTTAAATAAATCCTTATCGAATCATTTTCTTAGGCTAACTAAGAACATGACTCGACAAGGATTTATTTAACAAAGTATTAAGTGTACTTTTTTTAGACAGATTGCTTCCAGTACAGATTAAATAATCGTAACAAAAAATCTGTACGTGTTACAGATTTTTCGCCATTATTTTTTAATTCAGCTATCTATTATATTAAAACATTATTTTTTAATTCTGCACTACAAAATTAGTTGAAAATAGCTAATTTCATTTTTGTTACCCTCAATTTTTTTTTTTTTTTTTTTTTTTTTTTTTGTCGACTAGTGTAATTGAATGTTTTACCCCCTTCCCCCCCCCCCCCAACCCTCCTCAAAAAAGAAGAAAAAAAAAAGTGCAAATTAGACAAATTTAGCTGTAATCGATATTTCGGTGTTGTGATTTTAGTGGTTTATTAACTGCTAAAAACACAGTTTTTCACCATTTTAGTGGTGTTTACTGTTCAAATTTAACTACTAAAATGGTGAAACATAGAGCACCAAATTTCCTAAAATGGTGTTTGCAGCTAAATTGGAACCATTTTTCTAGTAAAATGTAGGATATTATTTTTAATAGTGTTGTGTAATAAGCTTTTAGAGCTTATAGCGGTTATTTTTTCTAATTTTTTGGAAGGCATTGGTACCACTATTTTTTTATTAATAATCTTCAGAATGTGCTGTCATAGAAATTTGATACCAGAGATCTTTATAAAAAGTAGTGCTATCAAACCTTATTTTGATAATATATACATATCTTGGCAGCTATACTAATAAAATACAATTAAATGATCGAACACTTTCTACATTGTATAGTCAAACTAAAGCGATATTTATCAAGAACTGTATGATTTTTAAAAGAAACTTTATTACTTCAAAGTATCGTATAAGTGGTTGTTGGTTTTGTGTATTTAGCTAATATATAAATGTTCATCTCAAACTAATATGTTTGAAATTTAGCCGGAGATTTCTTCTAAAAGATAGGTTAAAGTACTCTCAGGGATTAATTAAATATCCCTCCTCTTGAAAATATCTGACTATAAAATAAAGCTAAGCTTAAAGCTTTTAATTATTTAATCACAATTTTCAATCATTTAAGCATTCCAATTAGCATTAATATTCTGTGTAGACAAAAATAACAAAGATTTTTTTTATATTCTGAAGTTTAAAGTATTTTCTCCAGCAGAAGCGGATTAAAGTTAGTTTGCACCCTCCTCCATCTTCTGAAATATGATGTACAAACAACAGTGTACAAATAATAATGTACAAATAATAATGAATCTAAAGAAAAAAATATTATTCTTAGGTATATAAATCATTGCACAAAATACATATAATGATCAACATATAATTAAACAAGAACGAAAAATCATGCGGTACGCATTGATCATTAACACTCTCCAAATCTACGTAATTGTTGTATCGTATAACTTTCAATGCTCTTTGTCTACGTAATCACACAACGGACAGACAGTAGTTCTGAAAGGCATACAGATAGACTAATTGAATGCATAATCAGTCTTAAACAAGCCCTGTAAATCTGAAGGTTAACAAAAATATTCTATACTAAATATTATTTTAGCATGTTAACAATAAATGTAATTTTTTTTTTATGATTTTTACAATAGAAATTTCTTTAAATGTAATTTATAAAAATGCCTGTCCTAAAGTGAAATGCATTGGCATTTTTTTGGGCGTCTCTCTACATACACAAACAAGATGCACAGGGCCTATTAATGCCATTTAAAGTAGGGAACATTCAGTAGTGAATCTGAATAACATTTATCAGTTTCAAGAAATTCCATGAATATTTACTGGAGTTAGAGCATGGACAGACAGACAAAGTGACTTTTCAGCATTGTTGGAAAGTTTTAAAAATAAGTAATCCAGTGTAATTATGACAAAAAAAAAAAACCTGGGAAAAAAGTGGGAAGCAATTAGATTATTTCTTTTTCTTACAAAGATATGATAATAAACAAAATAAAAATTTTTATTTAATCACTAAGGAGTTGAGTTGAATGGATTTTACTTCGCATTAGTGCTACGCTATGGGCATTTGACGATGGTCTGGCGATGGTTCGGAGACATGCCATCATAATTTTGATTCTTCTCGGAGGGGTGGGCTCCCCTCTTCCGTAAACCCTAGAGTAGGTATAATTTAGGATGTGAACATAGTTGACACGACGGATTTTACGGGCAACACCGGCTATTAATGTACTCAACTGTCTTCGGCCACCTTGAATATCGAACCCGCAGTCTTCTAATTACGAGCTCGGCACTCAACCAACTAGGTTTTCGCGGGCCATTAATCGTTAAGGAACAGACTAAAATCATGTTTATATTTTTATTAAACAAAATAGAAATTATTTTGATTCATAAATAGATAAGTTGCTTTGTTTCAAAATAGTTTCTTTGCAGCTTTCCGGTCGATATTTTATATTTAATTTAATGCATACTTTAATAATTTTACAAAATAATTCCACTTAACAAATGAAAACATTTTTGACTCAATATAATAGATCAGGTTTTAAAATTTATATCGTCCATTAAAAACATGATCGGATTCGAATTTCAGTTGCTTTTTGTGTTTAGATTTGTGTTCAAAATTAAATCATTTTTACAATTTCAATAGGCTTAAAAAGTTCGCCGCTCTTGACCGGAGCCTAAAAATCTGTTGCTGAACGCATAATCGCCTATGAAATTAGAAGCATCCCATAGTTAGATACGGCCACTGTCCGCTAGGGAAGATCGACCGTACAAATATAGTATGCCGTCATGTATTTCCAACCGGCACCTAAAAGTACGTAACGTGCTAAAGGAGATTTAAAAGTTTTTTATGATTGACCGAAATCCCAATTTCTTAAATTGGATTTCCGTTTCAAATTTTGGTCGTTCTTCAAATTTTAATCTCAACCACCATTCAAATTTTAGTCAACTTTAAAACGTCCGTAGTCCCGAACCGCACCGGCCTAAACTTAAATCCATCACTGCTTTCCAGTATCAGAAAATGCCTTCTAGCACTTTTCTATCGCAATTTTTTGGGATGCCTTAATGTTTAATGCAGTTGTTTTGGAGCATCGTCCATTTACTTAATAGGTAGTGTGCCGAAATAATTTTATTTTTATTTATTTATTTATTATTGTTATTGTTTTGTATGGTTTCTGTGATTTATATTCAAAGACTTTTAAAAAAAGTACTTAAATGGTACTACTCTAGGAAAATTCAAAAATGCGAGAAATAGTCTTTTTTTTTTTTTTTTCAAAAGCTAGAATTATTTTTTATGTTAAATATTATAGGTAACGAGAAAGTTATAAAAAGAACATATATCCATCATTATTATGTGCATTAATTTGACTGCGTTATGTTAGAATTTAAACATTTCTACCTGAAATTTCCTCTTTCCGCCTTTGTAACAAATTTTGTTCAATTAATGTTCGAATTTAAACTTTGATGCTACATTATACTTCAACAGTTTAGACTGTGCATTCAATGCTGAAGTATTTTGATTTAAATCATTATTCCTTCGTTCGTATTCAGCAATTAAAAGGACATTTCACAGCAGCTGAATTAGAATGCCTCAAGGTAAATTGCGTATTAATGATACAATACTTTAATAACTTATTCAGTGCGTATAAAATGATCATAGCAAATGCAAAATTATCTAACTCATCACTGACGTAGTCGAGTTCATAATCGTACAATTTAATTTAGTAGTATACAAACTAATGCTTTCATTATTATCTAATGGTTCCGATTAAACTTTCTTTACAGTTGTGATACTGTTGAATTAGGAATACAGTGACGAGAAAACAAAATTCATTTATAAACTATGCAATATTAGATACATTTAAATAATTAACTATAGCAAAATTGTATTCCACCATTTACTTTTTCTAAATACCTTACTTGAATTGAATTCACCAACAGTTGCCATCTTCTGGCATGTTTGAGTCTCTCCACCTGATATCACATAAAACAAAACTTGTACATTTTGTTTGCATTTTTCTATATTTCATAGCTTATGAAAAATGGGACATCAAAATTTTCTTTAAAAGTTTTATGATATTTAATACTTATAAATGCATATTTTGTAAAGAATGGATCCGATGAGTGTTATTGACGAATCCTTCACTATAAATGCCCTTTGAAATAACTTGAGGAAGAGTTTTGATAAGAGCAAATTATCTACAGAAAAGTTAAGGAGAAAAAAAATGGTAGAAATTGTTTTAAAGTTATATGGTGTTACACAAAATGTGGTTAACAGAAAACAAATACAAATTTTGTTTAATAAAATATGTTTTAATGGAGACATGTTTTTTATACTGGAAGACTGAAAAAAAAAAAATGCTTCTTTGAGTCATGAAATCTAATATGGCATTAATTAGGGGCCAGAATAGTCTGTCTCTTCCCTTGAAAAGAGATCTTTGTATATTTTGAGATTTTTATGGGGAAGAGGGTGATATACGATCACCAAATACCTTTCTCAGAATTTTAAATGTATTTACTATTCAGTTTATGTCCAAAATATATGCTAGAAAGTGGTTGAGAAACTTCCTTTTTCGTTTCACATTTATTCTTTATGTTTGGCCTTTTTTCGTTCAACATTCTCTGTTTTAATTTTTAGGCTTTAATTCTTGTGTAATTAATCTCAGCCATTCGTTGATTTTCCTTAATAAGTCATTTTCCTTTTAATCCCCTAAGTTGTGCACCAGGTGATCTTAACCCTTAAATGTCGTATGTTGCCGTCTTCTAAAGTATTATTAGAATAATATTGAAGCTCTAATGCCTCATGTTTGCCGATTGACAACAAATTTCCTTTTAGCTGTAAACCATATAGTTAAAATAAAGTATGGTTTTTAAAAGTATTTTTCCGCTGATTTATTTAATAAAGGTAAGAATAAAACATTTTTAAATTGATTTAAAAAATAATCAAACATTTAAGGGTTAACTGTGATGGAAATCAAAAAATTAAGATTTTCGGAGGCTTCGAAATTGATCTGATAGATTGTAAACATTTGAATCAGTTAGTTTCCACTAGGAATCCTCTTTTTGCAAGAAAAAACATTACAGAAAGCAAAAGATTTTAATCGTTGTGATATTAACTACAAGCAAATGAAAAAAAAAATTTAAATGGAAAATTGAAAATGGAAGCAAAGCATTAAAGCAAAAATCTCGTCTGAATTTGACGAATAAAAAAATTGAAAAACATATTTTGGGTTTAGTAAATGTTTGGCCTCTGATATTATCTTAAAATCTTAAAAAAAAAAAAAAAAAGTATTTTGCTTGTTTTAAAAATTTTTTTTTTTTTTTTTTTTTTTTTTTGTATGAAAATGATGTATTCATCATCATTATAACAGCTCTACGTATAAGATAAATAAATAAGACATGCATTTCTTTAATCTGTATTCCTTTCTTTGACGTTCAGATATTTTACCTAATGCATGGATTATTAATTAATGAATAAAATATCAGTTTAACCCTTATTTATTAAGTTATTAATTTTATCTATTTTGTCAGATTTAAATGCATTCTACTTCCTTTAATAATTCCGCCTTACAAAATAATCACGTTATAAATTCTGCAAAGTTATTTCTAGACAGCTATTTAATCATGAATGAAGAAAATTTACGATACAGAACTCAAGATTTTCAAAAATGCATTTAATATATATTTGTCTCTGACACTGGAAGATACCTTTCAGCATGGTTGTTAGGTAATTGATGTAAATTACTCAAATAAGCTGTTTGTAATAATACAGGATCGCATTTTAATTGTACATTTGTCTTTCGGATGTAAATTAACAAGCGGGGAATAGTGGAAAATTCCATTTAGTAAACTAGAATTATTAAGGAACTCAGTGATAAGATATTACAGTAATCTGTCATAATCCAAATTAATTCGTAAGCAATACCCTAATTTTGTAAGATAAGAAAATATATCTTGATGAGCTTAACTATAGTAATGGACACTCTGAATTCGTATCTGCATGCATGCATATATGTGTACAAATATGCAAGTGTTCAAAATTAGAATGAGGTAGTGTGGAAGTAGCTTATTAAGTTGTAGTGGTTTCTCACAATCTGAGTTTACAAATCTGGCTTCTGGTTTCATTTGTAATCCTATAAAACATGTTGAAAATCAATTATTCTACATTAGAAGCCTGTGTCTAGGTTTGTAACAATATTCATTTCATTGAGAATTGCGATCATAATCATTAACATTTAGTAAATATTCATTTTATAATTGTAGAATACCTTCATGCACTTTTCCGACCAAAAATAAAGATTTTTTAGTCATGTTGCTGTAAAATTAATTGCTGAATTACAGATCAAATTCGAAGAATAACATTTGATTACGATAGGCTTTTAAAGTGAAAACTTTCTAAAAGTCCACCTCTATACAAAGGCTACTTCTCTTTTGTCTAGGAGGGCATCCTTCCCTTAGGCCCAGGTCCCTAGTGTAGACAATTGGTTGTAACCGAACACCAATAACAACATCCTTTCGCTTCCTGGAAGATCGAAATTGTGATGCCATGTCTCTGACCACCATTTTGGATGAATCCAGAATCGTCATCAGTTGTCCCCAGCGTAGCTCTAGCGCGACGTTAAACTACACTCATTCCTTATTTCTTCATTGCCGTGGTTCAAAATTTGCCACATAACTAATTTGCCTCAATTAAAAGCAAAGGTTATCCCTTAGTATACCTTTCTAAAAGAAAACATTTTGCAGTAGCATAGACTTTTATTTTTTTCTTGACTTTAACTGACTAATATCCACCATATAACTGAGCCTTAATCCTAATGTGTGTAATAATAATCCATTATGATGAGAAAATATGTAAATGATGATACTTCATATTTCTCATTCCACATACTTAGAGATGAAGTTCAAACTCGAAAAGGAAATCGTATGTCATACATTATTTCGCTAATAAATTTAAATGCGATAGCTCCTAAATGGGTAATGCTGAGTTTAAATGACTGAATAAAAATGTTAAATCCAGCTAAAATTAGTATTTCCTACCAGGAAATTAATGAAAATTAGTAAATTAATAAAGACCCTTTTACTTTTCATAAATGATGTTAAGCTCAACAGTTTGTTCAGTATTTCTTGGAAAGCAAAATTCTTGCTAAAAAACTGTCAAAATTCAAACAAATTATTACGAATTATTACACTGCAAGGCAACAAAAACACTGCATGAGACGTTTCAACTGTTTCTTATAGATTTCTACTCGCTGAGTAATACAGTAAAAAAAAGTCATCACATCTAGATTTTTTTTTTTTTTAAACGCATATTTTTAGTTAAATTTTGCGTAAAAAAGTGAAAATCGGTAATGTAAATTTGGATAATTAAGGCAATACAGTTTATAGAATTTGTTGCTTGAATTAAGATTTTTTTGAACAAACTTAATTAAAAATCCATCTCTGTAAAAGGAACAATTTTCTGTGGCATAGTAGGTAGAATTATAGAAAATTTTTACTGTACAGATATGAACAATTCGATTATTTTTAAACGGAGTTAATGCGAAAAAGAAGTACATTTGCACTGCAAGGATTAATTTGTAACTTTTGGTCATTTTTTGTAATATGGTTTTGGATATATTTGTATGCCATTTGCAAGCAGTAATGCCTGTAAAAATGTATTTGTCAAAATGCAGTTTTGAATGTATGATTTTAATTTATTTATGTAAGATAATTCTTAAAACTCTTATAAAATTCTCTTTATGAATTATTTCCATTCATCATAAAAATTGAAATGCACTGGATTACAAATCTGGCAGAGAATTTCTTAAATTTATCACAGAAGGTGTACACTAAATTCTTTCAAAATTTGTTCGTTGTACCATGTACATTGAGTTGGAATTTAAAACCGTAGAATTATTTTTACGAACATATTTGATCATATTTTAAGAAATGTATTCATCGAAGAAGTTTTCTATCATCAAGCAACTTTAAACAAACATAAAAAAATAAAATAAAAGTAAGTACAACATTATTCATTTGATTATAAAAACAACATAATTTTTTTTTTTTTTTTTTATAAGTTATTGAACAGATTTTAAATTGTTCCTGAATATATACCTAAACACTTTGATAATGAATGTTAATATAATTAACTATTAATAAAGAATAAATTCGCGTTTTACAATAAATAATTTTCAGAATGAAATAAGTTTGAATTAAAGTTTTCTACTCTCATGGAATACTTGAAATTTTATTATTTTATATTATATTCAGTACCTTATCATTATATTACCTTATATTATTTCAGTACCTTATTATGCTTACAGAATTTTGTATAATGCTGTTAAGATTGTTTTACAATTGCTTTATTTTATTTTTAATTTGTCAAACAAAATTCCAATTTAAAGATTTTCGTATACAAAACCTAATTTTTTCTTTCTTATAAGAAAAAAGAAATATGTTTTTATTTTTAAATTTTGTTCTCTTATAAAAATGACTTAAATAAATAAATAAATAAATAAAAGCTTATAAATCCCCTAAGACAGACAGCTAGACAACCACTTACAGCTATATAAAGTTCAGATCGGTAGTTTAAATCTTATGATTTTTTTTTTTTTTTTTTTTTTTTTTTTTAACAGGAATAGGAGGCCCTGCTCCCTGCTCGTTCCGCTCACCAACCCCCGAGGGAGGCCTCGCCTCCCCCCGACTCACTTTACTTATTAACACATGTAGAGCTCTGCCCGCCTATTCGCTGTTTTCTTTCACTGAAAAGGAATATTAATAGTGCATATTACAAGACAAAAGCAGAAAATTATTACAGAAATCATCATATTCAATGTCAAATTGAAATATATAATATTTATATATATATTTTAATAGAAAGAAATTCATAATGTCTAGACCATTTTGCATTGCAGCTTTAGTATATGACCCTTGTTATTTATATTTTACAACCTTAGATCCGGACCGCGGTACCCCTTCGTAATTGAAAGATTGCGGGCTCGGTTCTCGAGCCGTCCAAAAGACCGTCGTGTACACTAATGATGGCTGGTGCACGTAAAATATGTCATGGCCGCAATATCCTCCATATTCCCATCAAAATTATAGCTCTGGGGGCCACTGAAGCGGGGGACCATCCTGTTCGTGTAGGACCAAAATTGTGGTGGCATGTCTCCGGAACGTCCTTAGGGTTGCGTCCCAGACCGTCGCCAATTATCCATAGCTCAGTAATGGTTCGACGTCAAACACAACCAACCTACAACCATGGATCATATTTTAATTTTCCCGTGTAAGAAAATTAATTTTTTTAAAGTAGAGAAAAAAAGTTGATATTTATTTTCTTTATTTTTTGCATCCATGGTTTCGGGCTGCGGTACCCTAGTCTGTAAAGCGCGAGCACGTAATTGGAAGATTGGCGATTCGATACTTGAGCCGGCCAAAGACCGTCGTGTAAACTAATCGTGGTTGGTGCACATAAAATCTGTCATGACCGTAAAGTCCTCCATGTTCCCACCCACACTATACCTCTGGGGATCACCAAAGTGGGGGGGGGGGGGGGTATCCCTTCCGGGAAGAATCAAAATTGTGATGGTATGTAACCGGAACATCTCTAGGGGTGCGTTCCAGACCGTCGCTAACGACCCATATTGCAGTACTGGTGCGATGTTAAATCGAACTTACCTACGTACAACTATGGATCATATTTTAATTTTCCCGTGTAAAACGACTTCATGGCAGAAGAACAACGTCACTGGGAGAAACATTCTTCAAAATGGCAAATACAGTACCTTCATAAATTGTCGTTTTTAGTTAATAACTTCTTTATATAAAATGATAGAAATTTCTAAGCAGCTGAAATGTCTTCCTTGGAGTATTCGGAACACATTGATACCTCTCATGATACGAAAGACCCTACCCTCCGTTAGAAGATGCTGTCGCAGACAAAAAAAATTGACGCCAGTGACAGTAACTTTTTTAATATATAGAGAAAAATGAGATTTTGAATTATTTTTCTATTTTCAAAAATCATTATTCCAATGAAATCAGGGCTAAAATCGTATATTACTTTGAATCACTTCTTCTTTTAATATATTATATTGCTACCAACTTTCACTTATATCAACATCAAAATGAACAAATATCTTACAATTAATGAATATAAAAGTGCGTTGCATCGAATTGGGTCTTGAAGACTTTGAGTTTTTGAAAACTTTTCATTGAATGTTCAATGATAATACTTTCTTCCCTTAATTTTAGATTAATGATATCAGAATAATAAGAGAAGATTGTCTTCCTAAAATAAAACGGTATACTTTTAAAATTTTACCTAGATACTCTTTATTATATTATGTTAGCTTTGAATTTCGGTTCAGCCTTAGAGAATTTTAATGAATTTTGAACACGTTTAAAATATTTAATTAAATTACTCTTTGTAGAAATGAAATAGTGATACTCTAAAAACGAAATGAAACTTTATACAAGTAACTTATTCCTTTCAAATTAGCTCCATTATTGGTCAAGGGGTTCTGTTGTCTAAGCTGGTAGGGTATATTGAAGTTGCCGTGTTAGAACCATAGCGGTTGTTGGTCTAACCGTTCCAATTTTTGAGTATTTTTATTTTATACTACCGTGAATATGGTTTAAAACGTCTTAAAAATAAATAAATAATAATAATTATTAAAAAAAAAAAAAAAAAAAGAAAAAAACCAAAGAGGACTACTTATACAGGCCTAGTTCCCACGGGGAGACAAATGGCCTTAACTTTTACACCGGCACTTTTAATAATATTTTTATACTCTGTACTATTGTAGCTTATTAGTGAATTTTATGCACGGCCCCTAATTTTTTTAAGCATTTTGCTTGGTCTATAAATTTATAATTTGGAACTTTCTAAATTAGGAAATATAAAACATTTCTTTCTGAAAGATTTATCATTGTAATTATATTGAAAATGTTTCCGTGATTCTGACAAGTTGAAAATAATTTATATGTTTCTAAAAAAGCATTATTTTTTACTACAGAAAACTTTTTAAAATATCATTTATTTCAGTAACAACTTAAAAGAATTTTGACGAAATAAAATATAATAAAAATTTGACTTTAATATAATTTAGTCTAAATGGTAGGAAGAGAAAAAAACGAGGAAAAACATCAAAACAGTTACTTTCATTTTTATATGTTTTTATAATAGGAGGTCCTTGTAAATAAAATTGAATAATATTACGTTCAATACTTGTTACATATTTTATTCAGCAACTATAGTTGGCACAGGCAGAGCTTTAATACACTTTTATATTCCTTAACTAAATAATACTTTTATGTGCGAAATTGTTCTCTGATTGCATTTACTTTGCGGGGTAATAAGAGATAATTAAGTTAACTGTACTGATAAATATTTTCAAATCAAAGTAAACAAAGGTTGCTTAACGATAAAAATGAGAGTTCATTTATGCCAAAATACTTATTTTATTAAATTATACGTTGTTTAATTAATTAATTAAAAAGGAGAAATCTCTGCTACAAAAATAAATAACTCTTTTGCAATCCACAGTTCTGCAATGAGCAAAGTAATGCTCCTATTAAATATTTTGAAAGAATTAATAATTGATCAAATTATTTATTGTCTTGTATTGTGACCGAATGAATCAAAAACAATTATTGTTATTTTTAACATCGCAAGAAGTGAAAACCGTCTACAAAATATTTATTAATAACGTTTCGTAAAAATACCTATTTCAAGTTAAGATTTCTTTGTCTTTTGACCAGATATTATTTATTTAATTATTATTTTTTTTAGAATCATATTTTATTGTTTGACTAATTCATGCATTTATATATTTATGTATGTATGTATGTATATATATATATATATATATACTATTTTTATGCGTTGTAATTCATTTATACTGAAAAACTTAGTATTTTTCTATATATTAATTACAGTTGAAAAATTCAGTGAATTGCTCTGAGTATAACAACAGAAGAGAAAAAAGCAAACACGTAAATAATGTGAAATCTGTACTTCCTTAGCGTACCTTTTCTGCTTCCAAAGCAGGAGATGTATTTACATCTTTAACAACAATTAATAAAATTTTAGATTTTAAATCTCAGATTAGGTTTAAATGTCTTATATTTCTTTGAAAACCACTTTATATTGCAAGTCTATATCTGATTAGCTGTAATGCGCAAAAAATGACTACGGTTTCATTAAATATGATTATGAAATCGAATAACGCATTGGACTAAAGTGGTTATTAAAAAAAAAAAAAAAAATACATTTTTCTATTTAGTTTAATTACACAAAAATATCAAAATAATCAACAACCAAAAGTTTTACTATTTTGTATATAATAATTTATTCTTTAATAACCACAAATAAAGTTTTTAAATGTTAAGTTTAAAACTTACATTGGCTTGTTGCTTATGTTTCTTAAATAACCGATTCAAAATGTAACTCTACAGCTGTTTAGCTCTCATGCGTAAAAAAATAAGCACGATTTCACTAAATAAAATTAACATACACTGTTTACAGGTTATAATATTCCTTAATTGATTGTAATAAATACAATCGGCAGCAAAAAAATCCGAGCACTAGCAAAAATTCCTATGTAAAAAAAAAGTACACTTAATACAGTTTTGTTAAATAAGCCCTTGTCGAATCCTGTTCTTAGTTAGTCTAAGAACAGGATTCGACAAGGATTTATTTAACAAAACAGTATTAAGGGTTCTTTTTTTATATAGGAATTTTCGCTAGTGCTCGCGATACTTTTGCTGCCGATTGTAAAGAAAATGTAACAGTAAGCGTCATAATAAAATTACAAATCATTAAAAGACTGCCTTTAGAAACAGTTATATAAGCCTCTAAATATATATATTTTAAAAAATTGTCCTTTTATTATGAAATGATTAATTAATGATGTAACGAAGACAGGATATAGACTATTATTTTACAACATTAAAAAAATTTACAGATGAATAATAAAAAATGAAACCTCTGCGATGATTATTTGGCGTATAAAAGCTAAAAAATTAAATTTACTATCAAAAATGTCTAAAATTCTTATTTTTAGAAAACTTTTAAAGTTTCTTTTTTATAAAGATATAAGTTTTTATTTGCCACTGAAAAATATGAACATCTTATAATATTCAAAAATTATTGAAAAAACTTTGAGTGATTTTTGAAAAACCTTGGTTTTACAGTCATTCATCTATCCTTTAAAAAGTTTACAGCTCTAAAAAATAAACAGAAAATAGCATTTAGCTATTTTATAGCTTCTTAATAGTACCCCTTAAGGAAAAAAGAAAAAAGAAATATGAGGGAGAAAGCCAAAAAAAAAAAAAAAAAAAAAAAAAAATCGGAAGTAATATCAGATACATCTGTTGCCTCTGCTGAGCATATTTAATAGCTAAATGCTTGTTTTATTCTGAATGTTTAAGTTTCTTTTTACGTTGTTCTTTTAAAACATCATATACTTACCATAAGCATTTTATATGCATATAAAACATACAGAAAAATTTACAACTTTTGCATATTTTATGAGTAATAATATTTCAAAACGTGCTCGAAAGAAAGACTTAAATTGCGTTATTAACGGTAAAATAATGTGAAATGTATTTTAAGCATGTTTTAAGACAAATCTGACTGTAAAGAAAATAAACAGATTTGAATATAAATTTAGTAATGTCGGCTTAAAAACTTTGGCTTATATTCTATTGCCAAAACGTCAATGGGAGTCTCCACATTGAGTGACACAGAGGTTTTGGCTTCTCTTTGTGTGTCTGTGATGTGTAACTCGACAGCAGTCTCAAATATCATCCGATTGACTTGCAAATTAGTACAAATGTTTAAGAGCTACATGAACTTAGCTGTATACTTCTTTGGAGTGTATCGTGTTACGTTTCGTGTACACAGATACACCTAAGTATTTCATATCATTAAAGTCTATGGACAGAATTTCTTTCATGGCTACTCTTCATTAGACATATAAAATTAATATACATAATTAAGATGCTTAAATAAATGTTTCCGGTGAAAAAGGATACGGATCGATATTGTAATTAATTTAAGGAACCACACAAAACATTTCTCAATATACGTTACACAATATACGTTATTTATACATGTATATGACGTCAAATTCGGTACGAATATTTATGAGATACTACATAAAATTAACTGCTTTTTTTTTTTTTTTTTTTTTTTTTAATGTGCGTGTGTGTAATCTGACAGCATCTATTTCACGCGAGTTTCGTCATCAGTAAACTATATTTAACAAAAGGATCTGGAACATACATGATAATGAAGCTTAAAAGCAGGATTTGTGTAGAAAATGGTTCATATAGAATTAATAAATATTTTACAGGACTACATAAATGATTTCCATTAAATTATGTATTGAACATGGTAACTGCGAAATATGTATTTTAGGTACGTTCTAGTCACATTGAGAAAAAAATTATATATTTATATTTATTTACAGAGATATAGGAGATATAGACAAATAAATACAACAGGGCAGTAAAGAGAGTGGTAACTCCCTGAGAAACGTGTATCGTTATGAATCGAGTTAATCGCACACACGCATATATATTCATATTTTTACGTAAATGTCGGCTTTCTTGTATGATGAAAGTAACTCTTAAAGAATATGGCAAGTTCTAGTCAACAAATACACTTTATTCAGTTATTTTTCTGGAAACAATCCAATAAAACTGTTACTCCGAACACAAAAGTCAGTAATCAAAGAATAGTCCCGAAACAGTCTAATAAAACTGTCACTCTTATTACAAAAGTCATATAAACAGCGTTAAATACATCAAACAGCAGAAATTTCACTTATTTAGAAATAAAGATCAAACGCTTAAATCACTGTGTGTGAGGGACGTATGTACGCTCGGAATAAACCCCCGAGCACAAAAAAGATTTCCTCAAGTGTTTTTCCACCCTTATTATTACTTTATTATTATTATTATTTATTTTATTTTATTTTATTTTATTTTTTACGTTTCGGTCGGGAATTGGCGAATTTTTCCGCAGTTCTGCCCCGGAAGCCAATGGATCATTCCGGAAAAAACAAATTTCGGCTCCTATGAAAGATAGAACTTTGACAATTTGACAATCACAATCTACGATTTCTCACCAGATATGGTTGCCAAATTCGTTATCAACGCTGACCTTTGGGAAAATGTAAGAACACCTCTTTTTGTCCATTTTAACTAAAAATCTATATTTTCTACACCACCACCTTTGATGCAGGAAAGAAATTTATGTGTTTCTTCGACATTATATATGTAATTCATTTTAATAATAAAGAATAAATAAAAGTGATCTACCCAGCAATGAGTAATGCAAATGGAAAAAACTACGTAATTATATTTCTCATTACTATCTGTACAGAATTTTGCAAAAACAAATTACTTTTCTATAAGAGGATACTTAATTGTATTTTATTCATTTATTAACCCTTTCACGCCCAAGGGAAATATTTTTCCCTTCTACAAAAATCGTTATCGATTGTTCAATTATTATTGAATCGATATTTTTTTTATTGAATGTCAAAATAAAACGTATGTCCAAGGCAGCAAATGTGTTTCTGAACGAATAAAAAAAAAAGTATAGAAAATAGGACACATAATAAATGTGTTATGTGCAATGTCCACTTGTGCTTCACAAGTAAACGAAATTGTTTCGTAGAATACCATAACTAGCTATTTATTTTACTTTTCTGATAATTTTCATATTACAAAGCAATAAATAAAATACCGATATAATAAACCTAACTCTTCGTTTATTTACTTTTATGGTCCATAGGGAAAATATTTCCCATGAAATTATAGGAAACCTATACACCCTGCTATGTTTTTCTGGTGATATTCTCTTACTTTACACCCACAATAGCTAAAATATTGTGTTGTATTGGCATATTTAGTCTTGGAAATCTTATGGTCCTGAAAGGGTTAATACCATACAATCAGCAGATTGGGAAGAAAATCATATTACTCGAAAATTTATTTTTCCAACTGAATGAAAATAATGCCGGGACCGGGAGTCGAACCCCGGATCTTTGACTTACAAGGCCAACTCGCTACCAATTGAGCTATCCAAGCTGACAACCGGTGTGCATTACTCACTCAGACTACCTTTAGGCTGAACAACTGGTCTATCAAGTAGATAGCTCGACAGAATAAGCCGCAGGTAATGGAAAACACCATTAAACAATAGGAGGAAGAAATACATTTATTAATATCACACAATCAGCAGATTGGGAAGGAAATCATATATCTTGAAAATTTATTTTTCCAACTCAGTGAAAATAATGCCCGGACCGAGAATCGAACTCTGGATCTTTGACTTACAAGGTCAACGCTTTACCAATTGAGCTATCCAGACCAACAACCGGTGGGCATTACTGACTCAGACAACCTTTAGGCTGAACAACTGGTCTACCATGTTGATAGCTCGACAGAATAAGCCGCAGGTAATGGAAATTACCATTAAACAATTTGAGGAAAAATATATTTATTAATATCACACAATTAGCAGATTGGGAAGAAAATCATATATCTTGAAAATTTATTTTTCCAACTGAGTGAAAATAATGCCCGGACTGGGAGTTGAACCCCGGATCTTTGACTACATGATAGACCAGTTGTTCAGCCTAAAGGTTGTCTGAGTGAGTAATGCCCACCGGCTGTCGGCCTGGATAGCTCAATTGGTAGAGCGTTAACCTTGTAAGTCAAAGAACCGGGGTTTGACTCCAAGTCCGGGCATTATTTTCACTCAGTTGGAAAAATAAATTTTCAAGATATATGATTTTCTCACCAATCTGCTGATTGTATCATATTAATAAATGTATTTCTTCCTCCCATTGTTTAATGGTGTTTTCCATTACCTGCGGCTTATTCTGTCGAGCTAGCTACATGATAGACAAATAAAGATTGAAATTCCAAAAATTTAATTTTAAATTTTGTTTAAAACAACTTAATACCCACTTAAACTTTTGGAAAAAAAAGAAAGAAAAAGAAAAGAAAGAAAAAAAAAACTTTCAAACTAAAATTAAAAACAAAAGCAATCAAAATTATTTGTTACACCCAGCAAAATGTCTCATTGAAGTTTTTATATCTTCCAACGGGTAAAACATATTGAAAGTCATTTGGATTATTTTCAAACCTTTTGAGATTTTACAGTTAGTTGGATAGAATAAATGGGAAATAAAAGATCTCGGAAATTTTTATTCCGTAGTAAAGCAGAAATAAATTTTTATTTGACACACGATGTTCTAATTTAAATTTGCATAACAAATGCAAATATTTAAGCTGCTTCATTGCTTTATTTCGTTTATGAAATAGTTCACCTATAAATATTATGTTAACATTTAAAGTAAATGTACCTACAGTAATGTTTTGTTTACAACAACATTCCAGCTAATGAAATTTGAATTGAAATATTTTCAGTTAAAGCGTGTTTCTACGAAATATATAATGCCACGTTTTTACAAAAACTAGGAATACATATTGCGGCTATTATTTTAAGTTTATTTTCTATTGAACATAGTAAAAGCTTTAAAAATAAATAACTTTTAAAAAGAAAGCTATAAAATCAATAAAGTAGTCTCAAATTTTATTTTATAATACATTAAATGTAAAAGAATTCATTATCCAGTAATTCCTTTTTTACGTTAATAATTTATCAAACTGTTAATACACTGTATATATTTTATAAGAGTTTTAATAATGGATGCAGTATAAAATATAAATTTCAAATTTATTCATTTTTATAAAACAACAACACGAATAAAATTAGTGTTTATCTCCATAAGTGCAATGATTGTTTGCTTTATTTGAGTAATAATGTGAAAAAAAACTCATAATATAAGAAACTGCAGTTATAGAATATCCATAATAAAACCAAAAGTATCCTTTAATTGTAAATTATAGGTATCTGCAATAGACCTCCAAATAGTAATACTAATATTATTAATAATAACAAAAACTAGAGCACACAGCAATAGAAACTGTTTAAAAGTTGTTTTAAAAATTTAGGTATGATAAAAAAGAAATAAATAAATAAATAATAATAATCATAATATATTCAATTTTTCATGAAATTGCATTTTTTTTTTTTTTTTTTCCAATTTGGAAAACGAAATTATCAGTTTTCCTTTAAACGACAGAGAGAGAGAGAGAGAGAGAGAGAGAGAAAGATGCTATTCACAAATACTAACTTCATCCTTAATATAGATAGATTTAAGAATGAAATCTAAAAGTACGTTGCATAAAATTTATGTCTCATTTCATTTGATGTTTTTTTTTTTTTTTTTTTCAGAGTGCAAAAATATGGACAAGTTTCATATACTGCTCAAAAGAGCTAGAAGTTTCTTTTTCTTCTTTCTTTTCCTTTCTTTTTTTTATTTTAAAGAGATTGTATATTTAAATAATATGTTTTGAAAAAATAAAAGGTGGTTCAAAAAGTCATGCCCAAACCACCGTGTGGGTGTGTTAGGTCATGAGGAGTAACAATTATATAGGAGCTGGGGGGTCGGAAATATGATTTTAAATAGCGATTAAGATTTGGCCAATTTGTGCGCACACAAAAAGACAAGTGATGATCTGAAGCATGTGTCGTGGTTAATGAGAAACATTTTGAGTACTTCTCATGCGTTGTAACGTTTTTCATTTGTATTTTGTACTTGGATTATGTTTTTTGCAAAATAAAGTTCTCTTTTACGCCGTTTGTTATCTTTTCTTTGCGTGACGGTCACGATGCAATTGCGCTGTCACGATCGCGTTTCCGACCCCCACTTCCTATGTTGTTCTTACTCCTCATGACCTGACAAACCCACACGTGCCGTTTAGACATGACCTATTCAACTACATTGTATAGTCATACAAATGTAAATCACGCAGATTCAATCTCTTTTCGGAATTTATGAAGATTCAATATTAAAATAGAAAAAAAAAAAAAAAAAAAGAATAGCCTAAATTTTCTCGCAAACATAAACGAACCTTACATTTTTCTCAATAAAATACAAAATTTATGGATAATTTCGAATTTCTAAGCTAGTTCAGCTCGGAATTTATTAGAGGGTTCCGTTAATTTCTGAGTTAATCTTCAGACAATTTTAAAGCGCTCGATGCACATTCTATTCGACAGAAGTCCCATGACCAAACTTCACATTCCATACACCCGATATTCTGTTGCTAAGTGCTTGCTTCCACAAGACAAATTTCGTAACATTGAACATTATCGCCTATTATATATATATATATATAGAGAGAGAGAGAGAGAGAGGGGGGGAGAGAGAGTACAGCGTGTTTTTAAAAACTGAAATTAGATAAACCCATCTGTTTATCTAATGGAATGCCACCAGAATTGGTAGCAGGATTAATGACGACATGGGAAAAAGTATTTCGAAAGTGGGCGATAAGATGAAAAAAGGAGCTTTAGTAGTCTACGCAGCTAAACATTTTAATATAAAACAAGTAAAACTTCAAATGCAAAATCATGACTGTTCTAAATAGTTACAATAACCAGAGAAAAAATATCAGTGCTTTATTCAGAAAATTCACTTTTTAGTGATGTTTCAAGGAAATAATGGTTCAAATATAGAACTTCAGCGCATAATTTTATGACTAGAATTTTATTCATCAATTTGTCTTTGAATTTTATTCATCAATTTTATTCTCAATTTGTCTAGAATTTTATTCATCTGTTTGTCACATTATGCGCAACATTTCCCTTTAAATTGGTCAAGTTTCCCTTTAAATTGGTCAAAAAAAAAAAAAAATAGCTCATTGATTTAGACATGGTGCGTGAGGTGGGCATGTAGCTCCGAAAAAACGGCTTGGTGATCATATCCTCTGTAAAATGATCGCGCAACACTTGCTGTACCGTTCGACCGATAAGTGGTGGGACTTCTTTCGGCATAAAAGTTATTTTATATACGCATTGTCTTTGTTGCAATTAAGCAATAACAAAACTAGTAATAATTTCGTGATAACGGTATAGGTCTATGGATTTAAACGAGTAGTGTACTCAAAAAAAAAAAAAAAAAGTTGTTCGAGATAAAATTTGCTTTAAAATCAAATCGATCAGTGAGTTTTGGTGAATGCAACAGAATTTCTTGAACTATATAGATGGGGTTATTTGGTGGCCCAAATTGGGAATTATAAGTATTAATAAGCCCCATTTACGGAAAGATGGTCCTTATCTTCCTACAGAATTTTCCATGGCCATGAATCGTCGACTTACATTCTTACGAGAAATGTTAGAACAAATTGGAATGATTATAATCGGTGTCCTTTGATTCATGCAGACGTCTTATTTTTTATCGATGGCAGTGAAGACAATCCCACAAGATTTTTCATATACCGTTAACATCTTTTGCGTAGCTACTACTAGCATGTTTATCTGTGGGTCTTCAACAATTACAATCGCAACATCTCTAATTTCCTCTTCCAACACCGGTTTCCTCCCTCTACTAGGCCAAATTGCTAAGGATTTCGTTTTTTTTTTTTTTTTTTCAATTCTTTTAGTCAGGAGTTTCAATGCATTAAGTAATATAAGGCCTTTACGTAGATTTTTATGTCTTCTAAACTCGCGGTGAGCGATAGTTACATTCGATCGGTGGAAATAAAAGAGTTTCACTAGCAATATACGCTGAGGTAAAATGATCTGCGTGTTGAACTCAGCTAATATGTAGAATGTTCTTCGAAGATTTTCCTTATTTTTGTAAGTGTAACCTAAACTAATGCGCTGAAATTGGGTATATAATCGTATTTTACCTCTATTTAATGTACATTTTCATTTGAGTAGACTACCGTAAAGACGCATTTCACGTACCTAACGGAACTACTTTTTTTTTCAAGGAACTTTTCTCCTCCCATGTCACCATTGGACCTTCTACGAATTCTAATTTCCTGATAGAACTCTGATAAAAAATCTGTAAAGACTGCCTGTAGACGATAATTTATACTCCCACTCTAATATTCAACTGCCAAGTTTTTTCGCGACTTGCCAAGTTTTATGGTTAGAGGAACATGGGCTATAGCTCTACGTGCATAGCATATAAACCTTTTTTCAAAAAGGTTTTTTTTCAAAAAGGTTCAAATTTTTTTTTTCAAAAAGGTTCAAATTTTTTACTATTTATAATAAAATTTAAGCAAATTTCCATGGAATGAAAATGGACTCCAGACTCACAAAATATCCTATATTTGAATTGTTTTATTACACATTAACCGATTTCCTTCCAATTTTTTTCTAGTATCTACAGTGGTTCGAAATTACATCGAATATTGATAAATTACACTGTCAAATACAACAAAAAATCTTTAATTAGTGACAATTTTTAATTTGATTTTTAATGTGATTCAAAATGAAAAATCTAAGTGTAATTTCGATAAATATACTTATTGGAATGCTAAATGCATTAAAAATATTAAAGACTAATGTAATATACTGCTATATATACTACTATAATACTACTATAATTGTATAATTATACAGATATGTAATAGCATTATATGTCGTTCGAGATTATTTTGTTGATATTTTTTTTTCAAAGCCATCATTTTTTTGAAAATCTACAAGTTTTACATTAAAAATTAAGTGTTTAGCCTATTTTACAAAACAATTTTATTTTTCTAAGAGAACTCTTTCTTAACTTTCTTTAACTCTATCTATCTGTAAAGATGTTTTAAAATAATTGCTAATTGGTTGAAATTCTTATTTAATGATTGACAAACAGTTATGCATAATATTCAACTACTCCGTATCTGTACAAGATTTATTGAAACTTTATGAGTATCTCTCATGAAATTAGAATAAAACAGTTAGTATGACAGCATTTAGATATTGAATATTAACGGAGCATTTTCGTTTCAAAATAAGTTACAAATCAGGTATGACACTAAGAGCAAACTAAAAGCGAAATTATTAACGTATAGCAACTGCCCGAAAATTCGGAGTAATTCTTGACAGATTCTACTACGATTACTCTGTTAAAGAGCTATAACTTATGGATTTAAAGAGGTCCTTCAAGATGAATCTTGTATTTAGGGAGATTTAAAACATTTATTAACGATATGAATGTATTTAGACGATACTGAACACTGTATGAATATTACAAATATCTCTGAAGGATTAAGGATTTTAAAATTCAAATTCAAATTTTATTTCAAGTTGACATACAATTTTATGTTAATCTGATAATCTGCTATTATAATTTATTCTGTTTTTTAGTTATTTAACTGCTTTTAGATAGGTATATTGTTTTGCAATTATGTTTTAGTTATGGTTAAACTTGTGAAATATTACGTTAAATTCATCAAATTATAACAATAATTTGAAAAAAGAAAACAAATTTAAAATCCTTTGGAAATAACAATCTGGATATTTTGATTAACAAAAAACGCGAGACAATTGTTATCTATTGCAATCTTTTCGTTTCTTTGTTTATTTTTTCTTTCGTTATTTTATTCATTTATTTATTAATTGAGGAGAGGGTGGTAACCCAGTTTCTATAGCATCGGACTTGTAAATGGGAATATTTCGGATTAGATTACCGATCCGGCCAAAGACTGCCGTGTTCATTCATGGTGATTGGTGCACGTAAAACACGTCTTAACTGTGATGTGCTGCATGTTCCATAAAATTAATATCTCTCAGAGTTATCGAAGGGAAGGAGCAGTCTTCTCTGAGGGGAATTAAAACTGTGATGGCATATTTCCGGACCATCTCTCGAGGTGAATCCCAAACTTTCGCCAAAAGTGCACTAGTCATCTGTAGTGTACTTTCCGCGATGAACTCAATTCAACTCAACTCAGCTCAACTGGTTTGCCTTTTGCACATATTTAATGACAGGCGGTTATGAATAGTTTATGAGATTCTTTAAAAACCATTCCTATATATATATATATAAGTCTACATAACAAATAAGTTTCATAACATATATATATATATGTTATGAAATTGGTTTGTACGTTAAGAAATCACGGATGTAAATCTATTTATACACATACATTTATATTGAATGAATTTTCTTGATATTCAAAATAATTTCGAAAGATAATGTATTATTTCTAACTTTTAATTACGTCTTGAATGGTGGTGTTGGTGCTCGAGTTAAAAGCCAATCGTCTACATTGAGGACCTGGGCCTAAGAGTGGTGGCCTCCGTGGGTGGGTGGGTGGGGGGGGGGGAGTTCTAAAGGGTCTAGCCCATTTTCACCTGAGTTTCGAAAAAAAATACAGAAAACTCCGAACGGCTTCCCGTCTGCCATCTTTGATCGCAGAACTGTTCGGCTACTGATGGGGCAAGACTAAAATGAAAAATATTATTTAATATGAAACAGGATATTAAGATAATAATAAAATTTATAGAAACTTTTTTTTTATGTAAATAAGTTCACCTGACTTTGTTTTACTTTTAAGTAATATTTAAACATCATCATTTTGCATGCTTATAAACTTCAAATAAACTTTGTGCTAAAGAACCGTTATAAAATATTGCTGTTATCTTTTGTTACTGTTATTACATTCTAATACTCACGAATTTTTATAATATTCCCTTCTCCTGTTGAATTTTTATCATAGTTGTATGTTATTTTTTACATTCTTAAATAGCTTTTGATGTTTGACACTTATTTTTTTTTTTTTTTTACCTTTTGGAAGTAAAATTAATATAAATTTCTGTATGCGAAAAGAATGATCTAATAAAAACACCAAATTTAGAGAAAAAAAAACGGGGGGGGGGGGGGGGAGGGTTAAATTAGGCATCGAAACATCCAGACTAATGTAGTAAAATGTAAATCTGTTTAATAGTTTATTTTCAAAAGTTATTGCTTGAAATTAATTGCTGTATTCTAAAATATTGTGGCTAACTACATGTAGTTAGTTTAAGAATGACATTTTTTATATAATAAAAATAGTGCTGAACAATACTACTTATTCAGTAAAAGAATTCGTCTAAGTATTACATTCAGAGTTTGGGTTTAAACATCGGACATATATATATTAGCACGGTTATTTACCTTATGGTAAAAAATATGATACAATAAAATATTCAGTGAGAGCAAATAATACAGTTTCTAATCGCTATGAGTATTATTTGTGAAACTCAAGCACGTTTTCGATTTTTTCCCTACTTCATATTTATATCTAAAAAATGTAATAGGAAATTGCTAAATAATCCCATTTAAAAACTTCTGTACTCGAGTGTACTAAAGAGATTAAAAAAAAAAAAAATAAATTTCTTCTACATGAGAGACAGAAAAAGATTTTTTTTTTTTTAATAAATTCTGCTTTGTTTTGTAATTCGCACGCTTTCATTAGATTTAACATATAGTTTCAAATACAGGTTTGGTTTTGTTACTGAACTGTATCATGTAATTTTGCTTTTTAATTATCACTAAAATTAATATTTTGAGTAACATATGCAGAGCTTGTTTCCAAAAGGCGGTAAGTCAAAATTTTCAAAAATTGACTTTTCTATGCAAAAGATTTCAGCACATGTCTAACAATGTATTTACAATAAGAAGAAGTTCCAAACAGAGTTTAATCTTATTGAAAACAGAGGGTTTTTTTTTTTTTTTCTTTTTTCTTTTTTTTTTTTTTCCGAAAAGAATTAAGTCACGAGTAAGTTTTGTGCGAAAAAGGATTAAGTCAAGTTTAACCAATTGCAGCGTGCCTTCAGATCACGTGGTTTCTCTGGCCTTGGGGGGGGAAAAGCCAAAAGTACGGAAAAGAATGTTTTTGTAGGTTGTTACATTGAGAGAGTTTATTTTTTGTTTTTCGCTAATAAGGTTAAGTTCGAAAGATTGTAATGAGTGATTCGAATGAAGAAGCTGTGGTATTATCTCCGCACCCGATAAAGCGTAAATGTGATCCAAGTCTATGGGGAAAAAAATATTTAAAAAAAATTAAATAAATAAACTTCAGTCGTCGTCCGCTAAGCATGGAACAGTCGCTTGCAGTCATATTGACATTGTGTTTTGTAAGGCAAATATCCTCACAAACGATGTTATCGAAGGTGCATTTAAGACCATGTACAGCGATAGTGATAAACAGCGACAAGATAATTTTTTATGTTTTGATATAAAAATAACACCTAAGAAAGCACATCGTCCACGGAAAAATGAACCAAAACTAAGGCAGATAAGTATAAAGTACTTTATTCCTAATGATGATACAGATGTTCCCGCATGTGCTATCACTTTACGATCCATCTTCTGTGTGGGAGCAAAAAGAGTTGGAAATATTGCAAATTATTTCTTCAAGAATAAAACTGGGAGACCGGAACTTAGAGGTGGAAAACGCATCAAGTTTGATGTTGAAGAGAGGAAGATATTGATACGTAAGAACATATTATGTTTTCCTTGTCGTTCTAGTCATTATGGGAGAAAAAAAGACGCCTTGCAGAAAATACCTTCCTGCGACGGTTAACGTTAGAAAAATGTGGAAAATGTTCATAGAAAAATATAAAAAGGAGTGTACTTACAGCCTTTATTATAATGCGTTTGTAAAAGACTTTAATCTTGGTTTTGGAAACCCAAAAAAAGACATTTGTTCCTTCTGTATTAGGAAAAAAATACAAATGAATTCAGAAAAATGTACAGAAAAAAAAAGACCCTGTTAACCGAACTTTTGATTCATAAGCACCGAAGCAAAAAATTTTATTCACTTTTAGGGGAAAAGCTTATAACAGAAGATGAAATTACAGTGTGTTTTGACCTGATGCAGAAACAGGAATTACCACGGACACCTATTTCAGAAGCCTATTATTCACGTCAGCAATGGCAATACTTTTTTGGTGTAATTATCCATCGGGGTAAAAACAGTGCGCAAGCAAAGAAGGATATATTTTTTACACTTGGGGTGAACACGAAGCAGGAAGTGGTCTCAATGAAATTGCGAGTGCTTTAAACGATTTTTTGATGAAGTGTATACCTTCAGAAGTGAAAAGGGTTCGATTGTTCAGTGACTCGTGCGGAGGACAAAATAAAAATTATACCATGTTAGGAATGCTTTCAACAGTGGCTGCTCAAAAGAACCTTACCTTCACATACTACTTCCCAGTGCGTGGTCACTCATGCTTACCAGCAGATAGAGCATTCGGCCGAGTGTAGACTAGCTTATAGAAAGTGGATACAGTTTTACTCCCTAATAAATATTTTGAACATTTCTCTAAGGTTTGAAATCTTTTCGAGTATAAGAAGCAGTGGAATATTTTAAATTGGAAAAATTTTGTGCATAGAAGTCGGAAAAGCAAACAAGGTTTCTTGATTTCAGACGCAAAATTACTGGAAATTACGAAGCGAGATGTGGGAATTCAGACAACGTACTATGGTTCGTTTTGCCATCACAAGATTCTGAAACGTAAGAAAAAAATTCTCCCTTGCACCCCCTCTGAAATAAAACCATAAAACAATATGAAACAAGCAAAAAAATCAGATGTTTTACTTGGAGCTTTGGGAATTAACAAATTGCACAAATGTTTTTATTTTTAGGAAAAATCTTGCAACAATACACCTAACGCTAACATAGGTGAAAATAATGATAGCGATAAAGAAATATAATTTGTAAATGAAGATTTGTGGAAACTAACTACCTTCCAAAATTATGTGTCTTAACATTTATGCTGTATTTACATGGAAAAAATTTGGATTACTTTCAAATGGAATTAAGTCATTTCATTTCTTTTTTGTTTGTGTCAAAAGGGTGTATGTGATAGTTTTGTTAAGGTTAAGTAAAGGGGTTAAGTAATTTTTTTCTTTTTTTATTTCTAAATAACTATACTGTCAGGATTTTTTAACCATGTAATTTAGTGTTATTATCATCGATCCATAGATCACTGGGAAAATTTATCTTTTCCTTAAATTCAATAATAAATCTTACATAACAAAATCACGGTTTTTCAAGAATGGAAAAAATTGACTTAACGCCATTTGAAAACAAGTTCTTGATATGTAAAGTAGATAAAATACACATATTTTAGAAAAAACATATGGAAAAAAACTTTATGTTTTACTCAATGGACAGCCAAATCATGGCAGGAAGTTTCGTAACAGAAAAAGAAAAGAATTTATTGGAGAAAATATTATGGAATTTTCTATTTAACTTTTATGTGAGAAAATTTTCTGAAATTATCAGAACACTAACTATAAGTTTGTCTAATCGACATATTGCATAGGAGGAAAAAAAAAAAAAACTTCATTTGAGAATCAGTTTCTAAAAAGGAAATCCAATATTTTCAAGTTAGTAAGAATATTTTTGCAAAAATTTTTCCTTATTCAGTTCAAAAAAATAGATGGTCATCATTTAACTAGAATCGTCGTCATTAAATGTGCATGTAGAAATCTGATAATTTTTTTTATTATGACTCATGCATAAATCATGCATGTTTTATGTACTTCGTAGTAAGCACTAACACGTTTATGAAATTATCCCACTTTTATCAAATATTATATGCATTCTCTACAAAACTTAATATCTAAAACAAGATATATTCTTTTTATAAACACGTGAAATGTATTGTCGAAATATTACGTCTTTCATAAAGTTATTTTATTTGTGCTGAGTTTCTTTTATATTGTTGCATATTCTCGAGTGTGAAAAATATCATTTTGGTTATACAATACATTTGTTTTATAGCTTCAAAAAATGTTTATGTTAAATAGGAGACGAAAACTACTTTTATTTTATTTCGAACAAATCTTCAATGGTATTCAATATCTTTACGATTTCAAAGAATTCGGATGTTTAAAATTCTATCAATATTATTTTATAAAAATGCATATTTTAAGCAATGAAGCAAAAGAGGTTCGAGAGAATCTGTACGCATTAGTAAGCTTAAATTTGCGGAATCTAAAAAATATTTGGCTGTATGATCATGTTCTTGCTGCTAAAAAAAATTCTTTCAAAACAATAAAATTTTAATAAAAAAAGTATTTTAAAATGTTCTCTAAATGTATATTCCTTATTGGGATTTATAAAATCTGCAATATATTATAGACCCGGCAAAAATCCACTCTTCACTCGCCACTTGCCGACTAATAAAAAAAATGTGGGGACTTAAAAAATTAATCAACTCATAATTTTTTTTTCACTTCATAATTTTTTCACATCACATTTTTTTTACAATCATATTTGTGACCATCATACGAATGAACATCATAAATTGACCACGTAAAAATTACGTAATTTTGAAATTGAACACAAATTAAGTATGGCGGCAAAATGAACTCGCATTTCAGAAATAGCCCACAAAAGTATGTCATATTTCGTAAATTAGAAATCCAAAAGTAGTAATTTTATTGATTTATGGCGAAATTATTTATTTATTTATTTATTTTTGAGAATCAGCGATGTAAAATTTTGTCAATAAGGACTAAAATAATTGCGGATTCTAGCAATTAGCTGTAATCAAACTTATTTTTTTAAATATCAGTGACGAAATACTTTCACATTTCTACGATAGGCTGTAGAAATTTTGCATTCAGTTAGTAAATGATAAAAAAAAGAAAAAAATGGAGTGACTTCACTCGACTTTCCGAACATTGAGTACTTAACAGTTTTGTAGATAAAGTAAAGAAAGGGGAGTTGTTAAACAAACAAAAGAGAGAAAACTATAATAGAGTGTTTGAGTATTTTTTTCCCATATATTACACGATGTTTTATTTAACGCTACTGAACTTTGAGCCCATAAATCATAATGATAAAGAATTTTTCGTTGTGTCCCTGTAAAAACCTATAAATGATAGATTCACCAAAATTCTTATAGTTAGTGCAACAGTGATTTATAATATTCATATAAATTTTCAGCTCAATTGAATAAGGCGTTTAGATGCTATCGCACTTTTAAAAATTTGGTTCCATAGGCCATAATGATAAAGAATTTTTCTTTGTGTCCTTGTAAAAAAACTGTAAGTGCTAGATTCACCAAAATCTATACCGTTGGTGCAACTGTGACCTGTAACATGTGTACAAATTTTTTGCTCAGATTAATAAGGCGTTTAGACGCTATCACACTTTTAAAAATTTGGCCCCATAGGCCATAATGATAAAGAATTTTTCTTTGTGTCCTTGTAAAAAAAAACTATAAGTGCTAGATTCTCCAAATTCTATACAGATTGAGTATCTGTGACCTATAATATGTGTATAAATTTTTTGCTCAATTGAATAAGGCGTTTAGATGCTATCGCACTTTTAACATTTTAGTCCCATAGGCCATAATGATAAAGAATTTTTCTTTGTGTCCCTGTAAAAAAACTATAAGTGCTAGATTCACCAAAATCAATAGGGTTCGTACTACGGTTACTATGGTGACTTACAATGTACGTACCGACTTTCAGCTTATTCGAACAAATCGTTTAGACGCTATCGTGTTCACTCACAGACATACACACATGCATACACACACATATACATACATCATCGCAAAAATAGTGAAAATGGACTAGGTGGACCTCGAAACTTATAGAAACATCAAAATCTCAAATTCGGATTTTTGACATGATTACAATACTTTCCTCACTGTAGTGTTCGGAAAGTAAAAAGTAAATTTCATTAACTGGCTATGAAAAAATGACTGTTTTTGACCTTTATAAGAATAGGAATTAGGAAAGTGATCGTTCAAAAAAATTGACGATATTAAAACAAACTCTTCACAAAATCAGCGAAATTACCACATCACTTCATAAAAGTTGGCGAATTTAAAATGTACACCCCCACCTCCCTCAAATGAAAAGGCATTTTAAAAACAAAACAAAAAACTCCAAAAAAAAAAAGAGGTATAATATATCGATCTTATAGAAGGTTAACTCAAACACAAAAAATTAGTTAATGCAACTCACTCCATTAGGTATTAAAATTTCTATTGATATTGTTCAGTCATAAATTTATTTAATAGAAATTACTCACTATTTACACTAATCATAAAAATTTAATTTATTCTGCCCTTAATTTTAGTTGAAGATACAGTTAAAGTATGAATAATTACCGATTTTAATGCTAATTTAAAAAAAGCATTTAACAAACTATAGTTACAAAACCGTTACCTTGTGAACTATGAATTAGTATCTCCATGACACAAATATGTATATTATTTACTATTATTATTTTTTGGAAGGAATATAGATTGGTAGTTAAATTTAAAGTATATTTAAATACCCGGAGTTTTGTTTTGTATTTGTTTTCCTATGAAACATTATCTAATTCCAAAAAGTTAAATACTGGGAAAAATCAATACTTCTATTTTAAGTAAGATAACAATAATTATTGCTTTATTAAAAATTTTAAAAATTGAAATTCAAATCTTCGAATTCCCTCTTCAGGAGCATATCTCTTAATTAGTCAGTAAAAGGAATTTAACCTCAACTCCCCCTTTCCTTTTTCTCATACTAAATATAAAGCTCAAAAAGGACTTACTTATTTTTTTAAAAACGTTTTCGGAAAATCCGGATGCAAGAAAGAACAAAAATGCAAAGTATTCTGCATTTGATAAAGTGACTTTCAAAATCTACTCGCTGTAAAATGTAGAATTTTGACAGGCTATTGAAATCCATTTCAAGAAGGGCCATATTTCTTTTTCATGGTGCGGTGAAAATATTATAAATGGATGCATGATCTCTGTGTTTCTTTCGAAATTTATGATCCATTGTTGTAGCCTTAGAAATCTGTATCAGTAGGTTAAACAAGATTTTTGTGTCTTCGCGCTACTCGTAATTGATAGCTTTCTGCCAATGACATTTCACGGTGTTGAAAGTAAAAAATAACATTGGCTCTTTTCTCTTTATTATATCTTTAAAAGTTTAAAGGGCATTGTTATGGAAGTTTGTTTTCCTTCTTCCAAATTATATCATGTTGACTAAAGTGCTTCGAAACAGAAGCCTGATTATAACGATGATAAATAGCTTTGGGAAAGAAATTTTATAGAAAAGAAAGCTCTTAAAGACTGAAAGTGAATAAAATGGGAACATTGAACGAACGCGACAAAAGAAGATATAACTCAGGCGGAAAGCTTTGTAGCATTATTTGGAGCTATTTGTTCGTATAATTATTTAATTGGCACTCTTCAGCGAGTTAAAATAACTAACAACAACCAAAAAAAAAAAAAAAAGAAAGAAAGAAAGTCGATTCTTAAACAAAACAATAAACAAATGCACATATATAAGGCTTAAATTTTTAGAAAATTATTTTCTTACTAATTTACCACAAAACTCTAAGAATATAGTAGCTTAAAAAAAAACATCGTTTAGTTAAATGACAATTCATGTAATGTTTGATAACCTGTAATTTTTTTTTTTTTTTTTTTTTTTTTTTTTTTTATGAGTAGAAATAAATTAAAACCAAAAGTATGGCGAAGAGATCTGCTACTCCGTTCGTCTGTGCGGTAACTGGATATTTTATTCTTATTTTATTATATTAAACGCACTAAAAATAAACAGGAATCATCACATAAATTTTGTAAAACTATTGTAAATTCTATCTTTTAACAGATTAAGTAGGACGCGGACTTACTCTGGTGTCCAAATTTAAAGTTACTAACCCATTTTAGAAATAATTGAAAATATTTGCTATAGATGAGCAGTGATAATCCAATTTAGTGTTTTTATAGGTAACAAAATATTGATTTAAATATGAAACATCACCCTAACATACCACTGATAGAAATTCTTGAATTTTAGTAAACACTCGAGACGGGAGAGAGTTGATTATGTTTTTGCATCGTTTCACAAATACTTTATTTTACATATAATTTTCTTAAACCATAAAATAGCAGACGGTTCAGATATGCTGAGACATAATTATTATATTAATTTAAAAATTTATGTGTGACACTTTAAATTTATTCATTCAGAATTTTTTTTTTCAGATTGTTTTTGTACTCGTTTTTATTTGTAAATTATTTGCTTTATTTACCCTTTAACGTTGATATTTGCTACCACATAGAAGATATGTTGAAAGTTTCATTGCTATGAACTGATTATCGTTTATTTTAATATCCAGTAGTTAAATTTGGAACCATAATTGTGTTTATAATCTCATTCAGATAGAAGTGTATTTAAATAAAACGCCATCCCACAGTCCGCCATGCTTAAAGAGGATTCCAATTTTCGAAATTAATATAAATGGACGTAGGTTATTTCACGAAAACACCTGAGAAAATTATCTTGATTACTACTGTAAATATTTTATTTTATCACCTGAGGCAAATGGGGTGTTGTTCTCAACAGAAAAGTGTGCAGAGCAGGATGTTACTTTCCAGAATTTTCTAATATCTGGAGATCTTGTATGATGGATCTTACACTGTAAATACAAGTGTCTGAAATGTGTCTAAAATGGGGTGTTAAATTTTAAGATGCTAAAAAGTGTCTTATTTATTTCATACACATGAAATATTTTAAAAGGCACATCGTTTCACACACTTGAAGTGTCTGAAATTCCGACATCTTTGATCCTGTCTACAGTGGATATTTTTCATAAAAGAATAAATAAAAAGTTGCGTGTTATACTGTTTATCTATAAAAAAAAATAGATTTTAGAATCTCCTAGTGCATAAAAAAGCATTAATAATTTGTACAAGAAACTTTTCCATTGCTCATGCCTGGAATCGAACCAACAACCATCGGATTCAAAAAAGAATGTTTTTTCAATCATGCCACCGGAACACGCGGTGCGTGTTGCTTGTATTATAAAATACATTCTAGTATCCGTAAAACAAATAGCAGTTTTATGTATTTGCAATAAAACTATCCATAATAACTAAAGTTTAATGCATATTATTATCTTAAATTTTATGCATAGAGATTTAGAGTTTTTTTTTTTTTTTTTTTTTTTTTTTTGTAGAATGCGTAATAAGTATGCGAACATAGAAGACTATGGATTTTAAACGATTTTTTTAAAACTGGTATTTACAAGAAAACAAACTATATGTACGTGAAAACTAAAAAAAAATTGTTCTTTTACATTTTGAAGTATAGGGAAACATTACGGAAGAAAAGATTTTTAAAACGAAAAAAAAAAAAAAAAAAAAAAAAAAAAAAGAACAAATTACAGTTACAAATTCGTTTCTTAGCTACAAAATACATAATTCGTTTATCTTAATATTTTTTGTTTTATTATATGTGAGAACTTGAAATAAAAATTAACTTTGTTTTTTTAATTTAACCGAATAAGTTTCGCGTGTAAGTGTTTTAAATAAGTTAACTACTTATTATATAAAATTATTATTATAAAATTACTTATTATTATTATAATTATATTATTATTATTATAATTATTATTATAAAATTACTTATTATATTTATTTAATGTTTAAAAAATGTTAAAACAGGATATGCATGCTGCTTAAAGTAGATTCCATATGGAAAATTTCTTAAGTAATACGTATGTCTGAATTTCGAAGTGTCTGAACTTTGAAATGTCTGAATTTCTAAGTGCCTGAATTGTAAAATGTCTGAATTTTTATGTGTTTAACTGTAATACGTTTTAATTTCAGACATATCAACCTTATTCAGGCACTTAGCTCATTTATAAAAAGACACTTATTTGTATTAATTTCAGACAGCACATGCGTCTGAAATTTTCCATACTTAAGTGTTTCAGACATTTATGTGTCTGAATTAGTATTTCAGACGCATTTCTGTCTGAATTTAAGACGCTTCTACTTACAGTGCACCAAGTAAACTCCTTTTCGCGTGACATGGCAGGAACGGGAAATGTCGAGGCCACAGATGACTCAGGTATGAGTACCACGAGCCATTTTTGGTGAGTAATTACTTAACACGATGTGATGGATACACGAAGATACAGAATGTGGAGGTTAGAATAATACACTTAAAAAAAAAACAAAATAAAAATCTGTTGCAAAAAAGAAAATTTCTGTAACATTTGTACAAAAGTTCTGATTTCTAAAATTATAGAAACTTAGTGCAAAATTACATCTCAGTATGTCAAAAGAAACACTTTTTCTGTAACCAGATAAAATCTGTAACTATTGATAAAGATTTTATATGGTGGTTAAATCCTTTTTCTGTGTTGCATACGGAGAACTTGGTATCAAAACAGGATTGGGCAGTGCTAAGTTACATCGCAAATTTTATGCTTCCAAGGCCGCAAGGTAACACCATCGCCTACTATGCGGTGGACTCTGACTCGATCCTGGCTGGTAGAACTGGAGAATTTTATTTAATACGAAAATTTTCACAGTGTGTTCTACGGGAAAAATCTATTATACACGAAAGTTTTCTGAAGTGTTCTGTTACAGAAAAATTTTGAGATTTTTTTTTTTAGGGAATACGGATATTTTCTAATAAATTTGATGCCAGGAATTTTCTGTAATATAACAGATTTTTTTTTCCTTACAGTTATAGCAGAAAGCTTATGCGGTAACCCTAAACGCAAACAAACGGCAGAGAACAGATGTCTGAAAGGAAAATAGCATCTTCCTTTTCGTGAGTGATACCAATAGGATTCATTTGGTATACCGGGTGGGCAAAAAGTCCGTATAAACTTTAAAAATTCATAAAAACCGGAAAAATAACCGAAACTAAGAATAATTTGAAGTGCTAAGTCATGAATGTTTTTAAGTCATGGAAAATAATAAGTCAAACTGGCGTTTATTCATACAGATACGCAAATAAAGAACGGAATGCTTCCAAACCGTTCTTTACAGCAGTGTGTGTTCCAAATGACAATCGCAACAGGGTATAATACATTGACGGTGAGTCACAAATCCAGCAACTGTAGAGTAGAGCAGTTCAGAATGCATATATAACACCTTTTGAAGGATCCCATTTTTTTGTTCTGGCAGATTGTATGGATTGGTTCGAAACACCCGGGATTTCAAACATCCTTATAATCAGATGTTTGCCGGTGCCAAATCTGGACACTGAGGATACCATGGGATCTGCAATTGAAATTAGTGAAAATTAGCTTCAGCTGCCCACCAGTTGTTAAACACCCACGTGGGATTCTGTTCGATTTGGGAAATAATCTTGCAAATATTTCGATGTGTACGTTATCTTCTGCCCTGTGACCTAGTGCAAAAAGTTCTGTGACCTAGCGATGTCAATTCTCCAAACCATTTTTTATTTACGTTATTTTTCTGGTTTTTATGAATTTTCAAAGGTTATACGGACTTTTTTCCCACTTGGTATATTCAAATTAGAATGTTATCGCAGTAAAGTGTATTACCAAATAAAATCATTCATTAACGCATTCTGCGACTTGTTAAAAAATAATTTTTCAATTTTTAACGCAATAACTTCTTACAGTTTAAGGTTTATTTAGTTATTAGTTTTAAAATATACAGCCTTAGATCCATTATTTATTTTTCTGTGATATTTTAAAGCAAAGAACACCTTTAATGAAACAGGTGATAGTTAAACCCCTATTTCAAAATGATAGGAGTTAAACTTACAATTAAATTTGTTGTTTCATTTAAATTTAATTTATAGAGAAATTTAGAAAAATGCACGAAAACCTTCTATACTTATAAATGTGCAAATTGTTAAGGCCTAGTAACCAAGAAAAATATTCATTTAATTTCATCACATTGTTTAATTACTTTCTTAAGAAACCCGAAGGAATACTTCTTAATATATGTTTTTTCTTTAGTTAGAATATAATGTAAATTAAGATAATTTAGTCAAGACGCATCATCTTAAGTAGGATTAGATGGCTTTATTACTTCCATCTTCTGGGAGAAAACTATTCTTTTATTTCGTCATTATTCAATAGACAATTTTTTTTTTATATCGATGCAAGTATACATAGATGTTAATACATCGATGTCAGTTTACTAAGAATTCATCTATATGCATTTTAAATACCATAAAATAGAAATAAAAAAGAGAAGACGTGATTGAAAAGTAAATGACTATACATGAGTTTTCTTTCTCTAAAGAAAAGATCTGATGAACATTAATTTAATTTTTTAATTTTGAACAGACACCGAGTTGCATTAAAAATTTTGCTGTACTAATGGAATCTAACGTATAACTTAATATGCATTTATTTTCCTCACGTGTTTTACTTTTGACTGCAATATTACTCTACCAAAGCTTAGTATTTAAACTTGAAATACTCTAGCATTCATTATTTTAATCTCCATTATCAAAATTCCATGTCTGAACTTTTGATTTCAGAACCGACCAAAGAATTAATTTGTTTCACCATTAAATGTATTTTCTACTTTGAAACAAACTCGATTCCTTACTCAATTTATATTCATTAAGAGTTTTGATAATACTTTAAGTCAATTTTCCCTTTTCGAATTTCAGAAAGTTCTATTCTCTTAGTGGAGAATTCTCAGTGAAGCATTCAAACTTTATTGGATGTGTTTATATTCCCCGAATGAGAACTTGTTTTAAAATTAAATTGCGAGATCTAGTGTAAAATAAAAGTTACCATTGTCTTTATAATATTTCACGCTTTCTGGCTTTTTTCTTTGTCAGTGTCTATCAGGGTTTTTTATTGTAATGTATAAAACAAAGATGACATTCACATTAAATAATAATAAGAAAGGAAAAGAAAAGCTCTGTTCATGCAACATTTTCTTTCAGAAGAAATTTACAATAAATTTTATTTAATTACAACAAGCATTATAAAATGCACGTGCAAAGACATAAGAATTTATTTGTTTATTTGCACTTGACGCGGAATATCAAAATTCATCATGAATTTTTGAAATATAATTACACAATTTATAATTTAAATTTAATATCAAATAGAGATTTGCTCGCTTGAAGCAGAGTAGCATTCTAAATCGCGATAACCTGTTGAAGATCCAATCTATGCAATATCTAATAATCTAATACTGTTAAACAGTATATTATCTCTTAATAATCATCTATTATGTTAAATATGACTCTGACAAGGTTAACAACATATACAGATGTTGTTATATACTCATTGGAATTTTTTTTCTTTTTTTTTTTTTTAATATTTTCCTTGTGGTAGTGCTTCCCGTCTTCCTGTTAGTTGTTTTAATTTTAATCTTTCTCTGACTTCTCTTTTGTTTAGATCTGGTTTCTGCAGGTGGAACTGCTAAAGAAGCATATAACCATTCGAAATACCTTATACTTTCCTAAATTTGTATGTTTCTTTCTTTTCTTTTTCTTTTCTTTTCTTTCTTTTTTTTTTTTTTTTTTTTTTTTTTGAGTTAATTTTTATCCATATAATTTTCTCAAAAATTTACGTTAAGGCTAGTTTCAAAATTTATATTTACTGTTAATATTGAAAATTTCAAAATTTATTTATTTTTGAACATAAAGACGACCATTTGTCACTTTAAGTTAAATTTAAATTAATTTTTAAATAAATTAAAATAAATAACCCATGAGTAAGAAATAACACCTTTCTTAGTTTTTCGAATGTTAACACATTTGCATCGTTAAACGAGAATTCTTATTTTGCGAGTTGCGAGGGCGTTGTTAATTACAGAAGTTGACACCAATATTTACAATGATATTTTTTCCTTTATTAAACTTCTGAAAACTATTATATAATATTTGAAATAGTGGTACTAAAGCTGAAGCAGAGTACAACACCTGATTTTTTATATCACCACATGACTTCGATTAATATGAGGATTATAGGGAAATAGTCGATGTTACAATGTTATTTAAAGACTAAGTGTTATCGCAAGCTTATTACTTAATCAACAAATTTTGCATGATTTTGTTATAAAAAATAAAAAAAAAGCAAATATTTTTGTATAAATATGTAGAATATTTAATCAAAAAATAACTATTTTCTGGTGTGTTTATTTAATTTCGTTCAATTATTTTTAAATTTTATGCTTTATTTCCATTATTAAATTGTTTCAAATTTTGTTACTATGAAACAAATTGTAAGTATTTGCTTGTAACACAGAAGCGTTAGATTTAGCATGTAACTATTTGTTCAGAAAAAAATGTTGGACTTGTTTTTTACATTCAATGTTTCTTTCTTCTTTTCTTTTTAGTAAAGAAAGTAGGTGGTCGAATTCCAGTAATCGTGTTCCTTCACGGTGATTCATACGAGTGGAGTTCTGGAAATCCTTACGACGGAACTGTTCTCGCAGGATTTGGTGAAGTAATCGTCATTACTCTCAACTACAGGCTTGGGATTTTAGGTAAATTCCTGCAATGTTTCTTTGAAAACGTTTCCCATATGTTTTTATTTAGACTGTAGAAGATTTGAAGCATAGCTAAAAAAACTTCAATTATTACTTGTTTGTGAAATGCACTCACAGTTAATGAAATATTCTTAAGATACATGCCTTTGTTAATGAATGTTTAATAAAACAATTATTGGTCATACTTTTGAAATTTCTAATACAGGGAGAAATACATAGAAAATTATCCTAGCTAGTGTTTGAAAATTTGATTTAATAAAATCTGCTTCAAAAAGTACCATTCTATTCTTATTTAAAAGTATTAAAAATATTTTGTATGTTTAATATCATTTAAAATTTTTAAGAACTTGAATAATTAAGACAACTTATTTGAATAAATACTTTTTGGATTTTTGCAATACATGTGTATAACTGCACAAAAGACTCTGTGTAAAATGACGAGGGAATATACAATAAAAGTATTTTCGTCTCCCCAGATTTAAAATTTGCCCTAAATGTAATATAAATGAAGCATTCAATATGGCCCCTTGAATTGCACTTAATCTCTTTAAATGCACTATATGGCACTTTAAAATGTTGTAGAAATAGAGAGAGCTAACAGTGCAGATAAATAAATCATTTGTTTACATTTATATATAGAATGTTTCAAAAAATAAGAAAAACTCACCACTCATGTAAGAAATAACAAAGTCGTATTTATCAATTACAACTTTTGAGTTTAATCCACTGTGATTCGAATACATTGTTTCTGATTACGAGAAATGAATGTCTTTTATCTATTTGGCGTATCAAATAAAACTTCTTTGTGGCTATTGTTTTTGCCTGCTCGTGGTCAGTGAGATCTTATCGGACTAATGCTTAACCAAAAAAGATCAGTTCGATGAAAGGCTTTTGCTATGTCTACATGGATTTTTGTCTCCGATTACTTACATTGAGCAGTTAAATCAAACTATATTTTTATTGTTATAAATGCTATTAAATTCCGTGCTATGTATATTTTATAAATATCGAATTTAACTTAATATTATGTATTAAAAATACAAAAGATCCCATACCCAAAAATTTTCCGTTTATAATTTGATACAGTTTGTTTAGTTTGGTTGATAGTCTACGATTAAAGTGAGTCTAATTAAAATTATGGGAGATATATCTAAAAGAACACACTTAAAGTGGCAAAATAATACTAAAAATAAAATCTTGTCTTCAAAACTATATATATTTTTTTATTTTGCTTTACTGAGTTTTTTGAGAACATAATGGAATAGTTTACATAATTCATATGCATTTATAATTTACTATATATTTAAACGAATATTTTCTTAGACCTTGAAATTAATAGATGAAATAAAATAGCTAATCTCTGTATAATATAAAAATTATATTTGATATTCTTCAAAATTAATAATTTAAATTATGAACTTATACTGACTTAATAAAATTCCTATTCCTTTACAACTTGTGTAATAGCTTAAAAAGAAATGTTGCATGGCATTACCCAATGAACTGAAAAATCTTTTAATCCTGTTTTTCTATGCAAAATGCATTGAGCTATTCATAACTAGACATCACACGCTACTAATGCTGGGAAAAAATTCACGATTCAAACGACAGTTTAAAATAAAAGCAAAAGTTATTAATAGCTTGAAATAAATTTTCCTTCGTAGGTTTTCTATGAAATGGTTTACCTATTACTTAATTTGTGTGTCATTTATCTAATATTTCTTAAATTTGTATACAATCCTATTAGCAGTATTCCAGCAATAACTAAACGATTGGATACTTTCCAACCCACAGCATGTACCATTATCAGATCAAATGAGAGCGTCGAAGTTGTGCCACCTGGAAATTATCATTAGCAGGGGATTTCATTATTATATATATATATATATATATATATATTTCCCATAGCAGATCGAACATTGTTTTGCATCTGTTTTGTTCACAGATAAGGGAAGTTTTACGAGAAAAGATAAGGCAAATTTTACAAAAGAGAACAGGCAATTTTTTTTTTCAATACACATAAGTTTAAGTTATGGCTGCATTTGCAGAGAAAATTCTTAGTCCGCCAACACATGAGGCTGAAAGCCATTTCTCTGTAATTGTTTAGGGTAGCATCTATGACCAGATTGGATCTTCCTTTCTCTTTCACCTAGGCTAGATGGTAAGAAATATTTTATCTTTTTGCATCAAATCCTGCCGAAACCTATCGATTGTCAGTTGAATTTTCTCGTTTAGCAGTTACATTTCAGATTCTATATCCTGGATTTAAATTAAGCTTCATAAATAAAATACTTACTAAGCTGATAGAATTTTTGTACCTATCACCTGATAAGTAGCGTTGGTATGCTGTATTCCTTTACGATGTGTGGGATAGCTAAATCTCATCCCCTGTAATGTGAGATTTAATAAACTGGGCATGGAATGTAAATGCTTCAAAAGTTTCCTGGATTATGTAAAAGATAAGTTTTTATTTAAATTTTAATAATCCTCTCTCTCTCTCTCTCTGTCTCTCTATCTATCTATCTCTTTATATAAATTCAGAGGGGGGGGGGAACTGTAAATAATAAGAATTTTTGATCAAAATTACATTGAAATAAACTAGATTCAAAATAATCATGCATTTCCTGTTTCTTATCTTAATTTTAGAGTCAATAGGTCTCTTTAAATTGGTAAAATGCATCATTTTTAATTGCGACCATGTTAGTTCTTTTCTTTTATGAACATTGAATTGCTTTACCATTTTCATGTTTAATTCATAAAGTTCATTTATTTTGCAATTTCAGCGCTAAGATTTTAAATCCTATACATACTTATATCTATCAACATATACAGAAAAATAAAATTTCGTCTTAATTTTAAATGCAGGCACATATGGAGAAATTCAGAAGTGAATAAAAGAATCAGCCGCAATTTATATTTGGAAAGTTATTACAAAAAATTGCCCTGCAAAAATACTTTTCGCTTAAAGATTAACTGCTCCAAATATTTCTCTAAGGAAAAAAAAAAATTAAAATAAAGAGTTTAAGGAATTAGTTCGCCGCAACTCTTTTAAATGTATTTGGGTTATATTTTCTTGTTTAAAGTACATTTTAAAGCAGATTTTTCTCTTTTGTAAACTGCATTGTTATCTTAAGTTTAAAGGAGATATTTTTTTAAGGAAAAAAATGTTAGAAAATAATATTGTCATAGTTTGTTAAGCACTACCTTAACTGATCTCTCTCTCAATCTAGGATTAGAAAAGAAAAAGAAAATTGAAGTTTTATCTTTACAAGTTTTATAGTCTGTATTATGAGAAAGGATGGAAAATATTTTTTTATGTATAATAACAAAGAATTTAAAACAAAATGAGCTTTTGAGTTAACATTGTTTTACTCAGGTTTAATTAAAGAATAAAATAAGGGTTGTTAGTTTCTTACAAATTACTTATGTTTTAATATGAAAAGTTAAAAATTAATTCGAGAATTTAATTTTAATTTTATGTTTATTTTTCCAATGCAATGTAGTATTTGAAGTTATTTAACCTGTATTTTACAATTATGAATTATGAAGTAAAAATTAAATGAATTTAATAACAGCATATTTTTTTTGTAGAAAGTTATTTTTTATATATTTAAATGGGAAATGTAAAATCGATATATAATATCCCATATAGCATACTTTCTTTCCAGGGCTTTCATAAAATGTCCTAAGAAAGACACGATATCCACAGGGCATCCTGAAAATATTCTAGGAAGAATAATATATATTATATGGGATATATAGAATATGCATTATGTATTCTAATTTATAATATAGTTTTTACAATATAATATATATTCCACATAAATGACATATATTCACTATATTTATTAGAATCTACAATTATATGCTGAACATAATATATTATTGAGTTACTGCAAATGTTCATGTCCGATTCAATAGAGACTTTATAAGTGATTTAATTAATTATACTCCTGGGCCTACCCCTGAAAAGAGTATAAAGAGGCTAAATATTTATAATTATATTGTTTCTCACCATTTAAAGAACTTAGATAGACATAGAAACTCCACTCTTCTGCAATTCCAGAAGTAACACTTTCATTGGATGCAACTGATCTTTTGCCATAAATTCTGCACTTCCAGGTCTTATTATTATTATTATTTTCTCTTTGATGTTTATAAACCCATACATCATTTCCACTCCGAATAAGGCAGAAACATTGAAAACGCAGTTTATTTTGTTCTATCCATGTTCTTTAATAGGTGAAACTCAATAATATGAGCAATATTAAATCTCTCAGTAATCCTTTTAATGTCTATCCATGGATAATAATTGTATAAATCTCGGACAAAACCTTCTCTGAAATAAGGAACAAACTTTTGCAATTACCTCATGTGTACAGTACCTGACATAAGTAAAGACACACTATCGAATCTAGAGATTTTTGTTAATATCTAAAGAAATATTTCACGAATCCTCTTGAAACTTTAGGGGTAAAAAAAAACATGTTATACTACATATATTTCAGCAAAAAATTGTCCCGAAGCCTAAAAGGGGATCAGTCACAAATTAACCAAACATATAATCGTTCGGATCACCCTGTAAAATCTAATGCTTGAAAAGAGTTGTAGCTACAGTATACGAATATAAGCTTTTATTTAATTATATATATATAAATTTATATGAGAGTTGCATTTATATTAATGGAGATATAAAAAATTCTTTAGTTACGTCGACAATTTTTCGAAGGTTTTTTATTTATAACATGCAGGATTTTAAAACCAAAGCAATGTCATATTTAGAAAACTTCGCATACTACATTAGACATGACATACTGTAATCAGATTTAAAAAATTCTAAATATCTGACGAAATATGAGCATTTTTACTAAATAATTTTTAACACCGCATGCTCAAGGTTTAGTGAACTTTCTTTTACATAATATATTAGTCAAATCTATAAACTAACTTTAAAAAAATCCCCCAGCAAATATTATTAAAACTCAGAAAAATATCGTCGATAGAAAAGGTGATTTTCAAGTACTTTCAAAAAGATGCAAAACATTAAAGGATTTTACTCATATTTTCATTTTGAATAGACGAACAGTTGTGGACACAAATGGAGGCCCACTTTGCATTTTTTTAAATAAAAAGGGGAAACATTTGAAAAATATTATTTTTACTAAAAGTTATTGTTTACATAATGTTTAGAATAATACAATGATAAATACAAAATATGAGTTTAATACTCATGTTAATAAACTTACAAAAATAAACAGAATTTTTCAACTTGAAATTGAAAGTCTAAAGTGAAGGCACTGTAATTGTAATATCAGCAGAATAAAAGGTACAGTTTTCAATATTATTGATGATACATCAGAGGCAAATGATTATATAAACAATATATTTTAATAAAATTAATAGTTTTTAAATTTTTTGAGAAAACGTAAGATGCGCCTTCACTTATTGTTAGCTTTTGCCCTCCTTAAATATAAAAAGTTGTACTTGACATCGTTTTTCTTTAAAGTCCTTAATTTACTTAACCTATTATAAATAGAAGTTATTGCCTTTTAAATTCATTAAATCTTTATTAAAGTGTAAAATAATTGCATTACTTACGTTATTAACTTTAATATGTAATTTTTCCGAAGCACCGCGTTGCAGTTACTTCAAATTCGGGTTTGTTTACGTCGCCATCTTGGTTTAGTCCGTTGCGATATTAACTCTTCGCCATAGAAATTTTAGTTTTCACCGTTTGGTGGCGCCTGTTTAAGTTTTGAACGCTCACAATCAATCGTTCAACCATATATTTTCTGATTGGTTAGTTATGTGGGCGTTTCATGTTGACGGTGAACCGCACGGATATTTTTGGCAGACGATAGTATAAATATGAATTAATTTAATGGAATATTGCTCTTTTTGTTATCTTTATGTTTGACTGCTGGTGGTAAGGCTTAGTTATTGGCTATGGTTTTGATTTTCGTTTTATTAACTAAACTTAAAGTAAAATTTATAAGAGTTAGTTTTTTTCTTAAATAGTAATTTTTAAAAGGTTATTTTTAATATAGCCTGTTGTATTTCTTGCTGAAGATGTGGACTTGTTTTCACTCTACTGGTTCACTGGAATGAGTTTAAAGGACGTGGCATTATTATTTCTTGATAATAGTCAGTTCCTCTCCACATGTTTTATATATTAAATTTAAATAGCAGTTTATTTTTCTCTCGTCAGCAACAACGTTTAAAGTTTTTTCTAGTAGAACATTTAATCTGTGATATATTTATGATGTTACATTATTTTTTACTTGTTATTAATATAACGTTAGTTGTTTTATATAAATTTTTGTCTTTATTGCCTCTCACTGTCAACATGTTATCACTACCTTAGTATCCAGTTGGCTTCCATTGCCATTTGCTGTTTAATATAGTATGTATTAGTTTAGAGACTTACACTTATGCCCAAGATTGTTCATCGATTCAAAATAAAAATATGGGTAAAACACCTTTTTATGAAATCAACTTTTCTATCGACAATATATTTCTGAGTTTTAATGATATTTGGTTGGGTATTTTTTCAAAGTTATTCTATACATTTGGCTTATATATTATACAAAAGAAATTTCGTCAAAACTTGCGCATGCGCAGTTAAAAATTGTTTGGTAAAAATGCTTGCATTTCACCAGATATTTAATATTTTAATTATCCGATGACAGTATGTCATGTCTCATGACAAGTTTTCTAAAGTGACATTGATTTGATTTTAAAATCCTACGTATTATAAATAAAAAACGTTCGAAAAATAGTCAACGTAATTAAAGATTTTTTTTATATTTTAGTTAATTTAGATGCAACGTCCATATAAATTTATATCTGGAATCAAATAAAACACTACAGCTACAATTCGTTTCAGGCATTATTTTTTAGAGTGATCCCAAAAATTCCATTTATTGGTTAATGTCTGACTGACCCCCTTTTAGCCTTCGGTACAAAACTTTCGCTGGAATATATATGGTATAACATGTTATTTTTACTCTTAAAGTTTTAAAAAAATTCATGAAATATTTCTTTAGATATTCGATAAAAACCTCTAGATTCTAAAGTGTGCCTCCACTTATGTCGATGACTGTATATGAAGAATATGTTATATATGTATATTATTGGACTAAAAAGAAAATAGGAAAATTTCTTAATATTTCGAAAAATTATGCGAAAGATAAAAATATCACATATTTCTAAATAATACCAAAACTAAAATATTTCTAGTGTTAAATGAATACCGGCTATTCAACCTTCAACTGCATAATTTATTTTAATACAGTGAGAAAATAAAATACTGAGTAAGAATGTGCACAGTAACTTATCTCCAGACACATATTTGCAGCCTCTAAACATTTCAAAGTAACTTTTAAAAATGTTTTTCTTTTCTATTAATCATTACTAGTTTGATACACTATGAAAACATTTCTTTTATATTATGTTTCAGATTTCAAAAGAACGCGACGCAAATGTAGTTTAATGATACTAATTAAGATTCCGCAAAATATGCATCAAATAAACTTTTTTCGTGATAAATAGATTGAAAGAAATTTCATACGTCAACCGAAATTCATTAGTATTTAAAGAAACTCAGTTGCATTTCTGCAAAAGAATTTAAAAGGACAATAAAAAAAATGTTTTGAGCTAATTTAAAATATTTTTTATTTTTTAAATATATGACAGGATGTTTTGAAAAGCTAAAGAGGTTACATTTTCTTACATAAATCTTTACCAAAAGAAACTGCCACTTATTAAAATTTCCGTTTATTTAAAAAGAAAAAATCAGTGTGAATATAAAAGTACCTTTAAACACAGTAAAACTTTTAAAAATAATTTTTATGATTTTTTTTAATTATATAATATTTTAATTTAATTTATATTTAGAAAATATATACTCTTAAGTATATGAAAATCATTTAAACTCCTGCGTTTGAAATATATACAGAATTCAAAATAAAGTCTTGCTGAAATACTGCTGCAATGTCATTTTAAAAGTTAGTGACTATTGACATGGAAAAAATGCTTATATAAATCTATTCTCCAAATTAAAACTCACTTATTTTGCTCTTAATATTTTGTAAAATGAAAAAGTAAAAGATTATAAAAGATAAAACAGCTGTATAATCTTATTTTTAAAGTAATTCTATTAAATCAAGTTATTGAATTTTCCTAGAGAAAATTTCTTATTTTAGTATGTCTGTAATATGCTTTATGATGCACGGTAAAGAATATAAAGATAGGAAAGAAATTTGTAGCTCATCCGTTTCTGTCAGCTTGAAAATTTCTCCTAAGCCTGAAAGAAAAATCTCTGATGTGGACACCACATGATTTCCTTGTACATACATATTGTTACAAAAATATTGACATTTCTGTGTGTGGTAAGCGGTTCGTAAATAAGAAGGCATCTTATAATTCAGGAATATTTTCGAAACATGACAATATAACTATTACTCGAGCCAGAAAAGTCACGATTATAGGATTATATACATCGTAGAGCACGAATATCACTTGTTCAGGAATAGCATTTCACATGTTATTGCAGAATCAGCCAAGAGTTCAGTGGAATTCCTTGGAATATAGATAGTCTCCTTTTATGCTCTTTGAGAAAATCGGTGGCCAGAAACAATACATTAGACCAAAAACTGTAACTCCATATCAAATTGAGAAAGAGCTTACATATTTTGGCAAACTTGAAATACTACTTTCCGCAAAATTTGATCGTAAATCTCATCAAGTCGCCAGGCTCATCGTCAACGTCGATCTTGTCCTTAGTGACAAACTTGGTAAGGAATCTGACGACTTGGTAACCAGTTTGGCGAAATATGGAAGTCTAGATTTGTTGAAGTTTTGAGCCCCTAAATTTTTCACAGAAGTAAGATTTGTAATTTTTCGAAATAATCCAACGGTTTCTTGGGCAGAACTACCAAGAAATCTATAAATTAGTAACAACATTATAAATTGATAAGAATCTCCCTCGAAGATTTCATTTTGTGTTTAGATTTGTAATTGAGCGGTCGTCTCTGAGAGACTGTTTTCCGTGGTTGATCCTGAATTGGTTGGCTAGTGTCTTTGTGTATGCCAAATTCCTGTTTTGTGGTGTATTTAACTCTGTTTACTCGATTCTGCGATACAGATGACTGTTTTATTGCACTATTTCGAGAATATTCGTTACATAAAGTGAACTAGAACCAGCTTGTTTCTTTATGAACGACACTGTGTACGCATTAATGGTAACAACTTTCGTAACAATATCATTACGGTCTCCATCATTAAATTCTTTTGAAATCTCGATGATGATAGCTCATATAATGACAAAAGATTTTGTGTTTTAGGTCATTATAGTTATAGTTTTTGAGAATATCTCCGTAACGGAAAATCGTATGAAGACCAAAAAGTGATGTGCACAACTAGATGTTTAACAAGCCAGCAAACAAATTTATAACGTCGAACGTCAAATCATTTTTGCAATATGTGAGATACACACACACATATGTACACACAAATAGACGTCACAAAAAAACTTGTAAAATCGAGTTTATCACTAAAGTGGGAGGTAATATCAAAGACTAAATTAGACGTGTACAACTACATGTCATGATAGTCAAAATTATAAATTTGCGACATTTTATGATTAACTGTTTTTGAGCTGTGCGATGTTAAAGTTCCGTTTCGTAAATCGGTTTCATAATATTTCTTTATACTTCGTAAAAGGAAGTAAAGATACATATAATAATCCAACTGAAACATTAATAATTTTTAAAACAACGAGTAACTTTATATTCAACCTGTATAATATGATATCTAATACAGGGCAGTGAAAAGGAAAAACAAAACTCTCTGCTAAAATGAAGCCGTGTGAATAAATAAATTAATAAATTAAGAGATAGAGAAGCGGTTTTACCACTCTTCATTTTCCTCGCATTAGTTTGACATACAGTAACTGGGACTTTAACCACCAAAATCCATTGGTTTCAACTCAAATAAGAATTTCCTTGGAAAAAAAAAAAGCGAATAAAAAGTTTAATGAACAAATGCATTTGGATCTTAGGCTTTCCTGAGAAGCATGTTAGTTAACTTTTAGCTAAAATTGCATGACTATTTTCTGAGATTAAATAATAATAATAATCTTTAGTCTATTCGTAACTTTCAGCCTGAAAAATTCCCCCCAAGCCCAAAAGAAAAAAGAAAATATATATATAGCTAAATCAAACATCAATAGTTGAAAAACAATGAGCAATTATCAATTCACTCTGAATAATATAGGTGTTACATAGGCAGTCAAAAATCAAAACAAAACTTCCTGATAGAATGAAACCATGTATAAATAAATAAATGAAGAGGGAGAGAGAAATTGTTTTACCGCTCCTCATTTTGCACGCAACAGTTTGTTATATAGTTATTGGGACATTGGCCAGCAAAATTCTCTGGCTTCATCTCAACTGAAAATTTCCTTGGAAAAGAATGCAATACAAAAAAAAAAAAAAAAAGGAAAAGTTTATTGAACAAATGATTTTCGATCTTTGTCTTGTCTGACAAGCAAGCTGCTTGAGTTTTAGCTAAATCATAATAAGGTTTCAAAAATGAGGGAAAACTTTAAGATTATGAGGAAAATCAGTACTTGTTAGTATAATATGAACTTAATCCTCCAAAGAAAAATTTGATCTACTAAAAAAAAAATAGTGCGGTTACAATCTACGACAATATGAGAGATATTTCATCGATGTTTAATATAAAAAAATATATTAGATGCATTCATATGCGTACATATTCAAATATCTAAACGAAAGTTTTTAAATTTCATATCCGTATAAAACCATTAGCCCAGATGAATTGGAAGCAAGATTGTCTGATCAGGCAACGTTTTCACAGTCTTCAACAGTTCAGTGGTGATACTGGCGAACACGGGTAAGTTTCACAGCTTGGTTCCTTGCAGCCATTAAAAGCAGTAGCACGATCCAATCTGTGACACCAAATATTCATATCCGTGAGGTATCGTTGTACGTTTCGCGCACTGACATTTCTTGATGCTCTAACGCTAAAATCTTTACCACGTGACTTTTCCGTAAAATAGTTATATTGAGCTATAGATGTCTCGTTTTCAAACACTTTTCTTAACTTCATTTGTTGTCTATCAGGGTCAAATATTGCAAGCAAATATTTTTAATTTATGTGGCAATAGTTTAGAGACTTTTTCAATTCCCTCATTTGTCAGAGATTTTATGCTTTTACGGATTTTTAATATTGCTGGTAGATTCCTGCAATAGTGAAGCGATAATATAGAACTTAACTTGTACCTCGAAAAAGCCCAATCTCACAAGTGCTGAATACCAAGTCACGTTCAAAGTTATTTAAATCAGGATTACCTACCATTCCATCAGCAGAAACCGATGGAACATCTTCCTTAGCTTTGTTTTTTCGTATATAAGAACTTTTAAGCACATTAATCTACACTGATTGGCTTTATTTCTTTATTATATACAGATGTGCGCTTATACCAATTTTGATGGTAATTCATCAGTTTATGTTATCATAATTTAAGATTTTGAAGATCATCATTCTAATCAACAAATAATTTTATATAAAGTTACGTTATACTGCTAACAACTCACTATGATAAAGTAGAATGAATGTCAAAATCTTTAATGCGAAGTTTGCAAAAGTTTCAGCATAAAAATCAAGAAATGGAATGGTAAAAAAAAAAAAAAACTAGTATGTTGTGGCCACCACAAGACTTTCTTCTATATTTTCCTATACATATTCAATCAGTAACAATATTTAAAAAAAAAAAAGATTTTTTTTTTCCTTTTTGTGAAAATTAATACATATTCAATCACTAACAATATTTAAAAAAAAAAAAAAAAAAAAAAAAAAAAAAAAAAAGAATTTTTTTCTAAGTTTTTTTTTTTTTTTTGGTTAAAAGTAAAAAAAATCGATAACTTTGTTTTAAATTATCACAGATTTATAGTTCAACCATTCGTTTTAAAGGTATTGGCGAGACCTTTCGAATGATACCCATCTTCAAAATTTACCCCCCCGGGGGGGGGGGTACTTCCCCCCAGGGGGGAAGCGATGCCCCCCATGCACAAAATTTTTTTCCTAGTTACGTACTACTATTATCAATAATTCATATTAATTTTACAAACACAAGTGTAAAATAACTCTTATTATGCACATTTATACGAATTTTTGTCCTATGCTGCCATGTTAAAAATTTAGATAAAATGCTATCACAGCGCCACCTGTTGAGCTATTGATCCCCAAATATAATCAGCAACAGTTTATGTCGGGGACCAACTAAATACCAAGTTTGGTAAAATTTCGTTAAAAAAAAAATAAAAAAAAAAAAAAACGATTATTTTTCTGTTTTTTTTTTGTTAAAAGTAAAAAAAATCGATAACTTTGTTTTAAATTATCACAGATTTATGGTTCAACCATTCGTTTTAAAGGTATTGACGAGATCTTTCGAATGATACCCATCTTCAAAATTTAACCCCCCCGGGGGGGTACTTCCCCCCCAGGGGGGGAACCGATGCCCCCCCATGCACAATTTTTTTTCCTAGTTAACTACTACTATCATCAATAATTCAAATTCATTTTACAATCACAAGTTTAAAATAACTCTCATTATGCCCATTTATATGGAATTTTGTCCTATGCTGCCATGTTAAAAATTTGCATAAAATGCGATTACAGCGCCACCTGTTGAGCTATTGATCCCCAAATCTAATGGGCACCAGTTCATGTCAGGGTGCAACTAAATACCAAGTTTGGTTAAATTTCATTCATATGTTCGTGAGATACAGCGTCCACAAAAAAATGATACAGACACACAGACAGACAGACAGACAGACAGACACACAGACAGACATTTTCTAAAAACTATCAATTCGTGTTCAGGACATCCCAAAACGTGTAGATCCGTCAAAAAACGGAGGTCGAAAATTTTCGCGAATCCAATACTTTCTCTATATTACATATAGAAGAAAGTAAAAATAGTCAGAAACCCAATTATAATTACATTGGAATGATGTTAGACGTTTGAATCTGTGTTTCAATTTGTGTTTTGTCAAATGGTTCGGTAAAACATAAACTGAGATTTAGGATGAATTTAAAAGTTATGGTACAGTGATATAAGCACTGAACATAAGCTTACATTCTACTTTTGTATCTAGAAACAGTCATACAAAATTTTTATTTTTATATCATCAATATTATTTAAAGAATTTTTTTACTAAGCTTAAGTTCTTTCCTTGTACAGGTTTTACAATTGATTCCAGTGTACTTCTCTTCCATCAGATGTCTCTTTGAGTATATAGATGGCTATTCTGCTACGAATAATTCTTTGGATAAATACTAAATCAATTCATGAAGTACTTTGCACAAGCTATTTTTTCGTTTAAATTGGACTATAAAATATTTTTATACAATGAATGTGTACTTGATTTAACATTAATTTTTTAATTTAGATATTTTCTAACTCATCTCTTCTGTCTATCGTTTTCTCCTTCTCTCACTGTGTATCCCTCTGGCTATATAAATAAAGTAACAAAAGAAATAGAGTGCAAAAATTAAACAGATGACAAATAATCCCGATAATTAACAAGAGCCCAAATAAATTGTTAAATAACTATAATAAAAATAACTATTAACATTTTAAAAAGGGATATGAATAACTTGGCCGGTATAAATTAATTATAGATATGCAAACAAAAGTAATACTTACTTTAACATAAGTCCAATGAAAAAATAAACTTTATTGTATATTAACAGAAAGGCACTTATAAAGAATAAAATCTAGAGTGTTCTTAACGATCAAACATTAAGAAAGCTAAACTATATTAACAATAGCAAATCTTAATATGCACTATCTACCAATAAGTATTTGTATACTTTCGAATTAAGACGTTTTGTTAAATATCTAGAAACGTTCTTTAGGAATCATCTTGAAACTTCGGTAGCATACAGAACATGTTATACCACATATATTTTAGCAAAAGTTGCGTCCTGAAGAGGAAAAAGGGACCAGTAAAAAATTAAACAAAAATCAAAATGTTTTGGATCACCGTGTAAAAAAAATTGCTTTTAATGCTTTTTGGCTGTAGCATGTGATTATGAGGATTTTTTTCGTTATCTTTGTAAATTTGTATGAGTCTATACCACTTATATTCATAGGGATATATATTTTTTTTTTTCAAAAATAAATTTGCACTTTTTTAATTATATCGCGTAAGGTATTAGACCCAGTGCAAATCCATTTTTAGAAAATTTGGCATATACTACATTAGACACAGCATACTGCAATCAGAATGCAAAAATGTTAAATGTTTAACGAAATATGAGCATTTTCACTAAATTTTTAACTACGCATGCGCTAGCATTTAAAAAATTTCAGTTGCATAATTTAATAGCCAAAAGTATTGAGTAACTTATATGAAAACCCCAAACAAATATCGTGTGAATTCAAAAAGATATGAGAGAATGAATGAACAGAACTTCAGTTCTCAAAAAACAAGGAAGGTGATTGGGGGTTTTATCAATGTTTATTTACAATCAGCGAACACACTATTACCATTCGGCATTGATTGAATCAAACTAAAAATGTAAGTAAAACCCCTTACACTTTAGCTTTTATTTTCAAAGAACTGAAATTATTTTCATTCTATCTTATAACATTACTTATCATATCTTATCCTATTCCACAACTTTTTGAATTAACCTGATATTTGTTTGGGGTATTCATATAAGTTGTTCAATACTTTTGGATATTAAATTATGCAAATGATTTTTTTTTAAGCTAGCGCATGCGTAGTTAAATATTATTTAGTAAAAATGCTCATATTTCGTAAGATATTGAATATTTTTTCGCATTCTGATTGCAGTATGCTGTGTCTAATGTAGTATGCCAAATTTCCTAAAAATGGCTTTGCACTGGGTCTAATACCCTACGTGTTTATAATTGAAAAAGTTTTTTTACTTCCTTATACAAAGTATAAGGAAGTATAGTAATCCCGATTTGCGAAATGGATTTTGCATTTCACATTGCTCGAAAACGAATGATCGCTGAATATTGCCAATTTATACGTGTGACTGTCATGATGTCTAGTTGTACACCTGCAAGTGTCGTCTTAACACGAGCTCTCGTTTTAGAGATATAAGGGACTTTACACGATTTTTTGTGACGTCTGTATGTATGTGTGTCTGTGTGTGTGAGTATGTCGCATAACTCTAAAACGGTTGGACGTAGAAAGTTGCGAATAGGTACATAGGTTTGTTATAACATCTAGTTGTGCACCTCCCTTTTTGGACTTTGTATGATTTTCCATTTTGGAGATATTTAGGAAAATTAGGTTCATAATGGCCAAAATGTATCAAAAAACGGTAATAACTAAAAACGGTTTGGACAAATCTTGCAATTTAAGTGACTTCCCGACTAGCTAGACATTTGAAACTTTCAGAAAAGTTCAAACATGTTGACAATGCATTTTTAAAAATATTTTTAGCCAACTGTTTCTAATACTTGCTGCCTTCAGCAGCGTTTATGTGATTAGACAGAAAATTTATTTAACTAACTTCTCGACTAGCTAGACATTTGAAACTTTCAGACTAGATCAGAACATTGTGAAAATGCATTTTTTAAATACTTTTAGCCAACTGTTTAGGGTCCCTGCTGTCTTCGACAGCGTTACCAGTACAAATCTTGCGATCTATTTTTAACTAACTTCCCGACTAGCTAGACATTTAAAACTTCTGGATAAACTCAGAACACGGTGACAATGCATTTTTTAAATATTTTTAGCCATTTGTTTCAGGTGACTGCTGCCTTCGACAGCGTTTATATGGTTCAACAGAAAATTTATTTAACTACCTTCCGGACTAGCTAGACATTTGAAACTTTCAGAATAGTTCAGAACACGGTGAAAATGCATTTTTTAAATACTTTTAGCCAATTTTTTCGGGTCCCTGCTGCCTTCGTCATCGTTACCAGTACAAATCTTGCATCGGTTTTTAACTAACTTTCAGAAAAGCTCAGAACACGGTGATAATTCTTTTTTTTTTTTTTTTAATATTTTTAGCCAACTGTTTCGGGTCCAATGACAATGTTTTTTAACATTGTGTATATTTCTAAAAGTGTATAAGGAAGTCATGTGATGCCCACATCAGATTTTTTTTTTTATATGTGCATGAATATTTGTGGTAGCTTCATAAAAATTTATACAGATAATGAAAAAATTCCTCGTATTCACATGCTACAGGCAAAATGCATTTAAAGCATTACATTTTAGAAGGTGATCAAAAACATTTTAATAATTGTTTAATATTTTACTAGTCCCTTTTTCCTCTCCAAGAAAACATTTTTGCTGAAATTTATGAGGTATATCATGTTCTTTACGCTACCAAAGTTTCAAGATGATTCCTAGAGAACTTTTTTAGATATTTGACAAAACGTCTAAATTCGAAAGTGTCCAAATACATATTGGTAGACAGTGCAGTATAACCTAGCCTTAGGAAAAAAAAAAAAAAAACTCAGTAATAAAATTGTTTATTTAATAAAATTTGTACAAATCATATCAATATAGCCTATATTTAAAAAACAAAAAATTACATAGCTGTTGATTCTAATTATAGGTAATTTTTTTTTTTTTTTTTTTTTGAAAAGTCCGATATTTGTCTCAATTCAAGCAGATTAAGGCGAAATAAGAATATTTGTTTTTGCATGCGGCATGTGAAAAATGATTTTTGAATATTTGTTTTTGTTTGTTTAATATTTCAGCTAAAAAATCGAAACAAAACTTCAGAAAAAATATTTTAGTTTTCTTTTCTTTAATTCACATCCTGTTTTCTTGTTTTAAACATATTTCAGTCACATCTATTTTGTTTCAAGCAATTTCAAGTTTGCAATTTATTCGCATTCTATACTTATAAAAAAAAAAAAAAAGAAAGAAAGAAAGAAAGAAAAGGAAAGAAAAAGGAAAGAAAAAAAGAAAAAGAAAATGAAGACACTTGCTTTTTTACTTTCTCTTACCCATAAGGTAGAGAAAGTATTGTTTTTGGGTCAAATTTTCGAACGCCAGTTTTTGTTATATTTACATGTTCTGAGGCCCTGAATACGAAAATCATGTTTTTAGCAAATGGTCTGTGTGTCTGTGTGTGTGTCTGTTATCAGCATATCTCAAAAACAAATTATGGCAGAAAGTTCAAACTTGGTATTCTAAATGTGTATCATATAAGGATGCTACACTAAACTCTTCGTTAAGATCAAGCAAATGGTTCGTGTACAGGGACACTCAAAAGTATTCAAATACATTACGTCGATGAGGGAAATTCCAGGTAAGTAGAGTTTAACATCTATAGACTGCACTAAACCAAATGAAACGAATATATATTTTTTGTAATAGATATAGTCAACAGGGGAAACAATTGTGTATGTAGGAGCCTCGCCTCCCCCCCTGGGGGGGAAGCCCCCCTCGAGGGGAGTAAATTTTCATGATGGGTATCTTTCAAAAGAGTTCGCCAATACCTTTAAAACGAATGGTTGAACCATCGATCTGCGATAATTTAAAACAAAGTTATCGATTTTTTTTTTTTTTTACTTTTAACGAAAAAAAAACTTACAAAAAATCGTATATATATATATATATATATATATATTAAAATATTGAGAATAAAATGGACTTTTTTTTTTTTTTTTTTTTTTTTTTTTTTTTTTTTTTGATATTTGGTGTTATACTACTTCTCTAATATGGAAATCGTCTGCATTATCATAAAAGATAATTTTTTAAAAAAAATTTTAATAAATTATTTTTTAAAAACAGAATTATTTTTTAATAACCGAATTAAGTCGTATATAAATGTAGGTGCATTAATGAAACGGAGGGTTGAGGGGGGCGGTAGCCCCCTCACACGCAACTAATTATCATATAAAACTCTCCCGAAGCCTAATTTGAACTGTTTAACAGAGGTTTACATAACATCGTTATCTTACCTCTTAATCTCCCACCTGTATTTATAGTATTATATTTCAGGGTAAGAGAAAGTCGTGTGAGTGACACACCAGATTATTTCTTGTCTGAAGCAGAATAGTGTATACTTATTTATTCCTTTTAGGTGTAAATAGGGAGTCCGAAGAAGAATTATTCCTCTGTATTAAAATTTTTAACCCCACATACTGAACGAACGCTAAAATAACGTTATGGATGACTTGAAAACTCAAGATAACACTAGATGTTCAACCAGCTTACCCTTGTTTTTTATCGGTGATATTTGATCCAGATGATATCAAAATGATTTTTTATTGTATTCACTTCTAATATGGACATTTTTATCTATTGTAATATGCGACAAATTAATTGATTTTTTTTACTTCGTAATCAAAAAAGCATTATATTAATGCTGGATGATTACTACTTTTAGCTTTTAAGCTAATTAATTCTATTTTTCTTTTACACTTCAATAGTTTAAGATCGGTATAAGTGAAAAATTATAATTTTAGATTTATATTTAAAAGACTGTTACCATATTTTATACTCAAATATTTGTCTGTAAATTTGGTGTTCGTATATTTGGGATTAAAACTAATTATCTACTTGAGGGATCATGGCCTGGGTAGCCTGGGATGTCTTTTATGGTGATCTTTTTAACGGCTCTTAACCCATATTTACTCGATTTTAGGAGAAAACCACGCGAAAACTCCTATCGTCTAGGCGTACGATAGGAACCGACAGAAAACCGTTTTGATTTCGAAACCAGCAGCTCCAATTTACCAGCTGTGTGAGCAAAAACTCTCGGTCACTGGTGGGGGTCAAGTAAATTTAAATGTACAGACTTTTAATAAAATACTCCACCCCTTTTATACCTAAAGATTTTCAGCTTCCTCGATTTCATGTGGATGTTTTTTTATATTGATAGACTGGGACTAATTTTTTTATTAAAGCTTAAGAATCTGATCAGATATATATATATATATATATATATATATAAAAAAATATATATATAGTGCATCTTATAATAAATGGTAGTACAATGTCTAAACTAATTCAGTGTTATAGGGATAACAGAACTGAACAGTTCTTGTATTATTATGTTTGTCTTCTTATTGTTCTCGCATCTGGTAGCTTAACGATGTTTCTGGGAAAAAAAAAAAAAAAAAAAAAAAAAAAAACTTGTTACGAAGAAATAGAAAAAATTGTTAAGAAAATATTCAACAATTGTGGTAACATAACGATGTTTTCTTTGCAAAAAATAATTTGTTACGAAGAAATAGAAAATATTGTTAAGAAAATATTCAACAATTGTGGTAACATAAACTATGTTTTCTTTGCAAAAAATAATTTGTTACGAAGAAATAGAAAATATTGTTAAGAAAATATTCACCTCCTAGAAAAACCATCAAAGCTAATTACCTGAAATACAAAATACACATAGAATAAATATTGATGAAACCAATAGAGTTTTCAGTTGTCATATTTCGTTTTGTGGAAACAGAATTATGACAATCGAAAAAAAACTATGCAATGTACTATCCCTAACAGCACATCTCATCCACAAGACATCCTCAGAATATCCTATGGATGAAAGTACGTCTAAGGGATGTCCTCAGGATGTACTACGGATACGTGTGCTGTTAGGGATATTTCACTGCAATAGAAGGAAATCAACTCTTCAAGCTTATTAAGCAGTATTTCAGAACAAAATTATATTCATTTGGTTACTTAGTCATTTCTTTTAGAGAAAGATTTAGCCCTTTGTAAAATATCAGAATAACAGTGCTTATCATTATCTTGAGCGATTTTTCCTCAAGATATCATGAAATTTCCTTTTGGTAAGAGAAGAAGCGAAGTACCAGTTTTCACAGGATTATTTTCCAATGGAAAATAACAGGCAACAATTTTCCATTCTGAAACGAAGAAAATCTCAGCAATAGGAAAAATTATCTCTATAAAAGAAAAGGTGGGGGGAGGGGTCATGAAAAGAAACTCACTGTAAATAAATAATAGGTAATACTATAGTTCAATCAAATTCAATTAAAACTAAACTGTTGCTGATGATTCTATTATTCTAGTTATAAAATCTTCTGACAGAAGAATAATAAAACATCTAGGATGAAAAAAAGATAGCTGAATCTAATGCTGATATTTATAATAAACGTTGAATAGGCCAAATACTGAATATTATGACATTTAAAGAAGCGCCGAAGAATTTTATTTGATAAGCATGTTTAAATATTTGTTTTAATAACATCATTTCCTTAAAATTAATAAAAATAAAAAAAAAATCAAGTCACAGTAATCTGCGTTCTCTTAGCGAAGTGCCCAATTCGGCCATATGACTAAAAAAAACATAATAGATATTTTTACTACTTATGCTCACCTTATTTTCTTGCTTTGTCTATGAAATACAATAAATTATACTTGGGCTTAACTTATGTCTCCATTTAACTAATCAAAAAGGCTTCCTTCGATCATGTCAAGAGATGTACACTCGCGTGCTTATTTATAACTAAATACAAATGTAAAGGGTGATATATAGATTTATTCTTCCATTCACCCCTTTCATCTAAAGCAGAATGAATTACATGTATGTCAGATTAAAGCAAGTAATATGATGTAAAACCTTTCCTCAAAGTATAAAAGAGCATTAATTACCAGAAATCCGTTATCCGAGCATTTAATTGTGAAATTTACTTCCTTTTTACGCTTTTATTTTAGATTTAAATTCACTTATATTTTAGATTTGAATTTGTTTTTATTTTAGGCTTATAATGACATTCACAGTTCGTAAAGGATTTCTCTATTGTCTCATTTCGAGAAATATTTTCTAAAATGGGATAAAAAGAAGAGGAAACTAATTATATACCCCCCCCCCCCCTTTTGCATATATCTCCATCAAGCTATTAAAGCATCGAACACAATCTCTGTCCCGTTGTTGAAAAGAAAATTTTATTCTGTTTTTATGTCAGAGTTATGTTATAAGAGACGTTTTTATAATTTTAAATGATGACAAAATCGTATCAGAAAGTCAAAGGTTAATTTGATAGAGAAGCAAGTAAATTTGTAAAAGAAACTGGTGAAAACGACGATGTTCCTCCTTATTTACAAAGATACAAATCTTTAGAAATTGCTGTTAAGTTATTAGATTACCATAAAGATTAAAGTCGCGTTAAAGTTCTTTACTATAAAAGAATCAAAGATACTGCTGCGCAAAAAATCATATTTTCTTAAAACAGAGTTTTTCTTTTTTTAAATTATAAATATTGTATATCAAATTAAATAAAGTAATAAGAACAGCTTTAAAATGAGATAATTTAAAATGTAAGAAAATTGATATAAAACCATTTTTCTCTCTAACTAAAAAAAAACTGTTTATGAAATATGAGATATAAAATAATTAAAAAGCGCCGCTTTAAACGCAGTCATACTGCGAAATATATACTTAATCTGTGTCTAGAATATTAAAAACTTAAGGGGATAAAAAAGATAGATTGGTTATTATGTTTTGCTGTTTTAAAATAAGAATCCTGCTAAAGCTCATCTACAACTGAATTTCCGAAATCGAAACTTCTCCTTATTTTGTAAAAAATGTGCGCAGGACGAAATTTATGCACAACACCCTTTTCTTTTATAATGCAAATATAATATATATAATATGATGGTATGATATATAATCCTCTGAAAAATAGAATATCTTTCATAAACTCTTTAAACTACACTGGTTCTCATAATTATAAGGACACCCCTTTTTCTATATTAACTAAACACTGAACATTATTATTTAAACAAATATATATTTTACTAATTTGAATTTCTTTAACAGACTGTATTTAAAAAGTTTTATCGTTCTTCTATCTTAAAAACTTTAAATACGGTCAAAAAGAGGATTTTTTAGGTGTTCACAATTATAAGGACAGCTCGAATCTTAGTAATTTTTTTCAGTTATTCTTTAAATTAATATTTTATGGGGTCTCTTTTTAGGATGAAGCAGTCAGACATTCTCTCTGGTATATATATATCCCTTTTTCTTTTTTAATTTTCAGTTTCAATATCATTTCATACAGCATAGATGATATTCTGAATACATTTAAACTATTTAAAACTGCTTTCCACTTCCATGCACTTTTCTAATATGATAAGTTAAGGTTATTTCAACTTTTAGGCCACGGGAAAGGCAACAATAAAGAAGTTTTTTTCTTTAAACTATTTCCTATTGCTCTAGAAGTAGAGCAAAAATATAAGTCTTGTTGAAAAAAATATTATTACCCCCCAAAATCTAACAAAAATCTGAGACTTCCAAGTTTAAAATTTGCGGATATTCTCTTGATGTTCGTAATAATAGAAAAAAAATTACTAAATTCATTCTGCCTTCAGTAGAAACAGCTCCCCAGAGCTCCACAGATCCACCTTTTAAAATGCCCGATTTATATCTACCTTAAAAAATCTGCTCTGTGTTTCGCTATCTTCAGATCGTGCCAGTAACTGTTAAAACCATTTGGTTAATCAAGAATAAAATGTTTTTCATCCGAAAATGCAACATTTTACCATTTAATATTGTCTTTATTCAATTTTATCAGAGACGTTCTTTCCCCCATTAAATGCTTATTGATTATTACAGGTTTTTTTTATTCATTTTAACATATTATTAAATATTTTAAAAATGCATAAATGTGGACCCCAACCTTTCGTTAAAAATTATGAGCAAGTTCAGCAGCAGTCATTATGAGTAGAACAGTAAGAGGAATTATGAGTCTTCGACTTTACCATTTAATAATATTGCCTTTATTCGACTTTAATACAGACGTTCTTTTTCCCATTAAATGCTTATTGATTATTACAAGTTTTTTATTCATATTAACATATTATTAATTATTTTAAACATGCTTAAATGTGGACCGCAACCTTCGTTAAAAATTACAAGCAAATTCAGCAACAGTCATTATGAGCAGAACAGTAAGAGGAATTATGAGTCTTCAATCTCTGTAAAACAACTCTGATTTTGCATCAGATCTCTCTCCTATCGAACCAGCAATTCAACGTTTGATCACATTTCCTTCAGCAGTTTTAGATCTTCGAATTTCATTAGAAATTCGGCGGATTGAAATTATCCTTCCACTTAAAAAACACATTTATCATACTTCACTACATGAACGTTCTTTTTTTCGAGGAATTATCAGTAATGTCTGTCCAAGAAAAATTGAAGGCTTATATATGAATTAATCTAGCCCAGTAGTTAATGAATTCGCATGTCAACTGTAATTTATCCGCTAGTAAGTTAAATAAAAAGAAAAAATCTTGATTGTCCCTATAATTATGAACATCTAAAAACGTGGAGAAAAAAATATTTTCCATTATTTTTATTAATCTGTTTCATATTAAAAAAATTATAGCAGTTTTGGTTTTTAGAATACTAGATATATTAAGTGCACTTAGTATAATCTTGTTCACAATTATTTTTACATTAGTTATTTCAAAACATAAAGTGTCCTTATAAATATGCGAAGGAGTGTACATAAGATGCTACGAAATCCTTAACTAGGACAATGACTCAGGAAACTACAGAATAGTGAAAACATTTCTTGAAAATAAAAATTTGGTACAATCTGGACTCTTCATTGTCTTACTGTCTACTTATAAAATCTTATACATAATCACAAAAAGTTAGAAATTTATGTTGATCACCAAGCACATTATTAACAGACATCTTAAAATAATATTTATGAAATAAAAATGAGTTTTATGTTATTTTTTCTCTTCTAAGTAGAATAAAACCACAACAGTTTCGTAGCATAAAACTACAAGAAAAACCTAAACATATTTCTTCTCTATGAAGAAATTTTGAAATGTAATTAGAATTAAAAATGAATCACATCTAAAATTAAGTTTCCCATTTTTATTAAAAATTGCATTAATGAAAGGTTATAGAACTCAAAGAAATTCTTTTTAACTTTTTTCCTGGTTGTTTTGATTATAGTCTATAATCTCGTTGTTTTCTTCATTTTTAAAAATCCTTTAGTGAAGCGTTTAAAAAAGATACCCATTAGCAGTGGAATCTTATGATGTACTTAATTTAATTTTATTTTTTATAACAAGAGCAAGCAAGCAAAGTTCGTAACTAAGTTAACGAGACCCAAGAGATTATCTTCTCTGAAAAATAAATAAAGGGTAGAAAAAACCGAATAAAAGGCTCTTTGAAAGTAAACGTGTAAAATAAATTATAGTCCATGCATTCTGTTCTTTTTTTTTTTTTTTTTTTTTTTTTTTTTAATAAGTCTCAGAGTAATTACAGCTTACTTTAACCATGATTTTTACTTTGTGACAAAAGAAGATTTCTATAAAATATGTAAATATGCGAAAATAAACTAAAAAATTAAGCGTAACCCAATTAGAAAGAACGCTGCTCTTAAATGGTATACGCTATCTTATTAATATAGTTCGATTTATTGTAATTTAGTTTTTTTTTTTTTTTTTTTAGTAGATTCCAATTACTTTGCGACAAAATTGAAACCAAAATAAGTTGTTGTTTTTAAAGTAGTAAGCTAAAATATAATTGATTATCTATAATAGAGCATTTTAGACTAAATTTTGATTCCATTTTTCCTTGTAATTATAATATGAATATTTATTATTGATTTAGAAAAGAAAAAAGAAAAAACTTTATTAATGAAAGGGTCGAGTTGTAAAGTACGTAGCGTACACATTTTTTAGTAGTATGAGATATGCTCAACAATTAAAGAAAAAAAAAAAAACAGATAATTACATTAATAGTCTATAAACACGAAAATGGCAATTTAATTTTGGGTTCATATTATTCTAGATAAAATAGTGCAAGTACATATAACATTTTTTCGTTATTGTTAGTTTTCAGAGTTTCTTAAAAAAAAAAAAAAAAGAGATAAGATTTTTTTTTTTTTGGGGGGGGGAGGGGGGGCCTCAACAACCTTTCCAAAATACCAGGGAATTTTTTTTTTTTTTTCAAGTTTCAGCATTTAAAAATACGACGAAAAATATCCACTTTTTACGCAAATCATAATGAAATTGACATTAACAATACATACGCACAAGGAAATGCTTTCTTTAGAATGTAGCATGATTAGCATTAAGATTTACGGTGTCACACAGAAATATTCAGTTGCATTAAAGACTATAATTAGAAATCTCTGAAACTGAATTTTTGTTTGCATTAATCGTTTTCAACAATTTTTAACGATGTATAGGAGTGATTATGATATGAATTCGTCTATATGCCTGTCTTTCTGTTCGACTGTCTGTCCGATCTCTAACTTCCCTAAATATTACCGGAATTTGTTGAAACTGCTCTGTAATACATACACGGAGGAGTACTAAAAACTATACAATGAATGCATGAATTGTGAAAAATCCTTGACAACGATTATAAAAGTATGAATTCTACAAAAAAGTAATCCAAAATATTATAGAGTATCAAGAATATTTACGTTATTATATCCATCAAATGAGGCTTCTAACATATTCTCTGACTGTGCATGTCAGTCAATTATGCTCAAAAATATTTTATTAAAAATTAATGAATTAAAAAAGTGTCAATATTTTCAAAAATACATGATTCGGAAAATGATGATTTAATTTATCATGTTGTAAGTAATAAAAGTTAGTAGTAAACATTTTTCACATATATATAATATATGCAACAAATATTAAATTGTGTTTACATTTCTTCTGCTGTCCCAAAATTAGATGTATATATTTCAGTTTCTAAATATTTCTCTACATTTTATTTTTCTTCTAGGTTTTCTTCCTGCCATGGAAAATTCTTCCAGAGGAAATTACGGTTTGATGGATATAATCTCAGCTTTGCATTGGGTCCAAGAAAATATAGCTCAATTTGGCGGAGATCCTCGTAACATAACTCTACTGGGGCATGGATATGGAGCATCGTGTGCTCATCTTCTTATGCTCTCTCCCATGTCCAAAGGTAATAAAAAGAACTTATTTACAAAATTGCTAAGTCGTACGAAATTTTTTACGAATGTGACCTGTTTTAATTTTCAAATAAATAGTTATTGTTTTATTGGGTATAATATGCATACGAAAATACTCTTAAATAAGTATTTTATAAACTAATTTTAATAAATGATAATTAATTACAGTCGGTACCAAATTATTGAAGCACACATCCACACTTTTCATATATATATTTTTTTAGCTTGATCGCTAATTATTATCACCAACTTACTTTTTTATAAACATATAAGACTAAGATCATGACTTGACATATATTTACTTAATAAAACAGTATTTGTAGTTACGTTACTTACTTCGAAAATAAATTTTTATGCTCAGTTGGAAAGAAAAAAAAAAAAGATTCTTGGGGGCTTTCTTTCTTTTAAAATTGAGTTATCTAAAAATAATTAACTTTGCTTATATGAAAATATTTTTTTTTTAACTATTCAGAAAAATTTTCTACAGGGAAATAATATAAATAACGTGAATAATATACAATGCAAGTTATTTTTATAACCGACTTTACTCGGTTTTAATAATTACTTGCATTCTACCTGATAGAACTCCAGTTAGAATGAATTTTGAAAAAGATGTTTGACGATTGAAAAATTAAATTGAATATGCATTCCGTAAAGCAATTATTGAATAGATATTTTGATTGATTTTCTGCGCGATTTTTTTCTGTTTTATGTTTTTCTTAGTACCAAAAATACTAATAATTTTATTTTCAAATTAATGATTTACACTTTAATATAACTTTTACTTAATTTGGGGCCGCGGTAGCCCAGTCGATAGAGCGCCGGCCTCGTAATTGAAAGATTGCGGGTTCGGTACTCGAGCCGGCCAAAGACCGTCGTGTACACTAATGGTGGCTGGTGCACGTAAAATCCGTCGTGGCTGCAATGTCCTCCATGTTCCTATCAAAAATTATACCTCTGGGGGTCAGCGAAGCGGGAGAGCCATCACTTCCGTGGAGGATCAAAATTGTGATGGCATACCTCCGGACCACCTCTAGGGGTGTATCCTAGACCGTCGCCAATTGCCCATCTGTGCAGCACTAGTGCGACGTAAAACACAACCAACCACTTAATTTGGTTTAGTTTTTAGACACGAAGTCATTATAGAAGCACGTATTTTGCTTCTTAGGTTAGAAATATTTTAAAGTTGTTTTGGGCTAAATGTTTGTTTGAAATAGCTTACCATTCCAAACCCAAATCCGTATCGTTTAGTGGCTGAATAGTTAGCGCACTGGTTTTAAATTCATCAATGTTGGATTTGAGTTCCAGTTCAGCCATGGATATTTGCAGTGGTTCGGAAACCATTTTTTAAAAGTAGATTCTGCTATAATGTGTCCTAGTGCGAAAAAAAAAAAAAAAAGAAAAAGAAAGAACGAAAGAAAAAATTGCCCATAAAACGGAAAACCTAACCAAATTCATTTTCAAAGTTATTGAAATAATAATGCCTGATATTGGCAAGTAAAAAATAATTTAACTAAATTTTGTAATTTATTTAAAATTAACAGTGTAAAGAGAAAAGTATTTTATTGTGAAAGTTAAAACATTTTTCACAAGCCGGCACATATTTTATAGATTTGAAATTATGCAATTAAAATCAAATATTAATTAATGTTTTAACAATTATTACCTATTAAACACATTAAAAGGTGGAGTTTTTGCTGATATTTAAATCATTATATTGCTAGCATTTATTTTTATTTCTTTATCTATTTCATTCTTTATTTATTTCTTTATCTTTTTCAAAAAAAAAAAAAAAAAAAAAAAAAACGACGCACCAAGAAAGAGTAATGCAAACTGGACACAAATTGACATGCATACGGGTTACGATGGAAAATGTAAAATTTTAAAGTTTGGCTGCCATCGAATGAACATGCGAAGCTGCAGCGCATGTTAACTGCGCAATTGATTAATTATTAAAAATGAGAAATTTTGATTCCATGTCATAAATTCTTCGAGAATTTTATTCCGTCTACTCAGAAAGACAGTAAATATGCCTCGCGCGAACAAGATTAGAAGATGCCAACCTTTGAGGAAGGTGGGTAGTTGGGCTCAAAGAAACCGGTTGGTCTAATCGGCGAATTGTTTGACAATTGGATAGGAGCGATGTCATTATTAGATGATATTGACAGGAATGGGTGAACCATGGCCGAACACAGAGTCAGGGAGGAAACGGTCGGCCTAGAGAGAGGACAGAACGTGCCAACCAGTCAGTCATCAGAGCGGTACTCAAAGCTCTCATTCCTCATTATCATCGATCCTACATACAACTGGTACTTCAGTGACTTCAAAGACCATTAATAGGCGACTCAGAGAGGTAGAGCTCACGGAGCCCCTTGTGTGGACTACTATTAAACTTTGTATACCGACAAGCACGTTTGCAGTGATATCAGGATCGTTCGAACTGCAATGCCATTGAATGGAGTAATTCAGTGATGAGTCTCACTTCTATTTGAGCCCCGATAACCAGCGAAGATGCGTCTGGAGATGCCCCGAAGAAAGGGGGGATTCCAACCTGAATGTCGCCAGCTATACGGCCAGACAACGAGGAGTGATGGTTTGAAATGTTACATCATTTCATAGCAGGAGCCCTTCGGTTGTCATCCGTGAAATTTTTACAGCATTGGTACGTCGACGATATTCTACGTCCCGTTGTGTAACCCTTCATTTCACACAATCCTATATTTCAGCATGATAATGCCCGCTTGCGCACAGAGATAGTTTCTAATGCTTGTTTTCCTGCTTGTCTAACATTATTTTGGCCACTAAAGTCGCCAGATCTTTTTCCCACTACAAAGACGTTTTGAGCATCAAAGACGCCCCAAAGACGTTTTGAGCATCAGGAAAAGGGTCTTATAACCAGCTCGGGATTTTGTCAATCTAACGCACCAACTGTACAGAATTTGGCATGATATCTCTCAGGAGCACATTTGCCAACTCTATCAATTAATACCAAGCCGAATAACTGCTTACATAAGGGTCAGAAGTGTACCAATGCTTTATTTACTTGTTTACTTTGTGAGGCCATTTCTCTTGATTAAATCATCCAAAATTTCTGAAACTGTAATCATTTGTTTTTCTGTACATGTACATTGCATCTACTAATTTCCAGCCTATTTGGATAACTTCTTCTTGGTGCGTCGTCTTTTTTTTTTGTTGTTGTTGTTATAGAGCGTATTTATATCATAATTACTTAACTGAAGTTTTCGTAACAAGTAATTTAAAAAAATAAAAACAGATTGAACACTGGCGACCATAAAATATATATATATATATATATATGTGAGTTATTTAAAATAGTCTGTTGGTGTAAGATTATACAAAACACAGAAAAAAAATTTAATTAAAAGTAAAATATTTTAAACGTGACAGTTTTCACAATTACAAGTTCATAAAACGATGTCTTTAAAAGAATCACAAACGAAATTTTTATCGAGAAGGAAATCTTTCATATTTTAATTATCCCATACAAAGTAGACTGTCTTCTTTCTTTATATCAAAACTCAAAATTTCTGCTGATTTAATATCTAAAAATATTATATATTTTCAAACTGAAATAAACACATAAAAGCAGACAATAAAAATGTTATACAGAAAACTTAATAAAAGAAAAAAGAAAAATAATGTATAAAGTAAAATAAACTTTATTTCAGTGTAAAGCACACACACGCACGCAAAACTATTATTATTATTATCTAACTACTTTTTAACAAATTCTGTCTAAACCGTTTTATTCACCTAGATATTTAATATCGAACGGGAGAGGTGATATTTCATTTATTGGTTAATAAATGAACTATTTCACTATTAACTTTTTTTCCTAGAAAAAAAAAAAAAAAAAAAAAAAACATCTTTATTCCTACTCTTTCTGTACAAACTAAATTTTTCTTTATTACTTTGGCGAAATATCGATTTTTTTTTTTTTTTTTTGACATTTGGATCTTTCGATGTTATTTTTCGAAAGTCGAAATAAATTTCCTGAAACAAACAAACATGTAATGGTTGTTTAGGCTCAAACAAGTTATTTTTAGAAAAAAAAAAAAAAAAAAGCATTTTATAAATTTGTTTTCCTGTACGTATAAGAAAATTCTCTTAAATCAATTTACAAAAGAATATAAATTCCCTATTACGTCTATGATTTTGCATTGATGTATAGAAGTTAAAAAAAAAAAAAAAAAAAAAAAAAAAAAATCTGGCTAACTTTATTTTCTTAGAAAAAGTAATCAAAAAATTAATATATGAAGCTTGAAAGATAACATTCACATGGAATTAATTTTAAGTTTTATTATAATATAAACCCTTTTCCTGATGAAAATATAACTAAGAAATAAAGTATCACTCTTTATCAGATAGTTGAATTTTACCTGTAGGGAAAAATGCTGAAAGAATTATTAAACAAGTGTTTCAAATTTAAACATACTTTCAAAATTGAATCTCTTCAACGATCTTAAAACTATAAAATTCTTAAGGACATTTATTTACCTGAAACTTTTCACATAAATATATAGCTTTTATGAATTTATAAGGATTCGTTTGGGAATGTTTTCATCCAAGAAACTTTCCAAACATCTTATCCATGTTTCAATTTTCCTTCAAGCTTAAATGAAGTTTTAATTAAAATGATAAATACAAAATTAATATTCAAAATGACTGCAGGCACATTTTGAAATGATTAGACACACAGACATGCACATATATATACAGGGTGTCCCAAAAAGATTGAAACGAGCTTTAATTCTTCATCGGTTTGAGTTAAGGGGAAAATGTATATTAAGAAAAAATAATAATAATAAATAAATAAATAAACTGTTTAAAGTAAGGTAGGAAAGAAAACCACGTTAAAAATATTCCTAATCTAAGAAGAAAAAAAAATATATATATATGATTAATTTTCAGAGAGCTACACTTTTTAAATTTTTATACTATCCATCAAGACAAATTCAGTCGAAAGAAACCGCATAACTGTATCTTTAAATATAACGAATTATGATTCAGAGAAAAAATTATTTATGCCTTTCGTACCAATCAGAGACCTGTTTCTTCAATAAAAATAGGTATTATGCACAAATTGATAATGGAAATTTTTAGATAAAATTATCTCATGTGTCAAAAAAAATTCCAAAAGCACTTAACTAATGCCTAAACAAACAGAAATAGACAATGGTCTGCTTATATGGACTGAGAAACACATGCGGTATTCGATTCTATTAGTTTTCGAACCCAATTAAAATATATGCATACAAATAGATAATTAAAAAAAATAAATGCATTTAAAAAATTCGGATTACTTTAATAATCTGATGCAATAAAAATTTAAACAAGCAATTATGCAGAATATACGTTCAGAGCTTGGAATGCGTTTAGAATTGAACAATTTAGTGTAGAAAATTTTTTGAAAACTTTTAGATGAACAATTTTATGCCCTTTTGCTCATTATGCAGTTTAAAAAATATTTTGGCAAAAATATTTAAAACGAAAATGTTGCAATAATATGAAATAAAAAAATTCCTAAGTGAGATGATTTTTTAGAGTGTCGTTTAAAAAAAATAATAAATTTAAAATAAATTATATACTTGTTTTATTTTATTTTATTATAATTTTTTTAGATGAAAATAGAATACTTAATACAAAAACATACGGTTTGAATTGAGAACCTTCCTTCTTTTTTTGAAGTCGGTTAAAAAAGGAAGGGGGTTCCAGTCACATAGTCTAAATAATCCAGTCACATAATCTAAACATATTTAGAATATATGACTGGATATAAATCGAGTCTAAACACACAAAAAGGATCTTAATATAAATATAACGCATACTATCGTTTTATAATATGTTACAAATGTATATTTCTATTTCAATATGTGGTCCCTATGGTCAGCATTCAAATTTTATTTAAGTATAACTCATTCAATTTTAAAGATACATGTATGCGTTTATTATTATTATTATTATTATTATTATTATTATTTTGTAATGATATTAATGCATTTAAAACAAAAACTTTCCTATTGATTAAATACATTTAGAGGGCTTTAATTCAATTGTATAAAAATACGTCTAAAAATTTAAAAAGTGTAATTTTTTGAAAATTAATAGAAAGAAATTTTTATTAACTAGGTCTTATGTTGTACCTCATTTTGAATACTTTTGCAATTTACATTGCCCCCGCACTTATTTCTAACTGCTAAGAAAGTAATCGCATTTCAGTCTTTTTGGGACACACTCTCTGTCTGTCGCTCTCTCTCTCTCTCTCTCTCTCTCTCTCTCTCTCTCTCTCTCTCTCTCTCTCTCTCTCTCTCTCTCTCTCTCTGTGTGTGTATATATTATAAAACTTTTTTAGTATATATATGAAAAAAAGTTTTTAGGAAATCTTAAAATTACAAAGGGACAGTATCATGCGATCAAAATTTTGCTAAAAAAATTAAACTACAAATACATTAATTAATTTTCCTCAACTATTTTTTAAGCAAAATTTTCCTTTGAAATAATTAAAAATACTTAAGTTACGAAAGAAGAACATAAAGAAGTTACGAAAATTGGTTAATTAATTTTTGCAATGTATTAAAAAATATAAGTAAAGCGGAAGAGAAAAGGGAAAATAAAATATTGTTTCACATTGAAAACTCAAAAATGTAGTCCACTGCTCATTTCACCTGTTGAATTTGCAAAGGATTTGGAGCAGAGAAACATGTCAAAATATTGCGGTACAAGCTACAACTATTATGAAAATATTTTACTTAAAGATAGGTTGTATTGTAAAAATGGCATTTTTATTAAACACAAATTATAACAGTGTCTCAGCAAAGCTGCGAATGAGAAGAAATAAAATTTCACTTTCAGTGTCAACGTTCAATACGTAATTAATTAACGATTAGGCTTCTCATCAGACTTGCGACATATCGAAAATTGTCTTTGAGTACTCTTAATCAACTTCTGCTTATGAAACAGAATGTGTTTAAAATGCATACTAGAAATAATGTAAAAAAAAAAAGAAAGAAAAAGAAAAAAATCCCAATTAATTTCGTCGCAAATTATCCTATAAATACGCGACTGGTACCAATCGATTAGTAATAACGTGCAGTTTGCTTAGGGGGTCGTCTAAATATAAAAACTGGCATCAACTTCATTTTTTTTCAATGGAAACGTCCATTTTTGACAAATTTTTGGGGGTTATTTGGATCAAATCAGCCAGGAAAAAGATATAGTTTATGTATTTCTATTATTTTTTTTTTCATAGAGTTATAAACTGTCAAAATATGGGAGAAACATTATTTCATGTCCTCCCGAAAAATCATTATATTCTTTTTTTTTTTTTTTTTTTTTAATGCGTTGGAATAAAGTGACTCAAATATTTTCCATGCTTGTTTTTGATTAAAAAACATTTTTTGAATTATGAAAATTATGAATACGTTCATATTCGAAAAAATTCCGAATTATGACATATTAATTTTTGCACGAATAGCAGTGTTGCCAGATCTGGCGAATTTTCTATTTTAAAATCACCAGTAATTTTGAGATGTGATACTTGATATACATAACAGACTATCAATCTTTGAAGTGATTAGGCAAACGTTACAATTAAAAATTATTGGTGATTATTAAATAAAAAATCCGCCAGATCTGGCAACACTGACGAATAGAATGGGCATCGTTAAAAATATTGATTTCCAAATTCACCTCTCATTCCTAACATTATTTTTCGAGTTACAACGATGCTCCACTTTTTTTTACTGTTAGAGGGCCATCATTTGTTCCCGGTTGCGTCATCTATAACATGAATTAAAATAGTTATTCAAGTAAGTTTAGATGCATACATCATTTTTTAATTAGCATTATTTTTGTTTATTTTATATTTAAAGTTTTCATACTTCTTTTCCAGTTATTATTTGAATAGATACATAATTTTTCTGTGTGAGATCTTAATATAATTTTTTTAATGTAGGGATGAACCTCTAACATATTTTCGTTTGTAACCCTATCAATTATTAATTAAAGTATATAAACCATACTTTTAAAGAACCGCCTTGATCTCAAAAATTCGAATATGGAGTCAAAATGCGTGTTACCATTCGGAAAGACGAAGATGAGGTTAATTTTAATATGTAGTCGACCCGCTAAGCAAAATTTAACAATTGTTTTAATAACTGGACGTTAATGCCGATCGCACAAATCGATCGGCACCAGTCGCATGTTTCTACGATAATTTACAGCAAAATTAGTCAGGGGGTGCATTTTTTGCTGACTGTACTGGCTTTTTCCGCTTACAATTTATAACAATTACTACCGCTATAAAGCGTATACTATTGCAATGAATATTATCTTTTTTTTTTAACCTGTTAATTGAGGAACGAAGTTTAATCACACTCGCCGCTTGAGCTGATCAACCATTATAAATAATTCAAGATCTACCTCATTAAAAAAAATAATCTAATTTAGCCAGAACGATAATGATCTTAAAATTTTGTAGACGAATAACATTTAATTTTCAATAATATATTTTTTACTATCCAGATTACTTAACACTTTAAATAACACTAGCATTTAAACAGATAAATAACGATTAATCACACTAGCCACACTTGAACTGTTCAAATATTATACAAAATGCCAAATTCACTTCAGCATAAAAAAAAAAAAAATCTAATTTAGCCAGTTTAATAAACATCTGAAAATTTTGTAGACTAATGAAATTTAATTTTGATTTTGTAAGGATATATTATTTATTATCCAGATCATTTCACGCTATAAATAATACTAGCAACAAGCTATAAATAGTAATAGCATTATAACAGATAAATAATTTTTAATTACACTCGCTACTTGAACTGTACAACCATTCTAAAGAACCTAAAATCCATCCCATTTAAAAAATAAATAAATAAATAAATAAAATATTTTAGTCAGCACGATAATAATACAAATATTTTGAAGACTAATAAAAATTATTTTTCATCTTTCAAGGCTATATTATTTATTATTCACACTATTTCACGCTATAAATAATACTAGCAACTTATTTGATGTTTCAGCTTTGGACTTTCAATGTCTAAAAAAGATTGGCACAAGGAAATTTCAGAAATCAGCTGAATTGTTCTATATATTCCTAGTACCTGGACAGATTGATTCAATTTATTGATAGACAAGGGATTTTGCGATTTTTCTGTTACCATGATAGGATAGAATATGGTTACAGCAAGATATCGAGGCATTAAAGGTGTTTTTAGACTTTTTGTTTTTTCTCTTTTCTTAAACAGTGGGAGTAAAATATTTTTTATGTAAGTGACAAGACATTGTTCATGATTATACTTTTTGCTGTAACTGATTTTTCTTTTGTTATATTACTGGCGTATATTGAATATTTATCCCAAAAATTTTATTTTACACTGCTTTTTCTTTTTAAATAAATATGTATTTAAGTAAAAAATTTGTATATAACAGTTATAACGAGAAATTAAAACCATTAAAAAACCATTAAATCAACTCGTTAAAGGAATGTAAAATAACTCATTATAGGAATGGAGCAGTAAAACTAATAAGCAAAATTTTTATTTATGAATACAAAACTGCTAGGTGACTTTTGAATTATAAATATACAAATTAAACAGAATACTTTAAATAAGTGTAACCAAGCAGGACAGTGCGTAAAATCATTATTCTTCTTACCTGTTTACTTAGTTTATTTTAGATTCTGAGAGTAGTTTAACAGATATCTTTCTGTAATCATACTGTAAGAGAATTTATAAAAATAGCTTTAAAATAAATAAGCTAAATTTTAAAACTATGAAATTATCATAAATATATTTTTGCTAAGCTGCCTTTAAGTACAATAAGTATATGGTCTTGTAAAAATGAACAATTAAAGTATGTCCCACAGAAAATTTATTTTTATTTTTTGATAAGCTACAACCAATCAAGTCTTGGTACTTTCAAATTCCAACATCAAAATATTTATTTCATCCGATGCATTCTAAAAGTAGGAAAATTTTTACAGCATTTGTTCATCAGAATTTTGTAAATAAAAAATGTAATGAGATTTTATTAATTGCTTTATAATTATTTTAATGTTTTTTTAATATAGAAAATGTTTTTAAATATAGAAAACTTTTATATAAATATAAAACAACTTTAAAATATTTTTTAATTTTTTAATATTAATAAATTTCTTTGAAATTACTTTAAACAATACGTAAAAACTGTAAAACGGTAATAACGGAACTGTTTACAACAATTAGATACAATTTCATAGAATAATGCCAGTTTCTAAAATAGAGATTGCCCCCGTAATTTAAGCAAAGAAAGGTTCAATCTGTAACAGTAATAATAATAAAGTTTGTTTATATTATGCATGCTTACAAACTAATATACATGTATAAAAAGTAAGTCAGTGTTGTATTATCTGTTTTAAATATAAGTTTTCTTTTTATTCTAAATTGAAAAAAAATATTATCATAATGCTAAAGGATGGATAGATGCAGAAAAACTACGATTCAGCCTTATTATTTGAAATTCACTTTTTAAAAACTACTAGAGAATAAATAACAATTTATAATTAATTTGTAAAACAGTATATGTATTTACAGAATAATTTGAACAAGTCCAAATAAGTATTTTCTTGCTGAATTCATTAAAAACTAGTATGTTCTGGCCACCACGAGACTTTCTTCTATATTTTCCTATACAAATTCACTCAGTAACAATAATTAAAAAGAAAAAAAAAAAAAGTGGGACTTTGACAAAATTTTGGGTAAAATGTGAAAATTATTCTAAGTTTGTCAAGACACGGAAACCGTGGGACTTTGACAAAATTGGGGGAAAAATGCAAAAATTTGTTTAAGTTTGCCAGAACACGGAAACCGTGGGAGTTTGATAGAATTAAGGGGAGAAAAAAAAAAAAAAAAGTATGACTTTGACAAAATTTTGGGTAAAATGTGAAAATTTGTTAAAGTTTGTCAAAACACGGAAACCGTGGGACTTTCACAAAATTAGGGGAAAAATGCAAAAATATGTTAAAGTTTGTCAAGACACAGAAACCGTAGGACTTTGACAAAATTAAGGGAAAAAAGTAAAAATTAGTTTAAGTTTGTCAGAACACGGAAACCGTGGGAGTTTGATAAAATTAAGGGGAGAGAAAGAAAAAAAAAATTTTTTTTTAAGTTTTTTTTCGTAAAAAGTAAAAAAAATCGATAACTTTGTTTTAAATTATCACAGATTTATAGTTCAACCATTCGTTTTAAAGGTACTGACGAGACCTTTCGAAAGATACCCATCTTGAAAATTTTTGCCCTATATTACCCTGTTAAAAATTTAGAAAAAGCGGGATGGCAACGCAACCTGTAAGACGATTTTTACCAAAAGTTGATAGGCACTAATTTATGTCAAGGTGCAACTACATACCAATTTGTATGAAATTCTGTGCAGTAGTTCCAGAGATACAGTTGCCACAAAATTTTGTCACACACACACACAGAGACAGACAGACAGACAGACATTTTCTAAAAATGGTAAAATCGTGTTCTACAGCTCTCAAAACGTGTAAATCCATCAAAAATCCGAAATCGAAAATTTTTACGAATCCAATACTTTCTTCTATTGAAGATAGAAGAAAGTGAAAATGTATGTATCTACATGTATTGTTAAACAATCAAATTTAAAATTCGTGTTTTTATTTTTCAGGATTATTTCAACGAGTGGTTCTACAAAGTGGCTCGGCTTTTAGCCCATGGGCGGTAGCAAATGAAGCAATGACATTTGCTCGACATGTGGCTCGAAAGTTAGGATGCCCAGTCATGAATCATCCTGCCTTAGTGCGTTGCATGCGTCAACGACCTATCACAGAGATAATGCGAGTGCAACTTTTGATTCCTGAGTATTTAACAGCATTTGGACCAACAGTGGATGGCATAGTTATACCTGCAGATCCCGAAAAATCGTTCCTATATCCCTCTGAAGATTATGAACAAGGCCCTAAAGTCGATATCCTTATGGGCGTTACTCGTATCGAGTCATTTTTTTACTTTGGAGCTAGTGAAGAACGGTATGGCATAGAAGCCGTTCGTAGGGATCGAATTCTTCGAACATTGGTCCGAAACTTGTTTACTTTTCATTTGCAAGAAATATTTTTAACGATTGTGAATGAATATACAGACTGGTCCCGCCCAGTCCAACACCCTGTGAATATATTAGATGGAACAGTTGATGCTTTAACCGATGCCTTAGTTGTTGCACCATCAATCAGTAGTGCAAATTTATTATCAAAATTGAGACATAGGACGTTCCTTTATGTTTTTAATCATCCTACGGAAGCCAGTGATTTCCCTCAAAGATTAGTTTGCGTTCATGGAGAAGATCTTCCTTACCTTTTCGGAGCTCCGTTAGTTAGCAAGTTGGCTCATTTTCCAACCAACTACACTAAACCTGAAGTAGCTTTATCTGAAGCAATTATGATGTACTGGTCAAATTTTGCAAAATACGGGTAAGTACCAAACTGTTTCTCTAAAATATATGTAGAGTGCCACAATGCAAAAGAAAAAAAATATGTATATGGTTTGTCTTATAGTTTATATATATATATATATATATTCCTTTTCATAATTTCAATATTATATTGAAGAAAAATGTAGATTTAAAGAAAAATATGAACGCAATAATTTTATTAATATTAGAAACCAGTAACCTTCTTAAGTACACTATTTCTTAAAGTACACTGATTAGTGGATTGTGAAAATGATTATTAAAGTTGATAAAATAATATTCAAATAGGGTTCCATCATCACTTACATGATTCATGTTAATATGAAAAATTAGTTTCATTTAAAAGAAATCACTTCAGTTTTCCCGTTCATTTACAGTTAAATTGATTTCATCTTATATACGCGAAAGATAAATGATTGATCTCAGTTTTCATTCAGGGTTAAATCTTTGCCCATTTGTGAATACTTTCAACCCTCTGTGCTTCAAGAACATCAAAAAACCATTACTATCCACCACGTTCATCCAAAATTCCTTTCACCAAGCTATTAATTTTGATGAAATCGTCGGCCATTATATTTTTTTAGCAATAAGCTATGATGATGTGGCAATTTGCGTTATAATATTTTTCCTAACTATTAGCTCTTTATATTATTATTATTATTATTATTTATTTATTTATTTCAGAATTTTCATCATAAAATTAATATTTATTAAATGTAAATTTTAAAGTCATAAAATTTGAAAATTATCACTTATCATTAGTATTTTTTTATTTACGTTTTTATTATAATTAAAAAATTGAGTGTTAAACTAATTTCTAAAAGAAATTATTGATTTTATGGGGTTAATTTGATATTTTTTCAAGCACAAAAACGGTATATTTAATGTAATTACATTCTAAAATACGAATTTCATTAATCAAAAGGTTTGAATAAAATTGTAATTTTCCTTACATGTCAGAGAGTCTAAGATTAAAATAAGTTATAGTTTTGTTTTTCCTACCCATTGTAACAAAAATCTGAAACTATTTTAAGTTTTACTATATTTTTATTAATATGCTGAGATTTCATCTTTTTAAGCTACAAATGTTTTCTTGTATACACATTTCGTAAACCTTTTCCTCCCCCCCCCGTTTTTTTTAATTCTCTCTTGAAGTTGATATCGTTGGCTGTAGGCGTCTGTCACGGGAAAAAAGCGCCGTATAAGCCTGCGAGTGGAACTTTCCCGTGATCTGGATTTTCAAGGATCGCGAACAGTCTGGTAGTTACAGCCAGAATATTTAAAAAAATACATCCAAGACGCCATTCAGCATTGTGTATCTGACGGTGTGCGAATAGATTGTAGGTTTTTTCCACAAGTGAAGATCGCAGCAAGTCTCCCAAAGTGGGACTTCGCTGTAGAGGTCTGCACGGGCCGGGCTGACGGCCCGAGCCCGAGCCCGGTCCGGCCCTCTGGCCGGGTTCGGGCGGAATTTTTCAATCTGTTCTCGGCCGGGCTCGGGCTCAGTTTTTTTGTGTATACTCGGTCCGGGCCGGGCCTGAATGAAAATTTTTTTCGGGCCGTGTCTGCCCGAATCTTTTTCTGGTTTCATCGTAAACCAAAGGAAAATGATAAAATATTTCTACAGTCATTTATTTCACATAATTTTACAGGCAGTATATCACATAAAATTTTATTTTGTTAAAAAATGTCTGTAGCTCCAATTTAATTGCTTATCTATCTGTCTGTTCGTGATCTGATTTTCCGTAAATATTTTTAGCATGTCTCGAAATTAATATATTTTATTTCAAGTAATATTAAATGGTTTCCTATTCAAAATAGTATGCATGTCACTACTAGTTTGCGCACATGTTCAAACAAAAGATGTTAGATACGTTACTGTGTATAAGGCTTTGTGCACTATGGTCTCTAGAGTTTAGTTGGTATGAAAGCTATAAAAATCCTGCCGCTGTAACATTTTCTCTATACTCCTTTTCTTTTCTCCAGTGCACTGAATAAAAGTAGCATCATTTTTAGCATGTAGAAAAGCCTCTTTTCTATAGAATATGGTCGGATTACCATTAAAATTTTGTTTACCGGATCCCATGAAAGATTCGTTTACATTACGGTACATAAGAGGAAATGGTTGAACGAGCATTTTTAATAGTAATAATCTTTTTAAATACCGGCCTATATTGTTTGAGTGCTAATATTTTCGATTTGACTTTCTGTCTGTCTTTGTGTCTTCTGTACGCCTGTAATAATGAACTTTTGTTTATATATAATTATCTTGTAAAGGTTCAGCAGTTTTATTAAAGAAGATTCTATTGCTTCGCTACATAAAACCTCTGCAAAACACATACTAAAAATCTTTTTCATAGTAAGGCATGCATTTTTTATCATTTTTCATATTTTTAAATCGGGCCGGGTCGGGTCGGGCCTGATTTTAGCGTTTTTCGTCCGGGTCGGGCCGTACACTGTCAAAAAATAAACAGGCCGGGCCCGGGCCTCAAAATTCCGGCCCGTGCAGACCTCTACTTTGCTGTAATTAGAATTTTTAGGGATCGCGAACAAGCTGATCGCTGAAGTCGTCTAGTTTATTCGTGTAAGACGCTGATTGGCATACGAATTTAAAATATTTACTTTCTTTATCATCTATTTATGTAAATTAAATAGGCAATTTTATATTTAAAACGAAATATTTTAGTCTTTCTTTCAATGAGATTTTGTAATATATATACTCAAATATACGCGCTTTAAAATTCGTTCTTTCATGAAATTTTTTTTTTTTAAATATGGTTATAAATAAAGTTTATTCATGAGAATATTTGACAGAGATGCTTTGATAGACTTTTAAAAGATCAACCATGTAATGGAAGTATTTGTTAAAAGATTAATGCTTTTTATTAAAAGGGAATTGGAAAATTTGTGCAAAAATCTCTTGACTTTATAAAAAAATAATTAAACTTGTTACAGAAAAAGGAATACACTAAAAAATTAATTGGTACATAGGAAATCTAGAATTATTAGTAAAAATTACAAAATCATCAACCTTCATTTAAAAAGTAAAATACACCATGTTTACATTTTAAATAACATTATTGTCTCCATTATTGTCTCTTCAATTGCTCTTCGGTATATATGTGCATATAATCTTCTTATGTCTCCATTTCACTTTCTAATTATCTGTTTCATATACACATTAATGTAAATGTGCATGTATATTTATAGTATTTATATGCATTAACTATATTTAATGCATATATGCATAATGTACATAATGAGAGAAAGGGTAGACGCGAGTCTGACGGAACATACTTCACGATGTATCCCACGCTTTTCGCTTTAAGTATGTGCAAACTGTCGAGAAACTGATCTGTTTATAATTCATTTAAAATTTGCAATCAAACGCAGGTATATGTTCGTTCTAGTAAGGATTGAAACTTGGTAATTTCTAAACGTCTCTCAACAAACTTGTCACAAAATCGATTATTGAATTTGTCCGGTCGAGTTCATTTACTAGTTAAAATCGGACAAAGGGGAGAGGTAACTGAATTTAGTAACTTTAAAAGTACTATTTTTAAATATTTTAAAAGTTTCTGATTTTACTCTGAAACAGGAAAAATAGCTATATTTTAATATGTGTGAATTACAAACGTATTTAACAACACTAGCAACATATATATATATATATATATAGATAGATAGATAGATATATTGTAAAAAGATGATGTTGCCTAATAATAATTTGTCACGTGTCATCAAATATAAAAATATTTCAACTATATTGAAAAGAATAACGTGAATACATTATTCGTGATATGAATTTTCGTCTGTAAAATTATCAAAAGAGAGAGAGAGAGAGAGAGAGAGAAATAAATAAATAAATCAGTTTTCTTATTTATTACAGCTCGATAACATGTATAAGTTGATTGTATGATTTTCCTCGACAATATGACAATATGTATAAAAATTATAACAAGCAGTTCTTCTTCTTCTTCTTCTTTTTTTTTTTTTTTTCCTGCATTTATTATTTTAGACATTTCAATGTTCTAAAATATACTTTTTAAATCCGACAGTAAACAAACTTTGAACTCCGAAACCAAAAGAATAACATGAGTTATATTAATTAATAAAAGCTGGCAATCATTTGTTAGATGGTAGCGATTTAATCGAATGAAACAAGGAAAATTTTCGCTGAAATATATTTTTTAACTGAATTCAACTTTTATATACCTGTCATAAATTTCAATTTCTAATGAGCATGGAATACTTGAAATTCGCTACATTATTAAAAATCATAATTATCTTGATATGCGAAGATGATATCAGTATGATATGTGGAGTTGGGCTAATTATTAATTGGACGACGCAAGTTCATATGTGTGGAAATATGAAGCAATATATTTTAAACAATGTATATATCGGATCCCGCTTATTATGTAATTAGATTTTAAAAATCCGATCTAATGATATATATTATTAATATTTCAAATAATTCACACTGGCTTCCATTTTAAAATTTTATCATTTGACGGAATACAAATTATTTCTAGTAAGCCCGTTACAACGATTTCATCAAAATGGAATTTGTGTTCCTTTCCAGCACTTAATTTTCAACTGTGTGCTTTTAAAAACATTTATTTTACTTAAAAAGTAGTAGTATTGAAAATTTTATTACAAATGTATGACATTGAAAGTCATGACACTAAAAATAACATTATAGAATAAATGCGAATTCACTAATGCTCATAATTTCCTACTGAACTCTTCATCTGTGATGCGTGTATAGATATGAAACAAAAAGAATCTTCAATTGCTATTTTGTTGTAAGGTGATATATGATTGGTTTATTTTACACTAATGGATCAGTGTTATTACAACTAAAACTAGAATAATTCTATTATGTAGTAAGGTTTAGTCAAATTTATAAGAAATTTCCATTTTTTAAGTAGTTTGCTTAATTAAAAGACAATATCATCGGCTTTCAATTTTAAGTTATTAAGTCCAAAAATTGCGATTTACTGATAAAAACTCCTTCGTCATCTAAAATTAGTGTTTGGAAATTGGAAATCTGATAAAACCCAACAACTCTATTTAATTTCCGTGGCCAAGCAACAAAGGTATCCTGATTTCACTAAGTTCTGGAGAAGTAACTATGTTTCTCGTCAAATAAAATGCACTAATTAGAACTTCCAATTAATTATTTTATGGCATAACCAGTCATATAAACATCATTAATTCTGTTCTAACATATAAAAATATGAAAAAAAAAATATTTTACTATATTTCACAATACCCAAAAATTTTAATTTGGTTATATCTCAAAATAATAGTTTTGGACTTTTAGTTACTTTTGCTTAAATGCCAACTTTTTTTTCTTATTCTTCTTCTTTTTACTAAAAGGAATCGACAATTACTATACCGTGGATATTGATGAGGTAAGTAGTATGGTGTCAAGCGCCAATAAACAAAAATAAAAAATAAAAAATGAATAGAGAATACTTCATGCTATAAATAGCTTCAAACTCAAGCTTCAATATTATGCCTTCTGTATTACTAGATTTCCTGAAAAGCAGTTTTAAATTTCGCTGAAAAATATATCCATCCCATCAACTTTATTTTTAATTTTCTAAAAGAAGAAAACTTCGCTTTGTACAAAAAGAATAAGATGAATGAAGCCTTTCACCGAAATATATATATATATATATATATATTTTTTTTTTTTTTTTTCAATAATTAATCTCATTTTATAAATTTATTCGACATATAAATGCATAATAATTCTCTATATGAATGCATAATATATATTTACAAATGCATAATATTCTCTCTGTAAATGAATAAATAATGAAAAAAAAAAATTCATTAAGATTAATAAATGCAAACAGGCTATTACACCTATTGAATAAATGAATCGTATGGCGATCTTCCTTCATTAATAGTAATCAACACAATTTTTATTTTTTCTTCTAGATGAAGTGTTTTATTGATATACTTACAATTTCATTAATACATTATGACACTGTGTTACTTTTCATGGCAGTAAATGCATTGTAAGTAAGTATATTAGATATAACAATTGTGTAGCATTACTAATGTGGGCGTTTAAATTTTTTTAAATGTTGCTATAGGTTTGGTAGTTGTGACCAATTTAAACGTCAGATATTTGGCTTTATTTGGAAAAAAAATTAAAAGCTGCATGTTTCGAGAGATTGAATAATATAATTTAGCATTTTTAAAATGATAATTGTAAAAATGTAATCGTTCATATTGCATTTATATTTCCTAACGAATTGTTTGGTTCAGTGATTGAACTTTATATTTAAAAATCGCATGTACACAAACACCCTTCATCTTACGTTAAATGTAATATTTTATTCCATTTATGTAATACTAGTATATTAGGAAAGCTCATAATTAGTATCGACTTTTATTTTATCTGAGCTTAAAGTCTTAAAAAAGAAAAAAAAAAGCGAAATGTCGGGCAGCATTATTTATGTAATTTTTTACTATTCCATATTATATTTCATACATAATTTATTTATAAAATTCAAATAAGTAATTTTTTCTATAATATTGTTATACCTTTCTGAAAGATGTTACACTAATGATTATGAGTTTTTAAATAAAATTAATTTGTCGTACATGGAAATTTTGTTTTGAGTGGCGTTTTCAAACATATCGATCAAACAATAGAAAAAAATAATCACATGCTTTCTTTTTCCAATTTTAATGAAAAAGTGTTCCAACTATATTATAATTCCAATTTGTCATACATAAATTCTGTGAATCTCCAGAACTTTGAGCACTGTTGTTTACTGCTTATTTCACAAGGTTAATCAATAAATAAAATATACACAATTTGAACTACTGCTGAAACTTGAGTTTATTTTATCCATGTATCCTCGTTTATTGCATGCATCCTCGACATTTTATTTTCTTTTTCTTCCTTCTTATAACTAGAATTTTAAAAACAGTTTCAAATTTTGGAACTGTTTCAGAAAATGAGAAGCACCGTTTTCCGAGCCTTACTTTTTATAGTTAAAGACATTTAAGAATGTTGTAAAATTATATCGACGAATTATGGTAAATAACATTGTGCTTTATAGAAAAATATTATAGTACTTATGTGCTATTTACTTTCAAATAAATCATATAGAATTTTAAATTTGTTTTAAATAAAATAAATAAAATATTCAAATGCAAAATACTGAGTTATTCTTTTTTTTTTTTTCCAAATCCTAGTATTAAGCAAAAACACATAAGATAAATAAGAGTTTATTTTAAATATATTTTCTCGTGTGTATTATAATCAGGAATGATAGATTTTTTTAATGTATATCTTAGCAAACAAAAAAGTGCTTGGAATCGATTTAAAGAAAAAAAAAAATCTCACGTGATTCAAATGAACCTTTTAAATTTAAAAAATGAAGTCCTTCTATAAAACCGTTGTCATAAAAATGATGTCCAGATTAGAGGTCTGCACGGGAAAAAATTTTGAGTCCCGGGCCATGCCCATACGAAAGCTTTATTTACCCGGCCGGGTATGAAATTGAAAAATTCGGTCCCGGCCCGGCCCGATTCAGAAATATGTACACAACAAAAACAAAAATAAATAAATAATGCATGTTTTTCTATGAAAAAGATTTTTAGTATGTGTTTGATGAGGTTTTATATAGTCAAGCAATAGAGTGTTCTTTAACAAAACTACTAAACTTTTACAAGATATTTATATAGAAACAGAAATTCATTATTACAAACGCACAGAAGGCACAGAGACAGACAGAAAATGAAATCGAAAATATTACCATTAATCAAACAATATAGGAAGATATTTAAAATGTTTAATACTACTAAAAATGCACTTTCAACCAACTCTTTCAACTCTTATATACCGTAATGTATCCGAATCTTTTATGTGATCTGATAAACAAAACTTTAATGCTAATCCAACCATATTCATTAGAATAGATGGTTTTGCACATGCTAAAAATGATGCTACTTTCATATAGTGCACTGGAGAAAAGAAAAAAAAACCTTAGAGAAAACGTTACAGTGGAAGGATTTTTATAGCCTTCATTCCGCCTAAACTCTACACACCATAGGACACAAAGCCTTATACACAGCAGTGTTGTGCACGAACGCGTTCATTTGAACGCGTTCATGAGTTTAGCTCAAAAATTTTGAGTTTTGAGTTGAACTTCGCTCGTTTTTTAAATTATGAACTTGAGTTGAGCGTAGTTCGTTTTTTACACGAACTTGAGCGTGAAAAAGCAATTCAAGCTCAAACTCATTTTAAATATTTCTGTCTGAAATAGGAAAAAGAAAGTGGACCACAGATAGAACTTTTTACAATTAATCTTATCCCCTTAGGGCTCACACACATCTCCCAGCCCACCCTACAAGCGAAGCAAATGGCTTTTGGGAATAGCGGAAGTACCATTCTTTTAAAGAAAAAGATGGACTATGGGCAGTTTCAGTGGGGCTTTCAGTTTTCTCACTTCATCCTTTTATCAGTGAAAGGAAATGCTCGGAAAGTTTTATGAGGGTGGTTCAATTCGTCGCGGGTGTATAAGTTTTTTCTTTTTTGTTGTTGTTGTTCTCCTATATTTGTAGAAAACGGTTTCGGTAACAAAATCTCTGCAATCTGCTGCCCTTAGGCTGCACCACCCCCTTGTTGTGTATACATTGCACCCTTTTACGACGGCCTTGGAAAAAAAGAAGCTTTTAGATTTGGACAATCAGGCACCAAGTCTTTCCAGAATTAATGAGAAGAAAAAAACACACACAAAACACGATGAAATCATTATATTATTTATAATCAGTTTCACTGCATGCGAAAGACGCACCACATCTCATTTTCTGAAATTCGAATATTGATGTACACATTAACAAGACTAAGAGGTAAATACTAATTTTATATTTGAATTATATTATACATTATTATTATTGCCTTGTTTTAAAACTCACTCATGTTTGAAAAGATTTTTAATTTTTTTTATCATTGTAATGATAAATATTTGCATATTCAATATATTCGGAGAATTAATGCGAATTCTATCACTTTTATTTGTCTTTGCACCCGAGGTTTAACTTCAGTATATATGCTTGAAATGAAATGTCCTGTCATTTTAATGCTTTCATTAAGGTGCAATAGCAAATGACTGTCCCTTTAGTTAAATTTCTAAAAATTAAAAAAATATGTATATATTTAATATTTCAAATATAAATTATTAATATTTAAATTATCAAAGCTGATAAACAGAAGTGTTGGGTTCGATCCCAGGTCGCGCTCGTCGACTTAACTGTTCGGAGCTTTTTGTGGTTTTCTCCAAAACTCGCGTAAATACGGACTAAAAACCCTTAGAAAGACGCCCAATGAGGGCATTCCCCCTATAAGCTAGGACCTGGTATAGTCAATCGGTCTTATGCTATACAACCAACCTAATATATAAATTTCAAAACTATCTGAAATAATCGTAATAATAAAAAATAAATTTTGTGCGTGATAACCATAAATATATATATATATATATACATACTTACATTAATATCATTATTGCTATTATTATACTTACAAAGCTTAAAATCCAAACTTCCGAATAGAAATACTGTATTCATGATTTTGTGATTCTAGCCAATCTAAAAATGTCCAGCAAAAAGGAAAATTGAGAATGATTTTTTCAAAATTGTTTTTCAATATTTTAAATACACTTTAATACTTGTTTATTTTAGCTTATTCATTTTCATTTAAGAATTTTTCTTAGTCTGATTTGATTTCTTGTTAACTTATAATATAGTTTAGTTGGAGGATTTAAGGCTGATTGACTCCGCATGTGTCCTAGGCCTATAGGGGAAATGTCCTCCGTGATATTCTTTCTAAGGGGTCCTAGCCCATATTTATGCGAGTTTCGGAGGAAACCACGGAAAACTCCGAACGGCTAGGCCGATGAGCGCTACCTGGAATCGAACCCGGCACCTCCCATCTACCAGCATTGAGCGCAGAACCATTCAGCCGCTGGTGGGCCCTTATAATATTATAAGAAAATGTATATTTATTAAAAAATATTAAGTTGTTTATCATTAATTTTTAAGAGGGAAAGAGCTGATTATTTTTGATGAATATAGTATTAAAAAATTATCTAATTCTGTAATTTAAATAAGTAGTAGTTAAGAGAAAAATTAATTCGTATTCGGATTAGTATGTCCCGTACAGATTTAGCTTACAGAATACCAAAAATCTGTATTTAGAAAATTAAACTTATTTCTCAATCAAGAATATATTCATCCAACGTTGGCAATAATTCTCTGTCTTACGGCTTTTTCTGAACATAGAATTTTTCCCTATTTAATCGTAAAAAAATTATTCAAAATCTTGTTAAACGACGTTATATAAAAATTACTGAAGATTAAGATAGGAAACATTCACAGTTTGAACAGCGGGATTTTAGAAGAATTGGACAGAAAAATGTTCTTTTTTTCTAATCCATTTACTAAAGTATTTTATAAGCAATACTAATAAAGGGAAAAGGAGGCTCTTCAGCTGTTGTCGCTGATAGCGAAACCCCGTGATATTATATGGGGAAACCTGTAATGTAAATTACTTATTACCTAATGTATTTTTTAAAATAATGTTTAGATATTTCACAATCGTTAAAATAATTCATCCTTTCAACAAATTGATTTTTTTTTTTTTTCTAATGTTCTGTTCTAAAACTTTAAAATGCGGATAATTAACTAAAATTATTTTTCGCCCTTTACAGCTTCAAAACAAAATGTTAAAAATTTAAGAAATCCGTTTTAGGAAAACAAAAATCAGTTTAATGATATTACGAGTTTGGCTGTCAGCGTCGACTGGTAAAGCATCCCCTTAAAATTAAAAACTGAGCAAAATAATAACTCACGCTAAGACATTGATTGATTTTATGTAATGATGATGTATGTAAATTTGGAAGATAATAAATGAAGCTACGTCGTAATCTCCCCCCCCCCCCCAAAAAAAAAAAAAAAAAAAAAAAAAAAAAAAAACTTTAAAAATGCTCTGTGTTCATCACTAGCTGTATTCATAATATTTGAAATTTTAAAATAAAATAAGTATTTTGCCAAAATATATATATATAAATTTATTCTGTCGAAAAATTATTCTATGGAAGTCAGTTAAGATCTTACTTTTATTTATTTATTTATTTATTGGATATAATTGAGGAAATTGCCAAAATTTACCTTGTCAAAGGAAATTGCTTGAGAATGATAATTATTTTCGCTTACTTATATGTTACACAAAACTTTGTTTAGAGTTCTATACTTCACGTTGCCTTTATAGGATAATTTCGCATTTTGAGTTGCCTTGAATATAGAAATAAAACTTTTAACAGCTCCTCTATGGTTATATTATCGCAATAAATGAAAAGAAATAAATGAAAGAAATTTAAATTTAGAATGCTAAAGATTATTTGGAAATGTTACTTGAAATTTTTGTCTAAGATCAGTAAGTTACTGATACAAGTTCTCTAAAGAACTTGAAATGCATATTTTAAAATTTCCTTACAACTTTAAGTTTTTTTTATGAATATGTAAATAATTGAATGGGGCATTGGGGGGAAGAGGGGGAATCCCGTCACTCAGAAATATAATATATATAAAACAATTTATACGAATTCAGATTTCTATTTTTAATTCCATTAACTTTATATACTAAAGAAAGTATTGCTGTTTGCTGAATTTTCGAAAATAAGATTTCACTACCTTTTCAAGTTTTAAGTCATGAATGATATTTTTACTTTCTTCTATATTCAATAGAAGAAAATATTGGATTCGTAAAAATTTTCGACCTCGGGTTTTTGATGGATTTACACGTTTTGAGAGCTGTAGAACACGATTTGACAATTTTTAGAAAATGTCTTTCTGTCTGTCTGTGTGTGTGTGTGTGACAAAATTTTATGGCAACTGTATCTCAGGAACTACTGCACATAATTTCATACAAATTGGTATGTAGTTGCACCTTGACATAAATTAGTGCCTATCAACTTTTGGTAAAAATTGTCTTACAGGTTGCGTTTCCATCCCACTTTTTCTAAATTTTTAACATGGTGATATAGGACAAAATTTTGTATAAATGTACATAAAGAGAATTATTTTTTAGTAATCATTATGAAATTTACAAGAATTATTTATGATAGAGATAGTCAACTGGAAAATTTTTTTTGTATGTGTAGGAACCTCGCCACCCCCCCCTGGGGGGGGGAAGTTCCCCCTCGAGGGAAGTAAATTTTCAAGATGGGTATCTTTCGAAAGGTATCGTCAATACCTTTAAAACGAATGGTTGAACTATAAATCTGTGATAATTTAAAACAAACTTATCGATTCTTTAAAATTTTAACGAAAAAAAACTTAGAAAAAAAAAAATGGTTTTTTTTTTTTTTTTTTTTTTTTTTTTTTTTTTGGCGAAACTTAACCAAACTTGGTATTTAGTTGGTCCCTGACATAAACTGGTGCTTATTACATCTGGGGATCAATCGCTCAACAGGTGGCGCTATGATTGCATTTTTTCTAAATTCCTAACATGGCAGTATAGGACAAAATTTCGTATAAATGTACATAATGAGAATTATTCTTAACCTGTGATTGTAAAATTAATATGAATTATTGCTAATAGTAGTAGTTAATTAGGAAAAAAAAATTGTGCATGTGGGGGCATCGCATTTTCAAGATGGGTATCTTTCGAAAGGTCTCGTCAATACCTTTAAAACGAATGGTTGAACTATAAATATGTGGTAATTTAAAACAAAGTTATCGATTTTTTTTTTTACTTTTAACGAAAAAAAAAAAAAAAACTTGGATATTTTTTTTTTTTTTTTTTAATATTGTTACTGAGTGAATTTGTATGATAATAGTGGTAGTTAATTAGGAAAAAAAAGTTTGTGCATGTGGGGGCATCGCTTCCCCCCCCCCCCGGCGAGAAGTACCCCACGGGGGGGGGGGAATCTTCCGAAAGGTTTCGTCAATACTTTTAAAACGAATGGTTGAGCTATAAATATGTGATAATTTACAACAAAGTTATCGATTTTTTTTTTTTACCTTTAACGGAAAAAAAACTTGGAAAAAATCGTTTTTTTTTTTTTTTTTTTAAATATTCTTACTGAGTGAATTTGTATAGGGAAAATATAGAAGAAAGTCTTATGGTGGCCACAACATACTAGTTTAAAACTGGATTGACCTCTGAGATAATTTGTTCTTGAGACAATTTGTACGCAAACTAACAAGTTGACACACATGCTTATTTCTGTATAGTAAGCTAAATAGCAAGGAAATTTTCTAATGATTTATCCAAGAACACAAAACCAACATTGACTGTGGCGCAATCAAACAAAGATTAATTAAATCAAACCATTACACTATTTTTAAAATAGTATTATACTTCAAAACAACGGAACCTGAACCTGCAAATGATGGAATTTGTCTCCTATTAATAAGTTTTCTCATGTGAATAATCAAACGTATTGGAAATTTGAGAATAAAAACCACGCAAAAACAGTGGGTCCACTATTCAGAAGTGTCCGCTAAATAATTTTTACTACACTTAAATTAATAAGTTATAATTAAGAATTATAAGTTTAAAATTTAATTAAGCATTAAATTAAAAGAAATCTTAATGGTAATTGGTAATTTAAAAAAAAATGTAAATTACCTATGAAGGTGTTCACAGAGGAGATCTACTTAGAAAAGAAAAGACAAAAAAAAAAAAAAAAAAAAGAACCTAAAAATGAACTTCTAATGAGTTTCGCTCCTTTTTAAAAATGAACTTGAGTTGAGCGCGTTCATTTTTTCAGACATGAGTTTGAACGCGAACTAACTCGTTTTTTGCACGATGAACTTGAGTTTGAACTAGTTCGTTTTTTTTCGTGAACTTGCACAACACTGATACACAGTAACGTATCTAACATCTTTTGTTTGTACATGTGCGCAAACTAGCAGTGACATGCATACTATTTTGAATAGGAAACAATCCAGTATTACGTTAAATAAAACATTAATTTCGAGACATGCTAAAAATATTTGCGGAAAATCAGATCGCGAACAGACAAACTGATAGACAATTAAATTGAAGTTACAGATATTTTTTAACAAAATAATTTTTATGTGACATACCAGCCTGTAAAATTATGTAAAATAAATGACTGAAGAAATATTTTATCATTTTCCTTTTTCGTTGATTAACGAGGAAACTAGAAAAATATTCGGGCAGACACGGCCCGGAAAAAATTTCATCCAGGCCCGACCCGGCCCGAGTATACACAAAAAAATTGAATCCCAGCCCGTCCCGGCCCGAACCTGCAATATTTAAGCCCGAGCCCGGCCCGGCGCGACATCAAATTGAAACAGTCGGCCCTAACTCGGACCGAGGCCGGGTTAGGGCTGAGTTCGGGCTCGGGCCGTAAGCCGGGCCCGTGCAGACTTCTAGTCCAGATGTGATCTAATAAACCCCATCAAACACTTTTTTCCTGAAGCATATGCAAAAATGTAGAATATGGGTAGTAGTAGAATATGTAGAATATGGGCACATCAAAACAAATTAGTTTTTAAGGAGACAGTACATTTTTAACAGTCACAAAAAGTATAAAAATTGTGATGCAATGAATTTTCTTTTTCTATTTCATGTAACAGATCTAGAATCATGAAAATGCCAAAATATTTCTTAAAGATAGTCAACTTTCTTTTAGATATGCCAAACTTGCATAATATCACAAAAAAGTTTTAAATAGCAAGTTTCTGCGTGAAACCGAAAAACATTTACATTTTACCGATCTCAAGATACTTATAGTAAATTTAACGTGATTTGTTTAAACTTTATCTTCAATTAAACAAAATACTATTGACTATAATTTGAACGAAAAACTTTAATCTTTTTTTTTTTTTTTAATTGTTTAAAGAGTTATTAGTTTTTGTAATAATAAAAGTCCGAAAACCCATAAATTTTCATAAACATTCATACTTGTAATTTATTTCAAATTCAACACAAATACGTGATTCTAGTTCATTTTTATGATTGTCTGAAGGTAAGGCAAAAGTTTTGGAGCTATGCTTCAAATAGTTTTTGAGATATCATGGGCGCAACCTAAAAAACTGTATTTTGAGTAAAAGCTTTTTAAAAAATAAGGACGCTTAGATTAGAAAAGAAAGAAAGGCCTTTGAATATTCACTGATATCACGAGTATTTACCAAACAGTTAAAAATTAGTATAAAATTATTAGGAATAAAGTTACCAGTTTAAATATTTAAGAACATCAAATTCGATTACATGAATATTTACAGATATACTGTCTCTTTAAATTATAAAATAGCCTACCTCATTTGGAATAGTTTTAAAAAAATTTATAATCAGTGAAATAAAATAATCAAAATTATAAAAATCAAGAGGAAAGAAATAAAATTTAAACAGAAAATAAATACGAAAATAAATATAACTAAATAGGAAGATTTAATAAAATTTAAGACAATGAAATTAAACAGTTACTCAAATAAGCATAATTAAGGAAACAATGATGAAAACAGAAAAATGTAATGATGTATCTTTGAATTACGAAGATTTAATAAAATCTTACAAATTTAATTCGAACTGCTCAGACTGTTATAAACAAACCATTATCTATCATTTTACTACAACACGGTAAATTAAATATACTACATCACGACCAAATTTAACATTAGCCTAAATTCAAATAAAATTAAAAGGTAATTATTACGTGAAAAAACAATTAAATTTTTTATATACATACCATTTTAAAAAAATCCTGAATGAATCAAAAGAATTTACAAAACTTGTTTACAAAAATATTTTATTTCAAAAGTGTGGTTTTAAACCTCTGTCATGATTAAATGTTGAAAGAAATCAGTATCATAGTTGTACTGATATAAGAAATTAAAAAAAAAAAAAAAACATGCAAGATATTTCTTCTTATGTAGAATTTACATTTAAAAATTAGACATTAAGGATTTTCTTACTTTCGAGAAAAATGAAAATAGTTTAAAATTTATTAATACACATGTTTACACGTCACGTTTTACATCAGCAATATTAAACAGTGATGAAGTACAAATGTATGTGTATATATATATAAACATTATTTTCAAAGAATGAATTATTCAGTGTTTTGTCATCTTCACACCATAGATTCTTTTCATAAAAATGCAATTTTCTCAAGTAAAATCTTCTGAAGAATAACAAACTAGGGCTTCGTTTTTCTTACGTAAATTCTAATTGAACCATTCTAATTCTTAAATTCGCGGCCTGTTAAATAAGTTTTTTTTTTTTTTTTTTTTTTTTTTTTTTCAAAAATAAATAGCTTGTTTACAACCATTTCTGGTACAAAGATGATGTTCCTTTTTTTAACAATAATTCCATTTAGTAAATATATATTTATACTAGTATTTTTCATTATTGGTATTTAGTTTATATATATATATATATGTAGAATCTTGGCTGGGTGTCTAGGGGTGGGGTAATGATGAGTTGCGACTTAGAAGACTAAACATTTATTACGAAACACACATACAATACAGGATACACAATGAAAAAATGATAATAGCAGACTTTCTATTATTAACCAACTGCTGGTTTCAAGGTTTAGCACATAACAAGCTTTCTTCATCAGTATAACCGTAACGAAAAAACATTTAAGTACCTACTCGTGCTTGTATTCACAAAAACACCTACGCGTGCTATCAAATAGTAAAATTGAAGTAATGAGCCCTCCATGGCTCTACACACTTATTAAGAGCATTCTGTGCTCAAATTAGGGCTAAATGACGACATCAGCCTTCGCGCTGACGGTCTCAACCGCTTTCCACTGCAGCCAGATCTCAACTGACTCCCGTCCGTCATCTCGTTCAAAGATAAGCATCCGAGACAGCGCCATCTGTTGGTTGTGCAAGGAACTTCCCACAACGCTCGGCCATTCTGATGTGCGGTGACCTCACCGTAAACCAGCCTGGCATACTAAAGGATATCTGCAAAATACAATTAAAAGAAAAAAAAACAAAAAAGAGAAACAGACATTAAAAAAAATTATGTACATAAAAATTCACAGTTAACGCTTTCTTTAAAGTTTATCAGTCCAATTTGATTTTAGTTTAGTCTGTGGACCATAATTTCATATGGTCTGCAGAAGTACTAGTATGTATAGGTCCTTCGTGATCACCTATCTTCTCGACTTCATATCTGTCTTTGGACTTTACTCGCACAGCTTTATAAGGACCTAAGAATTTTGGTCTTAGTTTCATGCCGGTTCCAAACTGAGTTCGCTGGATGGCAACTAGATCATTAATTTTATATACATGGGCTTTCTTTCTCTTCTTGTTGTAACATCGGCGATTTTCTTCTGGAATCTTAAGAATGTTTTTTCTTGCTTCTTCACGAATGGTGTTAAGATTATCAAGCATGGAATTTATCCTTTCCTCTTCGAGGAGTTCAAGTATTCTCTTATCTTCTTTCTTTCTCATTGTTACTCCAGTGAGTAATTCGAACGGAGTTCTTTTGGTACTTCTCGATACGGTGGAATTAATAGTTCTCTGGACAGCCTCAACAAACTTGTACCACTTGTTAGGGTCATTTATACATAACTTGGATAATACAGGAATGATTGTTCGATGAAGTCTCTCAATTTGACCATTCCCTCTTGGGATTCCGGTTGTGATGGTGTCATGTTCGATTCCCTCGGATACACAGTAATCTGCAAACTCCTTAGATATGAACGCAGGTCCACGATCGGATATTATTCTTGCGGGATTACCAAAAATAGCAGCAGCTTGCTGTTTTAATTTTTGCAAGGCGTCTGCTGAAGAAGTTGATTTGACTGGATACAGCCACGAAAATTTACTAAATCCATCGATGACGGTGAAAATGTGATTGTAGTTTTTGTTAGTGGTTGGTAATGGACCCACAAAATCGATGTGATACGTGGATAATGGTATATCTCCTTTAGGGATAGGGTTCAAAAAACCTTCTCCTTTTCCCTGTTTCTTATTTACAAGTATACATTCTACACAACTTTTTACAACATTATCTATGCATTTTTTCATATTAGGAAAGTAATATTCTCGTTTAACTAACTCTTCAGTTTTATTAGCCGAAAAATGTCCTAAGGCATGACATTTCTTTACGACCTCGATTTGCACGATCTCTGGGACAATTAGTACATCCCTATCATTTAACACTTTATATAAAACATTATTTTTTAACACATATTCGTCATTTTGGTTCTGTTGTAAAAGAGATTTCATAGTGTTGATAAACTCATCATTTTCTTGAGCAGTAGCAATACGATGAGTAAGGGTATCAGTATTTACAGCCATTACAGGGTGTCTGCTAAGAGCGTCAACATGCTGCATTTGTTTACCAGGACGGTGTTCTACTTCGTAGTCGAATTCCTGTAGCAGGAAAGACCACCTGGCTACCTTAGGTGTCAATTCACGTTTATCTAAAGTTTTAGTGAACGCTTGACAGTCAGTATAAATTTTAAATTTACTACCTAACAAATAGTTCCTAAATTTTTTAAGGGCTTCTACTATCGCTAATACTTCTAACTCATAACTACAGTATTTTTCTTCTTGTACAGAGGTCTTTTTACTCATATAATGGATTGGATAGTACTGTCCATCGTCATCTTGTTGTAATAGGATTGCACCGAATCCTAATTTAGATGCATCTGTATGAACTTCTAACTTATAGCCTTGCTTAAAAAGGTGTAAGACAGGTGCATTAGATAAAATGTCTTTCAGCTTTTGAAAAGCCAATTTCTGCTCTTGCTCAAATTTAAATGGAGTGGAAGCACGTAATAAGTCACTGAGTGGTCTTGCTATGTTGGCATATGAACGAATAAATTTTCTAAAGTAACCCGTTAAACCTAAGAAACTCTGCACTTCCCTAGCATTACGGGGTTCTGGGAAATTTTGTACTGCAAGAGTTTTTTCTACTGAGGGTTTAATCGTGCCATTCTCAATTATGTGACCTAAGAAATCGATCTTTCGTTTCAAAAACTGACATTTCTTTAAATTTAACTCTAGACCAAATTTTGATGCCGTTTCTAACACACGTTTTAATTTATCTAACCCTTCATTCTCATCTTTAGATGGAATAATTATATCATCTAAATAAATAATTACAGTACCCTCTTTTAATAAGTCTTTAAACACATAATTTACATATCTTTGAAATACTAAGGGACTATTACATAATCCATAGGGAACTTTTAGAAACTCATACTGGGCATTATCGGTCACAAAAGCTGTATATTTCCTACTTTTTTCCTCTACATCAACTTGTAAAAACGCATTCTTTAAATCTAGTGTCGAAAAAACTTTACCCTCCCCTAATCTATCAAATAAATCTTCAATATTTGGCAACGGGTATTTATCTTTAATTATTTTCTTATTTAAAGCACGATAATCACAGCATAACCTTATTCCTCCATCTTTTTTCCTACACACCACTATTGGCGAAGCATAATTTGAAGTACTTTCTCTAATTATACCATCCTTTAACCACTGGTCAATTTGTCTATCCACCTCTGATTTCTCTACAAATGATAATCTGCGAGAGCGTAAGCACACTGGTGTATCATCAGATAAAATAATGGACATTTTTAAATCAGTACTTTTTGTTTTAACTGGCTTATAACTTTTTATTAATTCGCTTAATCTCTCTTTTAACGACTTATCTAAAATATAACTGACATCGAATTTTTCTTCTTCTGAAAAATTGCACATATTTGAAAAAAAAGAATCTATTTCATTTTCCTTTCGATCGAATACAGGAAAAGAACACTCTTTTGCTTCATCGAAATTGCTTTCCCCCGAACTCAGAAAACTATCTTTCCCTCCTACGTCGCTGAAATTCGAAACATCTGTTTCCTCCCTATTTTGTGGTTTCAAAATATGAAAGATATTACCAGGCAGAATTACGTCGCATGACAAATTGTTGCATAAAGCACCGATTATGTTTACTGAATCATGATTAGGTAAAGATATTTTAAATTCAGTCAGATTTGCATCTTTCTTTTCATTAAAGCAGCTAACTAGAGTGGTTGAAGAAATAACATTTTTAGTCTGTGGAATGCTATTTTTATTTACAATTAGAATCGAAGAACCTGAATCTTTCAACGCTTTAAGTGGGATATCATCCACTAAAATATCAACATATTCGAGCTCATTAACAATTAGGTTAATCAGACTTGTTTCGGATTGAACTACTGAATTCGTAGGAAGATTTTCACGGAATTCTTTTTTCTCTGAAATACGTTTAGGACACACTCTAGCGAAATGAAATGTTTTCCCTTTTGCACCACAAATGTAACACATTCTTTCATGCTTTTCGTGAGTTTGATTAGATACCGAATTACGTATTATGGGATCTTTATTATTATAATGTGTCTTTCTAAAAGGAGTTTTGTTTACAAACCGCTTATTCTCTGAACTTTCGTTTCGCGTATTATTATTAGTTTCAATTAACGATTTCCCTCTAGAAGAGTAGAATAAATCACACTCCCGACCTAATTCGTTGGGTTTAAACCAATTTTGACTTTCTCGAACACTAATATGTTCCTTAGTTCTAGAATCCAACGTTTCATATAATTTATCAGAAACTATAAGATCACACAATTGCTTAACGTCGTTAACACCTCTCAATCTACAATAGTAATCAAAAGAAGCGCTTAGACGGGAAGCGAATTGGACGTGAGATTCTGAGGGATTACGCAACGCATTTTTAAAATTACTTAAACATTCACGCGGCGTTGGTTGAAATTGTCTTAAAATTAATTCCTTAACTTTTTCATAATCGTTAATTTCTTCGGTGGTTACGTACGCAAGAACCTGATTACATTTATCTCCCAATAAATTAATCAATATTTCCGATTTAAATTTAGACGGTACATTTTTAGAAACGAATGCTTTTTCAAGGGATTGAAAAAATAAGTGCAAAGCTTCCGGTTTTTCAGGTACTGAAATGGTTAAAGTTCGAATACTTCTAATTAAATTTTCTAATGATTGTGAAGTAGTTTCTGAATTTGATTGCTCAACATTATTACTAGAATTATTTGCTGCAGCCTGTAACTTTAAATTCTGTAACTCTATTTCTTTTTCTAACTGGGATAATTTAATTCTTTCTATCTCAATTTTGGTTTGTTCTTCTACAGATTTCAACTTTTGTTCTTCTACTAACATTTTAATAACACCTCTAACAAATTCTAAATCATTTTTATAAATATCAGAACTCTCAATTAAAGTTTTGATTTCAAGTACCTTAGCTTCCGCCGGAACAGTTAGGCCTAATTCTTCAGCAATTGTTCTTAAATCGGCTTTTCTAATGCCTTGTAACACGTTTTGGGCCATTATAACTCTAAATAATTATTTATACCAAAAATATTTCAATATTTCTATCAAATTAATATCATACTTAAATAGAAACAAAACAATATGAGAACATATTTCTTAAAATTGTTTCTATGCTTTTTGTTCTCAAATCAAAATTATCATGATTTTTAAATAAACACATTCAGAACAATTTATACCATTTAACAGAATATTTAGAACAACTTATATATTTCTTAATTATTACTATATACATATATTTCATATAATATCATCATTATCATTATTCTTTCTTTAATTATTGTTTTCACTTTCGTTTTAAAATAATATTGTTATAATATTGTTAAAATATTATTGCAAACAGTAATAAGCAAAATCATAAAAGATTACTCAGAATATTTTTTCAATCATAATTCTTATTTCTATTCATTCTTCTCAAGTAATATATTTATTTTATTTCATCACACATTGAAACCAAAAGTGTTTTAAAAAAATATTTCACCATTAATTTCTAATTCAAAATAGTAACTCAACCTCTTTTTGCTCAATGCATTAATCATTATTATCCACTATCAAACAGAATGATAAATATATAACAATAACAGTTACCTTTTATAACTTGTTGGTGGTAATATCGCGGCAGAGTCCCCACTTGTAGAATCTTGGCTGGGTGTCTAGGGGTGGGGTAATGATGAGTTGCGACTTAGAAGACTAAACATTTATTACGAAACACACATACAATACAGGATACACAATGAAAAAATGATAATAGCAGACTTTCTATTATTAACCAACTGCTGGTTTCAAGGCTTAGCACATAACAAGCTTTCTTCATCAGTATAACCGTAACGAAAAAACATTTAAGCACCTACTCGTGCTTGTATTCACAAAAACACCTACGCGTGCTATCAAATAGTAAAATTGAAGTAATGAGCCCTCCATGGCTCTACACACTTATTAAGAGCATTCTGTGCTCAAATTAGGGCTAAATGACGACATCAGCCTTCGCGCTGACGGTCTCAACCGCTTTCCACTGCAGCCAGATCTCAACTGACTCCCGTCCGTCATCTCGTTCAAAGATAAGCATCCGAGACAGCGCCATCTGTTGGTTGTGCAAGGAACTTCCCACATATATATATATATATTTAAACATTTCAGTTTCACATTAAAAAATACATAAGAATAGAAACTTACATAATTTGAATTAATAGTTCATAAATATATATTGATTATTAAGCAAAGAAACAATTAATTGTAAAACGAGAAAGAGATATCAATCAAATCACGTAGATTAATAAAAAGAACATTCCATTTATACTTACTGTTACACCATTCAGCCTTCAGTGTATTTTATTTCCGTGATGGCACTGTAAAATAGATTTTGTTTTAAATTATGTCGGAAGAAAACTTACAAAAAAGTAACTACAAACTAAATTGTTTTTGTGTGGACTTGTATACTGCCTAAATATTGCTTTTATGCCATCCTGTATGTTAAAAGTTTAGTAAAGTAAAAGAACCTCTTATAACACATTTCATGGTGCATTTTGCGCTATTTCCAATTATACCACAAAAAATTTATCTATATATTTCTATGTTGACTTCTAAATCAGTGATTAATGGTAATTATATATCAGATATTGTAAAAATGTGCTTTTATGAATATAACAAATTTGTGTTAATTTTATAATTTATGATTAACATAAAGATATTAAAATATACTTATAGAAATAGTTCTCATAAACCATAATATGCCTCAATATTTTGTGAGCTTTTACATGCAATGTAACTGAGCTGTATATACTATTTTGTATAGGAAATAATATTATTTAGTAAACCTTAATAACGCATATCAGTTACAAGGAATTGTAAAATTATTTACGGAGATGATAGCGCACATAAAAATGGACGGTCAGAAAGACAGACAAATGAATCAAAGTGATAATACTTTTTTTTTGAAAGTGTTAAAAACACATAACACAAAGAAAAATGCGCGTCTAGAAGTTTCGTGTAGAAAATTCGAATCAGAATAAAACCGCTCTTTAATTGCACAGCATTTTAATTATTTTTTCCATGTCTCTGTATCTACCAGAATGTGATCTCTACGACTTTGAATAAGCAGCGTACTACGGTAAAAAGGAAAAACCTAAATAATATATATTACTTTCAAGGAGTTATAAATTTTTTTACAGAATTGAAGATACAAGTAGATAGATAAACAGACACAGATAAACGAATTGAAGTCATAAACAGTCTCTAACTTTCTTACAAAGTGTTAAAATCCTATATCACAACCAAAATACACTAGATTATAAATCGCTTTGTAACTGTATTTCTTTATAATGCTTACTCTTAAATATATATTACCATTGTAATAACTCATTAAAATATAATATGTGTTTATTTATGGAGGAAAAAATCTTATAGCATAACTGGACAATTACTTTGAGCAATTTTCCCTTATATCCCATTATGTACCTTAATGTTTTAGTTTTTTTCTGTAATCAATCATATCATTACTAATCATACCGTATTAATATAAATATGCATCTGAATAACATATGTTAACTTCCTTATGATTTGTGCAATATTTCGATAGTAAAATATCCTTTAGGAAATGCTTCGCAGACCACAATGCATTCTTTATGATATGTTTCCTGTACACAGACATATTGCGTTATTTATATTGTTTTCAGCAAGAAATATGATTTTTGAATCTATGTAACGTACATCAGATTTAAGGCATTTAAAGACAATTACGAGAAAGAGAGCGGGGACAGACATGCATGCTAAATTCATAAAGACCTCTCAACCATTATAAAAAAAGCACCACAAAACTGGCGTTTAAAAGTAATAAGTGCAAAACTTTGAGTAAACACCATAAAATGCTAGAACTCGCAGCAATTGTTTTGGGTCGAAAGGAAACACGACCCTCTGTCATGCAGCACTCGTGCTTATTTTGTTCGCCTGATGAAGGGTCGTGTCCTCTTTCGACCCGAAACAATTGTTGCGAGTCTTGAATTTTATGGTGTTTATTCAAAGTTTTGTACTTATTACCTCTCAACAATTTTGGAATATGTTAAAAAATCAAATTTGTTTTGAGGAAATTAAAATTCGAATAAAAATAAATGTATGAATTGTCCCTGAATATAATATGCTCTACCAGTGGTCAAGAGGCTCTGCTGTTAATGCTGATAGGCGAGAAATGCTGGGTTCGATCTCAGGTTATGCTCGTCGGCCTCGCCGTTCGGAATTTTCCGTGATTGTTTCCGAAACTCGCGTAAGTACGGGCTAGGATTCCTTAGAAAGATCTACACGGAGGGCAATTCACCTGGGCTTAGGATCCTGTTGTCGTCCACCAATCCTTACCTACATATCTGCACCTTCCCTGAAAATAAAAAATATTTATTTTTAATATAGGAGACCATAAATTTGCAATATTGCTTCAAGAATGTTATTTATCAGATTATTAGACTGGAAATCATTGTTTTATTCATCTAGTATGTCTTTATATTTTGAAAATTCTTTTGGAATAAAACGATTTGATCTTTTATCTTATATCTGTTTAATGAAATTACTAAAATTGAATTTAAAAAAATGATGTCAAATGTAACGAAATCTGAAGTTTATTTCTGAATAATAATGATGATAATGATAATAATAATAATAATAATAAAAACATGTATACATATTCCATGAAGATAACATTTTTTTTTTTTTAATATAAGAGACCAAAAACTGCCAACATTGTTCCAAGAATATTATTTCTGAGATTATTCGACCGTATTTTATTACTTAAGTTCCAATTTTTCTTCTTTCTTGTAGTTGTCTTTATGTTATAAAAGTACTTTTTTTTTTTTTTTTTTTTTTTTTTTTTTTTTTTTTTTGAGAAAAAAATATTTGATCTTTTATTTTACGGTTAATTAATCAAATCAATAAAATGGGATTGAAAAACTTATACAAAATGCAATGAAATTTTTTCTTCGAAACGTGTAGTTTCTTCTTAAATTTATATGGTATTTCTTAAGATGTCGCATTCCCTAAAATAGAAGCAATCGCTGTATGTCAGCGCCTCCTATTGATCTATTTGTACCAAAAGTTGACAGGCACTAATGTATGTCGAGATACAACTACATATAAATTTATATGAAATTCTGAGCATTAGTTCCTGAGTTACTGTTGCCACACAATTTTTGCCGCACGCACACATACATACCAAGTTTTGTGCACACACACAATTATACACAACAGACATACAGACACACCAACATTTTCTAAAAATGAACAAATCGTGTTCTAAAACTATCAAAACTTGTAAATCCATCGAAAACTGGAAGTTGAAAATGTTTACAAAACCAGTATTTTCTTCTATTGAATATAGAAGAAAGTAAAAATTAGATTTCACAATACCTCAGTATTTGACAAATTTAATTGATCCAGAAAAAGCAAGAAAACTAAATAACACATAGTTTAAAGTGTTAGCATCCTGATGACCATGTGAAAATTTGAATCGTGTAAGGTTAATCAGTGATCCCATTCTTTAAAATCAAGTATTTACTTACCTCATCAAATAAAACATAAAACTTAGCTTTTAGAATTATTTAGTAATATATGTAAGAGTTTCTGCCTTAGAAAAAGTACAAAAACTCAATATAGCTGAACAAATTATATCAGAATTAAATAATTAATTCATATAAATTTCACAAAGAATTTGATTGCACTTACCATATACCGGGTGATCCAAAAGTCAGGACAAACTTTTAAAATGAATAATTCGAAAACGAATCAAGATACAAAGATACGGTTTGCACCAAACGGATGGAAAAGAAGCCGGGTTTTGTGTGGCAACGAAAAAAAAAATAGTTCTGTTGGCGACCAACAGATGGCGCTGTCGGATTTCTGATGTAGGATTATGCAAAGCAACAAACGATATAAAAAGGAGCAACTGCGGCAGGTAATGGTTGTCGAAGCTTACATGCATCGAAATATCGCATTCTCAGTCGCTACTTTAATCACGCATGACCTCCAAGATCTCCCGATCTGACACCCTGTGACTTTTGGCTGTGGGGATTCTTGAAGTCAAAAGTGTACCGCGACCAACCGGAATCACTAGCAGCACTGAAAGATGACATCCGCCAAAATATGTCTGCCATAACGCAAGAAATGCTACTAAATCCTGTAAACGGTGTGGTGAATCGTCTCACAGCTATACTTTTGAATGGTGGACAGCACATTGAGCAGTTATTGTAGTAGTACTAATTAACTGTAATTAGGCTGACTTGTAAGTACCAACACTTTCTTCATTTGTAAATCATCTTTTGGTGAAATAAAACACTATAGCGCCATGTGTTGGTCGCCAACAGAACTATTTTTTTTTTTTCTTTGTTGCCACACAAAACCCGGTTTCTTTTTCATCCGTTTGGTGAAAACCGTATCTTTGTATCTTGATTCGTTTTCGAATTATACATTTTTAAAGTTTGTCCTGACTTTTGGATCACCCGGTATTTTGGTAGTTTATTTTGCCGAGTGTTATAGAGCAGGTGGGATCATTTAGTAACCCCCAAAAAAATAATTCTTTTTTCTTTTTTTTTATGTATTTACGTTTTCATGGGGGAAGTTATAGGAAGGTAACTATATAATTTGTAATAAAATTGTTAGAAAGACATCCATGGAGGACATTCTACTCGAGTCTAGAACTCTTGTGTAGTCAATTGGTACTCCTTACTACCTAATAAAATAGTATAATACTCAGCTATAAAAATAGAGAAAGCAATATTTTTTTAGATTAAATATACAGCAGAAACAACTGATGTTGATTTCTTAAAATGACCCCACTTAATCATGCAAAGGTTAAAAAATGTAATATTCAAATGAAATGTTTGGTTCATTTTACAACTTTAATATCAATATTTTTCTAAAACGACTCAAAATATTATGAAATTTTTAGTAAATAAATGCACATTTTTATATAGCCTCTAAGAATGTGAAATTCTAGATTTTTACTTTATTAAATTTCTGATAATTAATTGTTAAAATTTCTCAGCACGACCTTACGAGCGTCAAAAACGAATGATGTTCCTGGATTTTTCAGTTTGTGCGTCTGGCATAGCGCCGAAGCGATGTCTATATCGATACTTTATTCTTTTACTCAAATTTTTCACAGATGTGGTCTCTCAAAATTTTTAAAGAAAAAGTGACAAGTGTGAAAAATGTTCACTGTTGGAGCATGAAAAAAACATATGTTTAGAAGAAAACATTTTGGTTTTGTCACAGTAAATGCGATACATCGTATTTTCAAACAACTGTAAAATTTTTCATGAGTCAAAAGTTTTAAAACTTAAAAAAAAAAAAAAGAAGTTCTATATTTTCTTTGTATTTCTTGTGTAGGGTCGCTTTTTGAATAAATGCATAGAATGAAGATGTTGAAACAACTTATTTTTTTCCCTTTATATTTGTCACTCCAAATATTTCTAATTTCCTCTAGCTTAAATATAAATACTGAATTTATTTTTTCTTTCCATTTTTTCTCTCATTTGTTAATTTTAAAATAAAAAGAAATTATTCGTAATATTTCTTTACATTTTTACTAAGAAGTGTTAAGGTTTGCAAAGAAAAAGCTTTCCGATAGTTATGTATTAAGCCTCATTTTTTAAATAATGTGGGACTTGATTGAAAATTTTAATATTTTTGCAACCCTGATACTAATCCTATCTTCTTCACAGATTTATGCTATTTTGAAAAAAGAGAGATTTAAAAAAAAAAAAAAAAAATCTCATTTCTCCATTTTTTAATGAAAAAACTTATTTTTCGAAAAAGTAGAGATAACTAAATGCAGTTGTAATTTTAATTAAAATAACACAAATAATTATCATCAATAATATTGAATCAGCATAATCATAACAAAAGTTGTAAAAATATCCTTTCACAAACTTGGCAACAGAAGCAAAATACCCTATTCAATTTCATTCTGTAAAACTTTGAAATAATGCACTTTGTATTTATCACCATAAAGGGAATGCATTTTCCCATTTGCAGATAAATTTTTATAGTTCTGTTTATATCTATGAAAAAAGACATTTAATATGAATATCAAAAATAAAGACGTATTAATCGACATCAATTAATATGATGAATGCAAAACAAACAAAGAATTGAATAAAAACTAAAAATTTTCTGTTTAACATTCATTTATTATATTGATGACCTCATTTTCTAATGAATAGATTGACTTTATTTTAAAGAAAAAGATATCATACTATTGGAGAATTAATACTATCACACTGATCATAAAAATATTTGTCGACATCTTTTATTCGGAAAATTTTTTTGTTAAATTTCACTATTCAAATAATTAGTTTCTCTGCTTATATTCACTATTTTTTTTTTCTTTTTACAACAAAAACTCTATGTAGATAAATAATCTAATCCTGTAAATTAAAAATTTGTCTGACTTTTTATATTCTAGATTTTAAATACCCAAATATACAAAAACTTCATTGCATTAGGAAAAAGAACTAATATATTTTAATATATACGACGTATATTTCTTCGAAATATATTCTTAATACTTTGATTTTAATTCTTCTTAATACTTTGACTTTAAGTTTAATTAATTTAGGTTTAATAAAATTAAGTTCAACTATAAGTTTTATTATTTTAGGTTTAACATTAACATGATCCACTAATCATAACTCTAATGATCTGATTGTTGCCACATATTCTCATAATCATGCAATTAAAACTTCTTAAATACGCTCCTTATCGCATTGTTGTTTTTTTTTTTATCCTGAAATAATTTAAATGAATTATCGTTTATCTAGCTAAACGGTAGATGACGCTTGCTCACTGCTGACTTATGTCTTCTTTCTTTAATCCTTTCTTTCAACGTTTTAATGATTCTTGTTTTACGTACAATTTACATTAACATTAACTAGATTAAACTTTAATTAACTTAATAATATATTTTGAATATCTCAATAAATAATTACTCTGTGTATTTTATCGTTAATGAAAATGCTCTGTCTTTCATTCTTTGTCGATTAATCGATGTTTGCAAAGCTTTTATTTTTAATTTCATTTTTTGTTGGCATCATCCTATTCTCCAGTTTGCGTTAAATGTTTCACATGTGGCTACTATGCTTTTTTCTAGTTTTACCTCTAGTATCCATGAAGATTTTATTTAATATTTGATTAAATTTAATATTTCATTTAATTTCTCATTCTATATGGTTTTGCTGCTTCGATCGGGGCTGACACGATATAAATTGCTATGATTAGCTATATTGTTTTACGAAATCGATGCAGCTTTCACAGCTTTGTGAAGTACATGGCCCTTGACGAGTATTTTACTTCTAATTTTAAGCATTTTTATCCAATTATTTTTGTGGTTATTTATTTGTTGTCTCTGTCATTAAGTTTAATAGCCCTTTTTTTATTATCATTCATGTCAGCGTAAGTATTTTAAGTTATTTTTGTCTCTTATTGGTTCCTAATCTAAATCGCAACAATTTTGTGTCAGTCTTTCCTCTCAGTTAAAATCAGTTCTATATTTTTGTGTGTTGGTATTGTTTTGTATCTATTAATTGCTAAATTTTAAGATTAAATTTTATTACGATATCTATCATTTATATATACACTGGTTCTCATAATTATAAGGACACCCGTTTTTCTATATTAACTAAACACTGAACACTATTATTTAAACAAATATATTTTTCATTAATTTGAATTTCACTAATAGACTATATTTACAAAGTTTTATCGTTTTTTATCTTAAAAAACTTTAAATACGGTAAAAAAAAATGATTTTTCAGGTGTTCACAATTATAAGGACTGCTCGAATCTTAGTATTTTTTTTTTTTTTTTTTTTTTAATTATTCTTTAAATTAATATTTTATGGGGTCTCTTTTTAGGGTGAAACAGTCAGACATTCTCTCTGGTATATATATATATATACATTTTCTTTAATATTCAGTTTCAATACAGTTTCATACAGCATAGATGATATTCTGAATACATTTAAACTTTTTAAAATTGCTTTCCACTTGCATGCTCTTTTCTAATATGCTAAGTTAAGGTTTTTCAACTTTTAGGCCACGGGAAAGGCAATAATACAGAAGTTTCTTTCTTCAAACTATTTCTTATTGCTCTAGAAGTAGAGCAAAAATGTAAGTCTTGTTGAAAAAATATTATTACCCTCCAAAATCTAACAAAAATCTGAGAATTTCACGTTTAAAGTTTGCGGTTATTCTCTTGATGTTCATAATAATAGAAAAAAATACTAAATTCATTCTGACTTCAGTAGAAACAGCTCCCCAGAGCACCATAGATCCACCTTTAAAATGCTCGATTCATATCTGCCTTTAAAAAATCTGCTCTGTCTTTCGCTATCTTCAGATCGTGCCAGCAACTGTTAAAATCACTTGGTTAATCAAGAAAAAAATGTTTTTCATCCGAAAATGCAACACTTTACCATTTAATAATATTGCCTTTATTCGACTTTAATACAGACGTTCTTTTTCCCATTAAATGCTTATTGATTATTACAAGTTTTTTATTCATATTAACATATTATTAATTATTTTAAACATGCTTAAATGTGGACCGCAACCTTCGTTAAAAATTACAAGCAAATTCAGCAACAGTCATTATGAGCAGAACAGTAAGAGGAATTATGAGTCTTCAATCTCTGTAAAACAACTCTGATTTTACATCAGATCTCTCTCCTATCGAACCAGCAATTCAACGTTTGATCACATTTCCTTCAGCAGTTTTAGATCTTCGAATTTCATTAGAAATTCGGCGGATTGAAATTATCCTTCCACTTAAAAAACACATTTATCATACTTCACTACATGAACGTTCTTTTTTTCGAGGAATTATCAGTAATGTACGTCCAAGAAAAATTGAAGGCTTATATATGAATTAATCTAGCCCAGTAGTTAACAAATTCGAATGTCAGCTGTAATTTAACCGCTAGTAAGTTAAATAAAAGGAAAACATCTTGATTGTCCTTATAATTATGAACATCTAAAAACGTGGAGAAAAAAATATTTTGCATTATTTTTTATTAATTTTGTTTCATAATAAAAAAAAATTATAGCTGTTTTGGTTTTTAGAATACTAGATATATTAAGTGCACTTTGTATAATCTTGTTCACAATTATTTTTACATTAGTTATTTCAAAACATAATGTGTCCTTATAAATATGAGAAGGAGTGTATTCATATATATATATATGTATGTGTGTGTGTGTGTGTGTGTGTGTGTGTGTACACTGCTTCAGAATCTGAATAATGTATATAAAAAAAGGCCATCAATAAGCAAAAAATCGTAAGGAATATCTGATATTTTCGATAAATAATGTCTTCTTCAGAACTGAAAAAATTCTCCATTAATAACAATATAGTGAATAATGAATTGCAACTGCTTTAAAAATAAGACACAGAAAAAACCCACATATTAAATTCAGAAGTGCACTTTCTTCAGAAAGTTTATATTTTTAAATATATTTATAACAATGAGTGCGTTGTTATTAAATTAACATTTCTACTTAAGCTATTAAAAAAAATAACTAATTTTGTCGCAAATCGTTCTATAATAAACATGCGGCCAATGGATCCTTGATAACGTCTAGTTTATAAAAGTATAGTTAGATTTTAGTTAAGAGGTCGTCTATATATTAAAACTGCCACCAGTTTCATTTTCTTTTAATGGCAGCCCCATTTTTGACAATTTTCTGGGTTATTTGGATCAAATCAGCCCGGCAAAAAAAAAAAAAATAGTTTATACACTATCTACCAATAAATATTTGGACACTTTCGAATTTAGACATTTTGTGAAATATCTAGAAAAATTCTTCCCGAATCATCTTGAAATTTTGGGAGTATAAAGAACATGTAGTACCTCATAAATTTCAGTAAAAGTTTTGTCCTGAAGAGGAAAAGGGGGCCTGTACAAAATTAAGCAATAATCAAAAGTTTTTGGAAAAGTAATGCTTGGAATGAGTTTTGGATGTAAAATGGGGTTATGCGGATGCTTCTAATTATATAATTTTTTATGAGGGTACCCCATATATTTATGAAGATATAACAGTTTCCTTTAATAATTGGAAAAAAAAAAAAAAAAAAAAAAACTTTTTTAATTATGACTTGTAGGCTATTAGAGCTAGTGTAAAGACTTTTTTAGGAAACTTGGCGTACTATGTTAGACAGAACATACTGCAATCAGAATGCAAAAATGTTAAATTCTTACAAAATATGAGCATTTTTACTAAATAATTTTTAACTACGCATACGTAAACTTTATAAAAAATTCCATTTGCCCAATAATAGCCAAAAGTATTGAGCTACTTATATGAAATCCCGAAACAAATATCATGTATATTCAAAATGTTATGAGTTATAGAATAAACAGAATTTCAATTCCTCTAAAAAAAAAAAAAAAACTTCTTATAGCTTAGCTTTTATTTTTAGAGAATTGAAATTTTGTTCATTCTAGCTTTCATAACTTTTTTAATTTACCTGATATTTGTTTTGGGTGTTCATATAAATAGCTCAATACTTTTGACTATTAAATTATGCAAATGAATTTTTTAAAAGCTAGCGCAAGCGAAGTTAAATATTTTTTAGTAAAAATGTTCATATTTCGTAAGATATTCAACATTTTTGCATTCTGATTGCAGTATGCTGTATGTAATGTAGTACGCCAAGTTTATTAAAAATGACTTTGCTCTGGGTCTAATACCCTACATGTTATAATTAAAAAATTGGATTTTTTTGGGGAGCAATTTTTTAAAGAAACCGTTATACCTCATTGAATATATGTGGTAGCCGCATACAAATTTATACAGATATTAGAAGAGTCTTCATAATCACATGCTACAGCCAAAACGTATTTCAAGCATTATTTTTCAGAGGGTGATGCAAAACATTTTGATATTTCCTCGATTTTTTATTGATCCCTTTTTTTTTCTTCGGGACAAAACTTTTGCTAAAATACACTCATGTCCATAAATTAAGGATAATGCAAGCTGAGTTAAATAAAGGTTCAGAAGCAAAACAAACATGACTTATTCATAAAGTCCATTTATTAAACAAAAGGTCAAGAACAAAAAAAGGTGGTTTACGTAGGATACCATTTATAAAAACTGCGATTTTTGTTCCCTGAAGCAATTACAAAAAATATCTCCCTTACAAAAACTTAACATTGCATGCTTGGTATGATGGTTAATACATTGTATGTCTCTCAGATGATGAAATACAGTCCTTACAACACCTAGGAATGCTGAATATTAAATTATTGATCTGATCTTGGGGAAGATTACTCTACTGAGTAAGCAATGCTCTCCGAAGTTCCGGTACACATGTAGGAGGTGGTTGACGGACTACAACTCGTCGGAAAAGCATGTCCTACACATGCTTTATCGGATTCTAGTCAGGTGAGAATGCTGGCCATTCCATGCGGGTGATAGCTTCAGATTGTAGGCATCTGTGTGCAACGTTTGCACGGTGAGGACGCGCATTGTCATCCCTAAACACAAATTCTGGGCTCATGGCACCCCTAAACAAACGTACATGTTGTTCCTGGATGATGTCCCGATAAATCTGGCCTATCATTCTTTTGATTTGAACATGCAGATATGTTCTGGTGCCCAATATGATCCCCCCCCCCCCCCAAAAAAAAAAAAAAAAAAAAAAAAAAAAAACGAGCACTCCTGCCCTACAGTAACGGTTTCGTTCAATGATGTTGTTTTGGTTGTAACGGAAACCTGGCGTTCTACATATGAAAGTCTGGCATGAATCACACTGCAAGCTAAACCTGGACTCGTCGGAAAACATCACACAAGCTCACTGTGCCGCTGTCCACATTGCATGTTCTCTACTCCAAGTTAACCGCTGGCACAGTGCATTGCCATGAGTGGAACACATCTAACAGGCCTGCGAGCATATATACCAATATCTCCCAAACGTCTATACACGGTTTGTCTTAAAACTGTGGCACTCGTGGCTGCAGACAGCTGACGAGACAGGTCTGATGCTGTGCTTTATCTGCTTATTTTGGCAGTTACTGACAAATACCGGTGGTCATTCCGCATTGTAACTCGGGGCCGACCAATACTGTAACGTCGACTAGCATTTCCATCATTTTGGAATCGTTGCCAAAGCCCAGAGATGACAGTTTGGGCGATTCTAAGTTCCCCCGATACTTCTATCTGAGTACGTCCACAATCTAGTCGGCCGATAAATCTACCACGTAAAAAATTATCTGCATGCGTCCTCTGTGTCATAACCATTCGGTTGTGGCACAGAGCGGCACACAGAACAATTTTACTTGTGAACAATTTTACTTCTTTGCTCCCATTCCTTATCTACCCCCTTCTTACACTTTCGTCATTGTAACATCATATCGGCGTCATCTGATGGCTTCCAGTAATTTGCATATTATTCTTAAAGATGTGTGTGGTATAGCTACAGGTGAAATTTTTGAATTAAAGTTCGATTTCAGTGTGAATCTGAATTATACTTAATTTATGGACATGAGTGTATATGCGGTGTAACATGTTCTGTATACTCCCAAAGTTTCAGGATGATTCCTAAAGAATTTTTCTAGATATTCGACAAAATGTCTGAATTCGAAAGTGTCCAAATACTTATTGGTAGATAGTGTATATTTCTCACATTTTTCATAGAACTGTAAGCTGTCAAAATATCTGGGGAAGCTAATGCTAAGTAAATGTGACAAACATGAATTCATATATTCCCGAAGAATATTCTTCTTTCAAATTTCACCTTTTTTTTTTTTTTTTATTCGTTAGAATAAAGTGGAACATGCATATTTTTTATTAAAAAATATATTTCGAAATATGAAAATTATTAATAAATTCGTACTCGAAAAAATGATGAATTATGACCTATATTAATTTTTGCACGAATAGAACGGGTACTTTGCAAATATGGGTTTCCAAATTTACAGTTCATTTCTATCATTATTTTTTTAATTACAGTGATATTCCAATTTTTATTGCTGTTGTGAAGCCATTTATTGTGGTCATTTGCGTCATTTATAAACTTGCATACACATGAATTAGAATTGTTATTCAAGAAACTTTATATGCATACATCATTTCTTAATTAACATTACTTTAGTTTATTTTATATTTAAAATTATCATACTTATTTTCTGTTTATTATCTGAATGAATATAATTTTTTTCTGCGTGAAATCTTAATTTAATTTGCATGAAATCTTAATTAGCTCTGCGATCAACTGTTTGCATACAAAGCTACGGACATGTACACATATATTTTTTTATTATATGTAGAGATTATTCTTTTTATGTTACACATTGTATAAATTTTATACGAAAGATTGCAACACGGTGTAAAAGTAAGGACTACTCACTATGCTATATTTATACAATGTACTGTAAAATAAATTTACGGTAATTTTTACTCAAGTATGCAGTAATTTTTACAGCTTGCTATAGATTCTGAAAAAATCAAAAGTAACCATACAAAATTTCAAAACCCTGGAGTAACTAGAACAAAGTTCGCTCGTTTATATATATATATATATATAAATTGAGACCTATAGTTACATTGTCTGACATTTCAAATGAAGAATATAACACAAATTCAATTAAGATTGTTTTATACATATATAAGGGCTCTATCAAACGTCTTACCTATGTATGTCTTACTTGAGATTCAATCCTAGAACGCTCTGTTCTAGAAGTCAAAAGTTTTTGCCAACTAGATCAATTTGCTGACAGAATTCGTCCGTTATTTGCATTGCAACTACAGATAAAATCGAGATCATCATTGATTGGTTAATTAACCATCTCATATACACCAAGAGAATCTGGGGAAATTTCAAAGCCGGTTTACAGCGCAGCGTGAAGTAAACCAGATTTAAACTGTTTTTACAGGACTATCTATAAAAATATACCGCAATCTGTGTGGCGTTTGCGTTAATAAAATGCTTTCAATGTACGGTAAAAAACGGGGGGATAAAATGGCAAGAAAAGTATTTTTTTTTTTTATTTTGTAGAAGACTTCTGATTTGAACAGGATTTTTTGACTGTTTAACAGCATTTCAAAAATAAAAATAATGATAATATAACTAAATTAATATTACTTCTCTGTAGAAGACAGTAGTTTTTCTGTCAAATGTTTTATCCGGGAATTTTTGCTTTCTGAAATTTTGTTATTTTTAAATTGAATTTTAGAATACTTGTCTGTAAATTCCAGAGTCAGTTTTGATTTATTTATGTAACTGTCTAAATTTATATGCATTTTTTGCTTCTGAAAGTCAAAACTAGACCTCTTTTAAAGAGCCCAGATGAGTTATTTTCAAAAAACATTTTATTCTGTATTAATATTAACTATTTAGAATTTAATCGCAAATAATTCTAAAAATATCAAATAATACTCTCTTTATAATACTTTAAGTAATATAATTTTCATTTGCGCCAGTCATATTTTTTTTTCCTTGTATTTAAAAATTAATATTACCGTTTGGAATTTCTTTTATATTTAATTGCATACTCTTCCAAACATGACAAGATAAAATGAATTAAATGCGAAATGCTAAAGCATAGTAAGAGTTTCTTCTGTCATAAAAGTTTTAGGAAAGCGGAGGACGAGGATTAGTCGCGGAAGAGTATTTCTCAGAAATTTATGCTATATCAAGGATGTTAAAACCCTCAATTAATTTGCATGCCGTAAACACAGATAAATTAACGTGTAAGTTTAAAACCCTTTCTCTAAATCTCTATAAAGAAATCATAACGTGGAGTTGCCAGCCTTAAGAATGTGATTTTACATAATTTGAATAGTAAGCCCTTAATTTAGTGCAAAATATTACTGACTGACAGCTGATTCGTTAAAAATCTTACATATTTTCATTGCTTTCTTAAAATATAAAAAAATCACAGCTAATTTACTATATCAAACAACAGAATTCTTAAAAAGAAAAAATATTTCTTCATGCACTTACATAATAGTATGTAAATATATTTATGTAAACATATGTATTTATAAGATAATATAAGTTTATTAGAAAAAAGAAAGATTTTTTATTTTATATTATCATTTTTACATTAGTATAAAAAAAATTCTCATATCCATTAGTAATATCAACTGAATTCGGTACTTTTAGATGTGAAGTCTCCGCCCCACATAAAGAAATATTCGGCAGTATTTCTCTTTCCTCCAAAAATGTCAGAAGGTAATAACTTAAAACTTTCCAATTTCTGTGAGCTTGCAGAGAAATGAGTTAGTATTTGCAATTTTGGGGTATTCGATGAACTGAAAGAACATATAATCATCTTTAAAGATTTCATCATCTATTGAAAGTAGTGATTTATTCAGCAGTGAAAGTAGTATTTCTAGTATGAATGAAGAGAAATCGGCTGAACAAGCTTTTATGTAAAATAAATTGTTCTCTTGTGAATCGAAGTCAGAATGATTGTTTCAATAAATAAACATTGTTCAAACTACTATTGTCGAATATTATATGATTCATAATGATTCAAATGTTGTACGTTTCGGCAATTATTTTTAAAAACGCACCAAAAAAAAAAAAAAAAAAAAAAAAAAAAATGAATATAATTTGAAAGATAAATTTTTAATTACACAATTAAAAGTAAAAAAAAAAAAAAAATCGAAATAATTAATTTTTTTCCCCTTTAATAGCGTTATGCAGAATACTACTGCGAATATAGAGGTTGTACTTGCAAAAGAAAAGAAAAGGGAAGTGGAAAGAAAAGCGTTTAGAATGCGACGAGAAAAACCAATCAGAAGTAAACATCATTATACACCATATACGTTAAGAAGGAGAGAAGAAATTAATCACTAAGGAAATGTAAGAAATTTCCCTACTTTCGAAAGAACAGCTCATCTTGATGCATTTGAAGAAGAAAAAGTAATTTCTGCGAAGCAAGATTTTTCAAAATTTTAGTGGCTTAATTAAGAAGCTTTTTTCAAAATATTTTCTTCTTAAAATGTCCTTTTACTTATTAAGATGTTAAATTCATTCTTTGAAAAAATGATATTATTACATATCAATAACATCTATATAAATGTCACAGCAACTGATCTTATAATCCAGTGAACTACTTGAAAATTTTTAAAATGTTTACCATTTTAGTTTTAAAATGATTATTTTTCGATGAATATCCAATTGTTAGAAAAAATTCTTTTTGCATTATAACTTTCTGATATTTGTTCTAGGAGATTTTTTATCTTGATTAAATTAGCAGAAAAATGTTTTTGAAAGTATTAATAAAAGAATGTAATAAAAGTTAAAGCCGTCTTAGCGCAGATTACGACCACTTTAAGATTTAAATTCAAGTGTATTTTAAAAGACTTACTGTATAATAGAATGCGAGAAAGAAAATGAAATAACATTATCTACGTCTATGTGTTATACGTATTAATCCTTTTCTTATCGTAGAAAACTTGCAATAAGAATAGGAAATCTAAATCAAATCGAAAATATTGGTAAGATATTATTTTCCCTTAGAAATAAAATAATTTTTTTCGTACGAGTAATTCTTTCCTTGCTTAAAAGACACAAACTTTTAATTATTTTTATTTTCTTTAAGTATATCATAAAATTTTGTTTTAGCATAAGCTTTTCTTTTATTGCTCAGTTTTGCTTCCTTCAGATATGTGCCAGATGTCAAAAAAATTTAGGATTGTATCTAATTTTTCTTTTTCTGACTCTAACTACCACATTTAATCTAAGTAAGGGGGAGGGGGGGAGGGAAAGACTCAAAACCTTTTCTTCTTCTTCTTTTTTTTTTTTTTCAATGTCACATCCGGACTTTATTATCCGAATTTTTTTTTTGTTATTATAAAAAATATACCATAATTATTTTCGTGATTTTAAGGCGAAATTATAAAATGAACTAAAATTAAAGAATTCGGTTAGTTAAAAAGTCAGACACAAAGCTGCTTGCAATACAAATTTCTAGCATTAAGTATGGTGCTAAAATAAAACTGAAAGTTATTATCATTTTTTTAGATTTGTAAAAATTTCCTTATCAAAATATTCACAGTGATTAGGGTTTTTCTTCTTTCTTTACAAAGTAAGTTTGGTTGACTCTAACATATGTGAAATAATTTTTGTCGCATCTTAAAAAAAAAAAAAAAAAAAAAAAAAAAAAAAAAATTAAATAATATTTTTTACCGATCTACTCTTTTCACGATCTAATTAGTAATTCAATCCACCATCTGTTGGTCCAAAAAAGAACTATTTTAACTTTAAATTTTTATTCCTTGACAAAAAGTTTGGTTTCATACTCAATCCTATTTGTACAATCGAAATCTTTTTATTCTTAATAGTACGCTACTTTTTAAAATTTTAAGCTTTACCTGTGCTTAGCATTCTCACACACTTCCAACAATTTGTATTTATGAGAATCCATTGCCCCTACGATAGTGAGAAAACATATTGTTTTAACTCAGCCTTGTCCCGGATCAAAATTCGAGTTCCTGTTGTTTGCTGGTGCTGCCATCTTTCGCCAGCTTCTGGAGCTAAGACGTACTTCCTCCCTAGTGGGCGCTCCTCTGAAAAAAAAAAAAAAAAAAAAAAAAACGGAATGATGCACCCCTCCTGCCTTAAACCCGGTTAGTTCCACTACCGGGGCTCGGAATTTCCGAGTGGCATACGAATCGACAACAACAACAACAACAACAACAAATTCGATTTATTAAAAAAAAAAAAAAAGAGTAAAGTACATTTTGTGAAAAAATGCACCAGAAAATTACCTAAAACCAGCCTCAAACCAGAATTTATTGAAATTGTTTCTGGCAGTTATCCTCCTAAAAGACAGTATTTATTAAATTATTTTAATAGTATGCTATTTTTATTTTATTTTATTTTATTTTTTTATTGTATTTTTTTACTTTTAAACTTTACCTATGTTTTGCATTCTCCCACTCTTTACAATAATTTTTTATTGAGGAGAAACCATTGCCTCAACCATAGTGAGAAAACTTAAAAAAAAAAAAAAAAAAAAAAAAATGGGATTTATTAAATTTTAAAACGAAAGACTGAATTATATTTTGTGAAAAATGTGCAACTGATAATTGCGTTAAACTAGCCTCAATCCAGAAATTATTGATAATATTTCTGACAGTTAACCTCCTAAATTAACAGTGTTTATTAAAACTTTTTTAGTTGTACCCTGATTTCTTAATTATTTAAAGTTTACCTACGTTTAGCATTCTCCCACACTTAAATATATATATATATATATATATATATATATATATTTGTGACAAATCATTGTCCCTACCATAGTGAGAAAACGTATAGAAAAAATTAGATTTATTAAGTTGTAAAACGAAAGATTGAGTTACATTTTGAGAAAAAATGCACCAGATAATCGCATAAACTAGCTCCAATCCAGAATTTATTAATAATGTTTCTGACAGTTATCGTCCTTTTAAAAAAGAAAAAAAAAAAAGGAAAGGAAAATATTTTTTTTTTTTTTTTTTTTTTTTTTTTTTCAATAACTCATTAGCTTTTAAGATTTTTTTTTTTTTTTTTTTGTGTATGTGTGTGTTTGTTTTATTACGCAGAAATAATAAATTAACTACGACAAAATAAGAGCAAAATGTGATTAATCACTAGAAAAAAAAAGTTTTCTTCTCTTCAATTAAAATAAATCTATAAAACATACTTCTTTCAGACAATTAACAATTAACATTACTTATTGTTTTCATTTTGAAAACCAAACATTAAAACAATAAAACCCAATGTTGTATACGATTTATTGTTTTTATTCAAAAGTTTGATTAACTAATTTTTCAATTAATTAAAAAAATATAGTAAAAAATAATACAGTATTCTGACTAAGTAATTTTTTAATTTTATACATGAATAATAATGAACAAACTTTGAATATATTTTTTCTATTCTACAATATTATTATATATCATATGAAAACTCGCGTGTCCAAATGAGTTTTTGCGATTACATGATATCCGGTTTCGATTTATCGACATGCTTCTCATTAGTTGTTAAGTTGAAGTAGAATTTAATAAACCGTTAGAAAAACATATATTATTATTTAAATAAATTCTATAATAGTTGTCTAAAACAGCGTAAGCAACCGAATTTTATTTTATTTGACAACTTTGAGATCCATATTTACGATTATTTTTCTTCGAAAGATCCATATTACATAAATTCACAGTAACAAGGCACAATATCTTGAACATGTAGCACATCGCAAACATCCATGCTTGTACCGGGATTCGAACCGAGACTCGAGGATCAACAGAATTTTTTATTTGTCGAGAAATATTTTCTTTTACCTATTGAGAAAAAAAAATCAAAGAAGGTATAAAATAAAACATAAAGTCTAATAGCAATCGCAAAATAATAATAATAATAATGATAATAATAATAATATATATATATATATATATATATATATATATTTGAATTTATGCGGTCCACACAGCACAAACTTTAACGAAGAAATTTTTCACCATACAAAAATAAAATGAATGAAAGTGAAAATTTTCATTTTGACGCGGAGAAAAAGAATCAAAGCCTTAGTATTACTTTGATGGTTGTTCCATATAGATATTCTTTTCTAAATCTTGATCCTACATTCTTTCAATAAGATATCATCACTTTGTGGAAAATTGGGAAAAAAAATTTCTTGAAAAATGCTTTCGTATGGAAAGATTTCCTTGCGAATATTTTTATTTCTTTCTCTAGATTTATACCATTCCGACTGTTTTAGTTCAGAATGAATCACGAAAATCACCGCCTTGGGAATCGAAGGAATTGGAAAAAGCCACTATGTTAAAGAGGAGCAAGGCATTCACATAGATGACTTGCTCTTCAGCTCTAGTGTTTATCCCATAACTTTATCGCTGAAACTTTAAAGAACCCTTGTTCCGTAATTACATTTAAAAGAATGGCATTTGCTCTGTATTTTAGACAATTCTGTAGCTTATTCGAGAATGTTGAATTTTATATAAAATTATTCATAGATGCTAAAATGAGATAAAAGCATTCATTTTTCTAATAGAATTTATCATCGCAAAAATCTCTCCGTGAATATTAATGGATGGGTTTTCAAAAACTCGTAAAGACGGAACTTTTTTTTTTTTTTTATACATATCCCATTCATTTGAAAAAAATTCCTTTTTAAATATTTATGCTGTCTTAAGAAAGATTAGTCTGTTAAATGTAACGAAAAAAAAAAAAAAATACAAATTTATAATTCATAAAAATATGAAGATATAAAGATATAGCAGCTTTTTTAGGAAATTAAAAAAAAAAAAAAAAAAAAGATTTTTTTTTTTTTTTTACACTTATTCACTTTTCATTATCTTTTCCTATGTATAATTATTTCCATATGTAGTTTTCCCTTCCATGTGTAATTATTTATAGATACCTCGCTTATCAAGTTTTCCTTCCTGGTGTTTGATAATTATAATGGATTATTATTATCATTATCACTATTATTATTATGTATGTATATATATGTATATACAATATGAATATCGCTTTATTTACATTTGAAAATAATATGCCCAGAAATTTATTAATATTTCTATAAAATATAAATCAAAAATTAAAAAAAATATTTCAAATTAGCTTCAACGATGTTAAAATTTAATAATATCTACAAACGAAGTATGTTAACCATGTGTTTCCAGAATTATGTAAAATACGAAATGCATTCGACAGAAAAGATTGTTAAAACCAGTAGTATATAGTTCTGTAGTCAAAAATGAAAGAGTAAGATGTATACCTTAGGGCTAGTTTAAAAGTATAGTCGGTAACAACGTTGACTGAACATCATATGACTTTCTATATAAGCGTTTCAAAGGGAAAATAATATGGAGTGCAAAGAGAAAATGGAGTGAAGTGCTCCTCAGTGTATTTCAAAAATAGAGAGCAAGTCTTCGTTGAACGTGACGCAAAACAACTTTTGTGAAAGAGGAGATAGGTTGAAATGCATCTGGCTGAGAGGAAAAATTTATCCGTGAAAGAAAAATTTATTACTTAAAAATGTCATACTATAAGAAAAGTGAGAGCGAATAAGGCTCCTGGCATTTTTTTGTATGTAGTGAGAAATGCCAAAAGGGTTTTACGAATACTTTTTACATTATAAGAGTTAAGATGAGTTAATAATCAAGTTTTAAGAAGTGAAAATAAAAACACACTGTGTGATAATACTGGTAGTGTTTATGATGTTGCAAGATATAAGAAGATAAATTCTATTTTATTTTATTTATCACATGGCTAAATAACAAGTATAGAATGTAATCGTGCATTGGGTTTTAACATTTCTAAATCTTATTCAATACAGAAACCTGAGATTTATTTCTAAAGTTTACTTTTTTTAACTCACAGTAATAAAGAATTTAATACTTAATACTTTAGGTAAAAAAAAAACTTGACGCTCGCTTAATTGGATATTCGAAATAAATAAATAAATAAATAAATAATATTTATGTTATACGTATTATATTATGCTAATAAAAATAATTTAAATTTCATTCATATGTATTCGAATTTCCTCCGTTATTTACTGATCTGTAGTGCAATTTAAAGATCCTAATGCAGTATAGAAAAACAAAATATAAATAAACAAAACTTCCAACTACTTGTAAAATGCAAATAATAGATATCATTCATATATATATATATATATAAATATGGTTTGACGACAAATAATGAGTTACGAAATTCTGAAATGACGCCCTGAATTCTAAATCATTATTCTTCTGTTGAAATCCTTATATTTTTATAAAAAGAAAATTTTGTTACATATTTTTTATGCTTAATAATTGAAGCTAACTGTATGCTTTGACATCTAAATTTAATTTAAAAGAATTATGAAATAATATTTTTTGAAATGAAACGAATTTTAAAGGCTTCTTTAAAAATTCAAGTTAAGGATCTAAAGGTGAAAATGGTAAAAGACGGATCACGTGAGGAAAAAAATGAGTATTTCATATTTTCGCGTATATTTAAATGCGTACATTCTTATTTTGTACAAACCCAGTAAAAATGACTTTGATTAGAAAAAATACTTCTTTATAGTTCTATGAAATAATGCGATAAATATGTTTTTTACTGCATTTCCAGGGGGGGGGGGGTAATTTTATGCATCCTTTATCTTGTATCCTAATGCATAATCTTGAGGTGCAGATTTTTTATCAACAAAGAAAATCAAGTAATCCCCCTCCCGCCCTGAAGTTCGCACATTATGTTTTTTAAGGAAATTTAAATAATATTTAAATACTCTATCCTACTTATTTAGTTCTAGATGATGCAGATATTTTTTGAAAGTTGCTATGGTTACATTTGCATGTAATATCATGTAACTAATAATTCAGTATGTTTTCTGTATTAGTATCTTGTGCAATTTTATTGATAAGAAGTATAGATTACAACATAGATTATGATTTTAAGAAAAAGAGGAATAAATATAACGAATAGTAAAATATGTATATCCTACTATTTTTATCCAGCGCATTATAGCTTATCGTTAAAAAAAAAAAAAAAAAAAAAAAAAAAAAGGAACGAAAAGAAAAAGAAACAAACAAACAAAGAAAAAAGAAAAAGGCAAGAAACAAAACATACAGAAAGATAGAAAATGTTCAATAACGTAAATATAAAGTAAGAATTTGTATTTCATTGTAGAATTGACCGTAAATTTGTATGCTTTAATAAAAGTATGGCACATTATTGAACAACCAAGGCACGTTTTGTTTTTGCATTTTAATTACTTTTTAAAATTGCATCAATATAATATTTTTGTCATTAAAACAAAAAATTAAATAAAATAAAAATAGTATCGAAAGATTGCAATATAGTCATTATATTTAAGATTTCACTATATCCCAATAACTTAAATTGTCGTTCTACTGCGAAGTTTGAACTTAGTTAAACATAATTATTTCTGAACCTCAAAGAAACTCTCTTTTATATAAAGCCTCTATTTTTCTCTGAGAAATGTAACTATAATCTCTTAAATCATGACAATCTTATTTCATATCAGATTAGAAATTTGCTAACTAGTATTATATGTTCAGGAACTATTCAACTAACTTCAGCTTAATTATTTTTTCTTTATTTACTAAGATATAATATGTGATTTACTTGCTTTTTCTAATAATAATGTTTCTAGGGAAAATGGTTTATGAAAATCCATTTGTTTGAAAGATTGGTTTAACCAACTGTATATAAATCAGTTAATGAATAAATATTCAAGCGGAAACATTTCTATCGCATAGAGTAAATATCTACAATGATTTATTGCTTCAAATTTCTGTTACACGTATCTTAAATAAGTTACTCCGAAAAGAAACTAAAATTATTTGCAGAAAAGATGCTTTTTCCACTTCTCATGGTGATAATTCAAACACTTTATGCTTCTTTGGAGTAGCAAAAGCTGATGAATAACCTCTTAAGATGTTGCACAAATAATAAGCACACATTTCACTGAAACGTGATGATGTTAAATAATCATTCGTGGTCTGAAAATACGTATAGAATTTTCGCACTTTAATATGAAATATGCAATTCACATTGCGTTTCGGTTCTTCTTTTGAATAAATATGTTGCATATTTTATAGACCACAAATGAGAATAACTTTAATTTAAGAATTTTTGAACGAGAGCTCTTGGTTTAACTATATGTTTTATTTCAAGTATAACAACTTTTGAAAATAGAATATTTACTATGTTATCTAATTAGAAAATTACTAATGCTCTTAAAGCTCTTTTATATATGTATAAAATCTAATATGAAATATTTCAGCTGTTAATTGCAATTATGTGTATTTATCAGTTTAAGAATATGTTTTATCTCATTTTAAAATTTATAGGAGCGATTGAGAGAAGACGGCGTAGTTTTTATTTAAAATATCTGTAAAATCCCCTGCTGTGTATGTGTTTGTGCTTATATTTGCTATTTATTGATTTCTTTTGAAAATTTATATTTTTGATTACATATTTAAAATATATCTAACTTCAAAAACATTTATAAAAACTTTGAAATAAAAATTTTTCTTAACGATTATGTATCAGCATCTTATCCCATTCTTGGAGTAAGATGGCATTGTTGTATTGGCGCCAGTTCATTGTTTTATCCATACTTGGGATTGCCAATTTTTCATCGTGATATTTTTTCTGTATTTTTGATACCCCCCCCCCCTTTTTTTTTTTTTTTTTTTTTTTTACTATGCAGACGACGATGGTTTGTACAGTAACCACATCCTCTCTGCCTGATTGAAAAGAACGGCACCATTTCACTAAATGTTGTCTGCTTACTGCTTTTTCCCCCTAAACTTCTATGACTGACCGCGAATTTCAGGTTCGACGAGATATTAGTGTAGACCCCGGACTAGTAACCTTTTTGCTCATGAAGATCACATATCCACCATTCCACCATTTCATTCGCCAAACCGACGTTCCACTTCCACCAAAGCAAGTTTCCTCCATCGCTGTTTTATATTTCGATTGGGGATAAATTAAACACAAACACAACCTGCACTAGCTGAAATGAAAAGCAAGTAATCTGATCATTGTTACTGATTGAAAGCTGTTCTATTTGACTTTTCTTTGGAGTTTTGGGGGTAAGAGGAACAAACCATTTAAAATATGCAAATCCCAAGAACCAGTTGCCAAGAAAGCGATTATCGCCAAAAGGTGGCGCAAATTCCGGGACTTTTTCTCCATAGCCAGTATAGGGAATCCGTACTCTACTAGTATATTTGCTCGATGATAAAAAATAATGTATCAGGACCGGTTTGCACTTCTGAGCACGACTAATTTTCTGAACTTTCGTATTGCTTTGACACGTCTGCGAGCATACATTACCTACTTGCACAACCACTACAATACAGCTAGCGTCATATATCTCTACTCTCAAAAAAGATATTCCATCTACAATAATTACATTTCGAATGCTGTTGCTCGTGACTTTTTTTGGTAACTCTTTGTCCATAATTTTTGCATTAAAACATTTTAAGAAAGATTTAGCATAAAAAATACTCATGTGTTCTTAAGATATTGATTTACTGGTTATAAAAGGTGGTTTTAAAAATTATTATTGTATAACTTTAGGAATTAGTAAATAGAATTTTTTGATTATTTCTTATGATATTGTATAAATTGTTGGAAGAATATAAAAGAATTAAAAGTAACAATCTTAATAATTTACAGTAATTTAATTTTCTATTTCTTCTAAATTCATTATGTATATATATATATATATATATATAAAGCATCGTACATTCTTTTTGATTAATTAAGATGTCGATGAAGAAATTTCATAATTTATTTCGATTAAACATTAAAAACTGAAAATATGACTATGACATCATTCTTCGAAATGCACTAATACCCTCGTTTATTTTGATGAATAGGGAGGGGATCATTACTTATTTGTAGTACTCCCATCAGTTTATGGCTGTTTTAGCTAAGAAAAAATATATATATATATAATTATTTTAGAATAATATCTAAGAAAATTAATCTAATTTAGGCTGGATTTGACTGTAAATTCTTAAAATAGTTGACATTTTTCAATTATTATTTCTTTTCAGAAGAGGTTGTAAAGTTTCGTAATTACTGATTTTGAAAAGTTTTAGAAATGCAGAATGTTGTTTATTTATATATTTTGTTTGTTTTTTATTCCTGATTCCTTTTAATCATTTTATTGATACATTTATTTTTAATGTTCAAAAACCTTATCATGAAAACTATTTTACATAAGTAAATAAAAACCATATTTTACAAAACATTTAGCTAAAGTTTTTGCTTTTAAGTAAAGGAATAATTGAATAATTCATAAATAAACACGTACGATTATAAAACAATATATATATATATATATGTATGTATACACACACAGATAGATTATGAAACGTTTTCAAACATTGCATGGTATAATTACTATGAAAAATATTCTTAAATAATTTTTGAGGCTCAAATAAAACGTTTTACCAAATAAAGGACCATTACAACATAGTAATCACAGTTTATTTGACATAATTTACAATAACAATGTGGGACACATTAGGCAGAATATAAAGAATCGGTGATATTTTAATTTTAAACAGTAATTGGGAAAGCAGTACGCTGTAAATGTACCAGCAGTACGCTGAAATGTTCCTGGAAAATTTGATGCAAATAGTTGGTCAATGCGTGGTGTGTTCAAAAAGTATCGAACCTTTAGTTAGTAAAATCACATTTATTGTTTTGAAAATCCAAAACAGTAATCCTCTTCAATGTAATCACTTTGGTAAAACACTTCGCTCAGCGTTCCTGTCATTGTTGGAAACCCCTGGGGAGCGCAGTTTTTGTAATGGTGAACAATCGTGCCGTCGTATTCCGCATGGTGTATTCTCTTGACTCAAATCGGTACCCTTTTAGCGGAATTTTCAGCTTGGGAAAAAGGCAAAAGTCGGGTGAGTAAGGAGCCTAATGAACTCCAGGGATGTTGTGTTTGGCAATGGAAGTTTGAATCAAATGCGCAGAAAACAGACGCGTTATCATGATGGAGCTTCAAAGTTTTCATTACCCACATATCCAGTCGTTTGCACCGCACAGCATCACGAAGGTGACGAAGGACCTCCTGGTAGTACTCTTTGTGATACTTTGGCTTTATGGTGCGTACTTATGATGTACCACACCGCAGAAGTCAAGGAAAACGGTCTACATGTCCACTTGTGTGTGGCCATTTTTGAAGCATTTGTACCACTCTTTTATGCGTAAGGTGTCATCGTTCCGAAAGTCTGTTGAATCTTACAAATGGTTTCCGCTCGGGTAACGCCAAGCTTTTGGTAAAGTTTGGTGCATCGCTGCTCAAGTTTTTGTTTCATTTTACAAAAACTAAAATACTAAGACCGCTTACTACACGTCTTCACTTATTGGCCGACTGTCAGCTACTGACACTTTCTGCGGGCGGGAAAATAATCACGATTGCGCATGAGTCTATCTACATCTGCACTGAAGAAATGCTCTCTCGCTTCCTTGGTTTACGCGAGAAAAAATAATGTTAGATACTTTTTGACCACCCCTCTTATTTGCAAGTGATATATCTCTATTATTAAACTATTATTAATGATTAATATTTCTACAACGGGGACCAGTTATGATTAAACTTTGTCGAAACGATACGATAGTGACGTAAGTTGTTATCTCATTGGTCAATCCTAGAGCCCCTTAATTAAAATATATAGGCCGGCGCACGGAGAAAAAAAAAAAAAAAAAAAAAGAAGACCTTATTGTTTAAAAGTGGAAAATCTTTATTTATTTTCTTACTTTTTCTGCTATTTCTAGCACATACTATACATTTTAAAAAACGAACCTTAAAATAAATGTTATTGCGACACGGAAATGAAACAACTTTGGGGACCCCAGAAAATGTCGCCAAAACTCAAACGCACAGTAATAAAAGGTCTTCTTTAATTACTTTATGGTTATTAACATAAATATTATGATTAAAATAGCACATTCTTTGTATTTTGACATTTGAACATGTGAAAAGCACAGAGAAAAGTATAAGTAAATAAAAGTTATATTGTTTTATTCTTCCTAAATTATCTTATGGAAATTTGAACATTTTATGGTCTTTTCTTGAGTTGTTATAGCAATTTATCACTAAACAATCTCCCACATGATAATTTACCGAGTTAAAATTATGAAAATTAATAAAAAAGTAACTCCAAAGTAATACAAGACGATAGAAATAATGGCTACCGTTTGTTTATCTACGGAAAACGCTGGGTACATGTGGCAACCCTAAGGCAACAAAATGTTTGATGCACCAGCTCGTATATACTATAGGAGCCTTAGTGAATCCAGACTCAAAGCATTAAATCGGCTGCTAGAAATGAAGCGATTATAAGCTCTTTGGCTAGATTTCGGCTCCAAAAATTTAATTTAATACTCTTCAAATGCGCATTTTCTTTAAGTAAATGAAAAAAAAAAAAAAATTTTTTTTTGTTGAAACTTATGCTAAAAATCTCATATTTAGAAGTATATTTTAAAGAATTTAAAGCCAGTTTGTCTCGCCTTTAATAGTGGCTATTTGCTAGAAATTTGGTGGCGCCATCTATTATTATTTTTATTTTTTTAGATTTTTCATTGATTATGAACGTTGTTTCTTTTTATTTATTTAGTTATTTGTAGATACATTTAGTATTAACTATGGAATCTATGTTTTATATGATGATATGGTAATATAATTCCGTCAAATTTTAGAAAATAATTGATTTTTAATATGGCAATAATTTAAATCTAGGAATTTTTAACTTAGCAGAGGAAAAAAATATTTTCTGAAATTGAAATTATAATGCAAATGTCAAAGATTTAAACCTCTTTTGTTATTAATAAAAAGAAAAAAAAAGTAGAAAAGAAAAGAAATTTTACAGTGATTTTATTTAAAAGATTTTTCTGAAAATATGTAGGTACTATCACGTACATGTTCTTGCGGGAAAGGCTTGTCTTGAATATATCAGTAACCCTCAAATGGTATTAAAAGTACTACTAAATCCCTGAAATCAGATGCTTTTCATAGAGAAAAACCCTGTTATTCTCAGGACCTGTTCCAAGCTTTTAAAAACCAGGAGCATTTGTGTTATATAAGAGTAACGTTAGCAAAAATATTTACAGTGTAACTCTAATTTTACAAAGAATGCACAATGTCATCTCATATAACATTTTGCCACTTTGCTCATTCACTCAACCCACTCTACATATTTACTATGCGTTAAAAAAAAAAAATGTAATTTCTAACGCAAATGGTTTGGTTTTTCTTACATTTTATTCTTTTTTAGGAACGTTGAAAGTTGAAAAGCTTTAAAATTTGTGCATGTTTATATCATATATATGAATAAACGCATAATTGCTTATGCTATATACACACTTTGTGTTTGCATTTTGTGGAAACAATTTCAGCAGTCTATGTTGACCTATAACGTCTCCTCAATAAAATATTTCAAATTTAAAATAATTTTGTTTAATATTTTAAAAATTAAAGAATATTCTTCAACACTAAGAATAAAAAAAATTCTGTGGATTCAAAAGATATCTCATCTGTAATCCTTTCTAAAACTCAATAAATTAGTGATTATTAAGTCGGGGCTTTTTATTAAAGCAAATGTTTCACCCAGTTAAACCTATCTGGTCTTTTAATTTAAAATGTTTCACTTTGTTGACGAGGTTCTACAGAAGCATTCTTTAATAGCAAAATGTAAGAATTGGAGCAGTTAAACAAACGTTTGCTGTACTTGCACAAAGAGATCAAGCGTTTCTCTAAAAGATAATTTTAGGAAGGTTTCAGATTGTTAGAGAAGTTTTCAGCATTTGAGAAACTGTTGGCTCTGCTATGTATTTTAATTTTAGAAGCTCTTCAGTGATAAGTACATATTAGATTATTTAAGAATTTTGGAGAAAAGACTATTTTTAAGAAATAAATATAGCGTTATGCAATGCTATCTGTTCATAAAGTGGTTTTAATAGACTAGCTTTATATATTTTTCTGAATGTAACGATCAAAAAATATTTATATTTTTTCAGTAATTTTTTACTTTTTCTTTTCCTTGTATATGGTAGAGAAAGTATTGTTTTGGTGTCAAAATTTCGAAATTGAGTTTTTGTTATATTTACACGTTTTTAGGTCCCCTGAATCCAAAATTCATGTTTTTAGCGGTTGGTCTCTGTGTGTGTGCCTATTATTAGCATATCTCAAGAACAAATAATAGTAGAAAACCCAAACTTGGTATTCTAAATGTGCATCATATAGGGATACTACACTAAATTTTTCGTTGAGATCAAGCAAATGGTTCGTGTTCAGGGACATCCAAGATAATTCAAATATATTATGTCTATGGGAAAATTTCTGGTAATTACAGTGTAACATCTATAGGTTGATTTAAAAAAACGGAATGAACAAAATTTATTATATGCATAAAAACATGTTTTGTGTAGATTGTTGTATGGAAATCATTCATCATTCATTTACATTTATATCCAAAGTTTTTGGTATTGCGACTATACTTGGAAATTGCTGGAATTGTAATTCATTTTGTGTTGTACGTTTTTCAAGTAAGGGTAAATTTAAGTACACAATATTGTTTATAACTGATTACAGACAATTTACAGGGCTACCCAAAATTAAGCTAAACGTTCTTTTCTATTGAATGCAATTGATGGAAGTGCTTTGCTACATTTTACTGTGTCAATGAACACTGCTCAGGAAGCAAAATTAATTTTTCTTACACATGCTGTAAACAAAATATTTTTTGAAATTTCAACTTTTATTTATTTATTTATTTATTTATTTATTTATTTGTATAAGATCGCGTTTTGAGGTCTCCTGATTACGAAAGTCCAATTTTTAGCGATCGATTTGTATGTATATCTATTATCAGTATAATTTAAAAACAAATTTAAATTCAAATTTGGTATTTTTAAGTCCGTATTAGGTTGCCAATTAAAAATTTGATCAAGATTGGCAAGTTTGAATAAATAACAGATTTGATATTATTTTAAATATTTGTATGCACTATAATTGAACGGGGGATCGAGGAGGGTAGTACCCCCCCCCCCCCTCACGCAGAATTAAATGTCAAATAAAATATCTTACTAAATCTATTTTAGATTATTTTAAAAGTACATTGAACTTTATTATCTTACGCTATTGGTCTCAAGACTTAATATGTAATCTATGTTTATAGTATTTAAATGCAGGGTAAGAGAAAGTCGTGTGAGTGACGCATCAGATTATTTAATTATAAATAATATTTGTGTACCAGATACAATATATATTGATCAAAATTCGAAGAAAAATTTAACCTAAAAATCTTAATGGTGTTTTGATGAATACATAAATTTTATACTGCAAAATAAAAAGATCGACGTTTTTTCATAAAGTAATATTTTGAAAATTAATATCATTTTGACAACAACAGTGAAATGATAATTTTTTATCTTCTTTTCTTCAAAATCTTTAGTAGTTTTCGTTAAATTTAAATTACTATGAGCTATAAGACGATTGTACCAACTTAACGTTACATTGCTGTGTCTCCACATTTTAGAAGAAATCTTAAATTATAGCATCAACAAAATCAAATGTTCCGTCTAATTCACACAACAGTTCCGTATTTTTTTATACCCACTTTAATACAGATAATTTTGTAGAAGCCATTAATTAAAAAAAAAATTAAACACTTAAAAAAATAATGAAATTTTTGAATAGCGTGATTCATAGTTCCACTTATCCCATGGTTTAGAGCAAGTATATTGAGTTTGGGTGGATTTTACGTCATACTAGAGCTATGCAATAGGTAATTGGCGACTGTTTGGATTCACTACTACAAGTGATCCGTGTGAGAACAAATGTAAACCTTAGCTTTCTGTACCCATATACAGTACATTAAGAGGTATGAGGACAAGTGTCTAGATAGTGAAAATGTTTATGAATCTGTGACATTTTGACTTTTAAAAATATTTCAGCAAGTTAGAGAGTTTTAAACTTTCCTGTAGGCCACCAATTAGCATTTTGCAACCAAAACCTTTTAATTCTTCAAAAAAATCTAAAAATAAACGGGATATAAATTTCATTCAAAATTAAAAACAGAACTTTAAAATCAAAGTAAAAAGCATATAAGCTATGCAGTTAAAATTCTTGTGACAAGTACAGGGTGGCCATAATTAAACTGCAAGTGTTCAAGGGGTGCTGGAGAGAAAACTACTGGGAATAGACCAGTGAAATTGGGTATCTACACGTTTCAGAACATGCGCAAGTCAAATATGAAAATAATAATAATAATAATAAATCGCCATTTTCACCTGATAGATGGCGCTGTGCCGTGTTTCAATGCTTATCGACGGCATATATGTAAATTTTAAGCCCATCAAACAGTATAAAAATAAGACCACATTGAGTAATGGTCAATCATGACTCTGAATAAGAAGGAACGTGCATTGTTACTGAAGATATTCTATCAGAATGATATCAATTATTCAGCTACTCTGAAAGAATACCGGCGTATGAAACGATTAAGAAGAGGTCCAATGAGTGTCAATGGATTGAAAAATATGATTTCTAAATTTGAAGAAACAGGATAATTGGGCGTTATTCCAGGCACAAGAGGGCAGCGTCCCGTAAACCCGGAAACAGTGCAACAAATTGTTGACGCTATTGCTACTACCAGTAGCAGTTCAGGAGCCAGTATGCTGCAACAAATGAGCATAAGAAGTGTGGTTCGAACATTATCTCTCCCCTGGTCAACTGTGCATAATGTGTTGCGCCACATTCTTCGGCATTATCCGTATAAAATTAAAATGCTTCAAGAATTGAAACCTCATGATGACACCCGAAGAATTGATTTTGCAAACTTTGTCCTGTCGAAAATCAGTGAGAACGACACTTGGATACAGAGGATCTTGTGGACAGACGATTTGCATTTTACACTATCAGGTAGTATAAATGCGCATTACTGCAGGATATGGGGAACGAGCAACCAATACGCTAAGCGTGAAAAACACCTCCATTTCGATTATGTAACTGTATGGTGTGAAATGAGTTGTGATTTTCTTTTGAGCCCATATTTATTTGAGACCACAAGTGGTCCCAAGCGCTGTAGTATTACGGAGACTAGCTACGGTGCGATGCTGAGAGAACAAATGATTCCAGCATTGCAAGAGAGACAGTGTTTAGAAACCACGATATTTATGCAGGACGGAGCACCCCCTCACATCGCTAAACCTGTTAAAAAATTGCTACATGACACTTTTGGTGCGGACCGAGTCATAAACAGAGGTTTCGAAAACGCTTGGCCCCCGGACCTTAATCCTTGCGATTTTTATCTGTGGGGACATCTGAAAGATACGGTTTATAGAGAACGACATGCTTCTGTTGCTGAATTGAAATCTAGCATAACGAGACACGTGAGGGGTGTTACAACAGAGACTTTAAATACGACGGTGGACCATGCTGTTTTACGTTTTCAGCATATGGTTGCATCTGGTGGTTCGCATATTGAGCATATGATGTGATAATTTCATTGAATAAATAATGGTTTAATTGTTTTCCAAAGCGTCTTTATGGCTTGTTTAATTTCTGATCTTAATTTACGTTAATTTTTGATTACATGATACTGTAAAAATTTAATTACTGAAGCGCATTGTATGGAATTTTGATAAACTGTAAGTGATATTTTATATTCTTTATATGCCTCTTAGAATGTCATTATGCTCTGTCTATCGGTTTTGGAAGTTGTATATGCCACCGGGGAGCGTTGAAGTATGGTACAGCGCCACCTATTGGGTGAAAATGGCGATTTTTTTTCATATTTGATTTGCGCATGTTCTGAAACGTGTAGATACCAAATTTCACTGGAATATTCCCAGTAGTTTTCTCTCCAGCATTCCTTGAACACTTGCAGTTTAATTATGGCCACCCTGTACAACCACCCTGTTTACACTTGTAAATACAAAACCTTATGAAGTCAAAATTTCACGAGTTAGTGAAAATTGCATCATTAGTAACAATTTTGATACTATTTCTTTGGCGTATGAATAACGATTATGATGATTTAGCGAATTCATTTTTCCGATGTATCTGAAAATAGTGATAACTGATCTTTATATAATTATCATAAGAAAGAGATGATAAACAAATATGTCAGTGTTTCAAACCCACAAAATAATCATCTTTTTTTTTTTTTTTTGACTATACATTTACTTTAAAACTGGAAATTTACAACAAATTCTTATTTTGTTTCGAATACAAAATGTATTTATTGATGAAATATTATCATATGAAAATGCAGTTTACTTCAGGACACATGACTTTGTGACGAGAGGGCTCTGACCACCACATCACTTTAAATTATGGTGGTTACAGCAACTTTATATATTATCCTTAATTTGAACCTTAACATCTTATTTAGTTTTACATTTGAGACTTTCTGACAATTTAAATATATTTATGAGTTTTCTTCAGATTTTTAAATCAAGTTCTATAATGTTATAAATTTTTCTCCTAGCTTAGAAGAATAAAGTTATCACTGAGAAAAAATTCTGTAACTGACATCTAGAATCTAAGTTGTGGCTCTAGAAAAAATAGTTCCATCCCATACAGCACAGAACGTTTCAGTTATGTTGAAAAAGCTTAAAATATTTCAAAAACGTAACACAGTTACGTGTGCTTTCTGATGCCTTTCTGAAACATTTGCATTTTTCGATGTTCCATCTGTTAAGTAATTGAAACATTTCTGTTACATAGCCGATTTTTTGTTACAATGGCGGACATTTCTATGTTTTTGAATGTAATCGGAAACAAACTGAACGTTTCGAAACCTTTCTGAAATATTTCCAATGTTTCGACGTTACATGATTTTTACGTTTCTGGAACAATTTGTGCTATTAGGGATGTCATCCTTATAAATTCTAGTCCCCTTGGAAAGCGAGTTCTAGAAGCCCCTATTAGAATTTTAGAGCGTTTGCCTGTATTCTCTAGGGCAAAGTTATTTAAAAATCTCTGCAAATAAATGAGACTACAAGAGGCGGGTTTCAGCAACTATAATCTTGGTTTATTACAAAATTCTAGAAAATCAAGCGAGAATTTCTCGCAATACAAATTTCAGATTATTTAAAGTATTCAGAATATTGTTTCACCATCTAGAAATGTGTACACTATAAATTCTCGATAATTTCGTCTATTCAGTTTATTGGCGGGCCTTACGCGCATAGCTCGGAAATCTATATTTCTAGTTAAGGGATTTAGATAATGGCCACTTATTCATTCTAGAGGAAGGCGGTATATTTTTTTCTCAGTGATTTGTATGATAAAAATTTTATTTGTAAGTATATTTTCATTGAAAAGCATTCTGAAACATTATTACATTTAATAAAAAATTTGAGTGAAACGTTTACTCAAAACTAAAAACGTTTTTTTACCATTCATTTTCTTTTACATTTAGACCGAAAGTTATGAACATTTCAGATAAAAATCGATTAAGAAAAGATAAATTTTATGATAAAATTAAAGGTAAATCTGGAATTCCAAAACTTGGTTAATATTCTAATTTCATCTGTTTGGTTATTACAGAATTAAACTTTTAAAATTACTCATTTGTAACTTTTTCACCCATAACTATAAGAAAGGAAATATATTTGAAAAAGACATTTCTTTCTAAGCACGACATTGTAAACTGAAGAAGACGACCATGTTTTCCAGATATACTGTCAATTCTTTCATAAGATACCATTAGTTAGAGTATGCTGTGTCAGCTCGCCTATCTTCATTCTCTCTGATGATCTATCAGCATCATCTATTTTAATCTGGAAAGAATATTCATCCATTTAAGTTCTGGAAAAATCTTAAATTTTAAATCCCGTGAGTCACAAAGTGTATAGTTATTTAAGCTTTTTTAGTCTTCTGCAATGATACGAATGATATATATAACAAGTTTTCTTTGACAAAAGCCATATTTCTTTCTATCTCCTGACATCTCAATACTGTTTTCTCGTTATTTAGGGATCCAAATGTAGTTCATGACGTTGATACACCAGAAAAAACAAGGGGAAGATTTGAAAGATTCGTATGGCCACTGTACGACAGTGTTAATCAAAAGTATCTTACTTTAGGTGAGTAATTTCAAGTTTTGTTTCAAATAATTAGTGAGTAATTTCAAATTTTATTTCAAATAATAATAATAATAATTAAAGATAATTTTTTGAAAGTCAGTGTTTATTAATGTTTTCAAATAAGAAAAAATATTTCCAACTGAACATGTAAAATACATCTGTTCTTATAATCTTTGTATGAGTTCAAATAATTTTACAAGTTTCAATGATTTAAGGGGAAAGTTGTGTAGTTAATATTAAATGAATAGGATATTGTCTTAAAGATAAAAATAAATGAACTATCATTTAAGGTTTTAAATGAAGTATTTGTTGATAGTAAAAAATAACGATAGCTGATAAAAGTTGTAGAATTTCGAAACAAAATTATACCTAGTTATTAGTTACTATTAAGAAGAACCTATTAAAAACCCTGATTTGTTAAAATGCATATAAAAAATCAAACACAGATTTATATAATAATTGCAAAATTAAATTTAGTTCACATGTTAACAAAAATTGCTTCCTGTTATTTAATAAATGAATCATTAAAAAGTAATATAATGCAAATAAATTGAATTTTATCGATTGTAAGTATTTGTTTAGCTTCACCTTTCACAAAAAAAATAAAAGGCATAATGTATTTCTCAGAAATACTCTACTTACGAGCTGTTTCATATAAATACCTATCAAAGCTTATTTTCAAACTGGTTTCATTGGCTACAAAATATTTATTTTATGAAATTCTTAATTTCATAGCCATAAAATTCTGATCCTTATTGAAAAAATAGAGAAACACAAACATAGATTTTTTAAAAAGAATTAAATTCTTAAAAAGATAATTAATTTCAATTTCTACCTATTCTGTTGGTTTCATAGAAAAATAACTTAAATTTGTTTATGGATCATAATTTTTCACACAAACAATGAATTGCTTAAGAAATAAAAATAATAAGTGTAAACTAAAATTATACAATATATTATGGAAAAAAATTACTGATCATCTTTGCATTAATATATATGATATCCATAAGCATAAAAAAAAAATGTTATGAACTAAGACGAGCAAATGAAACAAAAGCAGGTTAGGTACTTCGTTTAAAAATATTATGTACTTCGTTTAAAAAGATTTTATAACTGATAACACTTGTATGAGCATGAGCAACCTTCGTATTGCAGTGATGAATAACCCTTGTATTATAAAAATCCAACATTTTTTTATTGCATTTTATTGATTCTAAAAGACAAAAAAAATTGCCAAGAAAATATACTTTTAAGCTGTACTTTGATTTTTACTATGTCAAATATTGTGCTTTAGATGGTACAATGCTTTTCATATTGAACATTACCCATGTACCCAGTGATTTTAATATGTTAAAACAGTGATATTTCATAGGTAATAGGTCTTTCAATAATTCTTGAAAAATCAACTTACGTTCTTATCGAATTTTATACTTAATTATGGCAGATAAAATAATCTGTTTTAAGATTCACTTTTTTTTTCCGAATATACATTTTCGAAATTTTTTTAATAATTTTAAATACTGATATGATTGTTCATTCTTTATTAGTTTTTGTTTTGAAAATTATTTCTTTTATACGCTTGGAAAAAATTAGCTTTCATTAATTAGAATTTTATAGATTAAAGTACTTAAAATGTGACAAACAACGCTTAGACTAACTGCGAGTACATTTGAGGCCCATTGAAAGAGACCACAGGCACCAATGGGAAAAGAGCAGCTATAAAATTTACAATCTGCTGCTCAGTCATTCAGTACTAACAATGTAATATTTTATAAACCGGAAACTGTTTCAAAATTCTAGAAAATTTGCTGTTTCTTTCTTTTTATTTTATTTTATTATTTTTTAATCTGTTGCTAATTACCATTAGTTTATAAGGTGGTGTATTTTGGGGCTTGTGATGCAGATATATTTATTTTGTGGTGGATTTTTTTCTTTTAACATCTAAACGCATTAAAATGTAAAATCAAAACATGGTAAATAAATATATTAATTAATTCGTTGAGTTTTCTGTAATAGGTTTTTTATTTTTCCGCTAGTATTCAGCAGTGTATTTTATTTCACACGTATTAGTAATTTTTTTTTTTTTTAAGAAAGATGATTAAATTCTAAATATGAATAAATTCGATTATTAAACTCCAAGTATGGCTAAAATCGACAAAACTACAACTAAATACAACTACTCCTAAAAAAAAAAAAAAAAAAAAAAAAAAAACTTTTTAACTTGTAAATGTAAAAAGTAGTCTAACAGTTAAAATTCAACCAATAGTTTTATTCATACATATCTTTATTTATGGGTATATTCATATGAAGCAAAATGTAAAATGCTTGTTCGCCACATATGTCAAGAAATATTTATACATCTCTCTTTTATTTATTACAAAATAACATTAAAAATTTAAAAAGAAAACTGCATTTTTTTTTTTTTTTCAAATTGAGAAAATTTAGAGGAAATGTATTTTAAGCATTGAAAATTTAAGTATAGTAGAATTTTAACACGAAATAATGAAATTAAAAGAATGAACAGAATTCTTAGAATTTTGCTACAGCACGACAGTTACTGATGCATTCAAAGCTGAAACAATAAAATTCTAAAAAAGATCTAACTGATTTTTTAATAATAGGCTTATTAAAACTTCTTTAAAAGATGTTTCGAAAATTTTAATAAATATTTTCTTTTGCGTGCAATAACTTATTAATTAGACATCATTTGTTTCTATAAATGAAAATTTTAGAAGTTTGTATAGCAACTACGACGTGATTTAGCATTGGAATGAATGAATATGCGTAAACGGTGACAGGTAAGTCAGAGAAAGACTGTGTTGTTAATTGAAACACTTGTGCCATAAGGTATGTCAGATTCATGCATATTTTTTATTTACAGAGATTTCTTTTTAAGGAAAATGGGTATTCCTACCGAGGTAAGTTTAAAATTGTTCATTTTTGTGTTTTTCACGAACACTTAGCGTTTTAAGGGGAACTCTGCTGAAACAGTACTTTGTGTTTGTCTCATTTCATGGCAAAATAAATGATAATATTCTTGGAAGTTTATATTGTGTTGCATGTAGTTTATACTAACATTAATCCATTTTCAAATTGATAAATTTTAGAAATTATGTTATATTTCAATAAAAATTATTGATAATTATGTTGATATTTATTTTCAGCCAAGGATCTATTTTAAAATATTTCTAATAGGAAATATTTTAACAACCCCCCCCCCCCCCAAAAAAAAAAAAAAAAAAAAAGGAAGTCATATTCTTGCTAAAATTTAGCCACCATTAACGAATGTAATAATTACGATAAACTATCATAGAAATTAATAGTTATACTTCTATATCAATATTTTTAAAGAAATTTCGTGAAGGAGGTAACATCGTGTATATCCACTATGACACACACAGTAATCTGAAATATTCTGATAACAATACGTCTTCTTTTTTACAAAGAAAGGATTATTAAAAAAAAAAAAAAAAAAAAAAAAAAAAAAAAAACTTGCTGCACTTTACGTATTTTTTATAAGAATGCAAACTGAGTTTTTTAAAAATATAAGTCAAAAGATTTTATTTTTACTTATCATAAATAACGAGCCAATTTATGATAAAAACATTGAACTATTACTCATTTCTCTGTGCTTCAATCCATCAATATGTTGTTTTAAAATTTATAAAGAAAATATTTTAGGAAAGGAAATGCAAAAACAGAAACTTTCATAATTGAAAAATGAGAAATGAACAAACGATAGAAAAATCCAACATAAGACATTAATCATATTGGCAAAACATGATTTTTTTTTTCTTCTATTGATCTACGCTTTGTTTAAATGGATAATGTGTCCATTTAAATGCATATGCACTATTCTGCACATATTCAAAATAATGTAACTTAATAGTGAAAGATTTAATTTTTATTTACATTCATTAACCTATATGTTTTCTTAAAAAGTGAAAAACATACTAGCCGAAAAGACTTACATATTGTCATCCCCTTTTATTAACGATCGAAAAAAATATAGTATAATCTGAATTCGACAATATATATATATATATATATATATATATATATATATATATATATATATATATATATATGTATGTATATATATAGTATATAATCAATCTATAAATTTCATTGTTGCTTCATAGTTTCATTATTCTTTATCTGCTATGAAATTTTGCTTTTTTTAATCCATAAGACTCCTATTCTGGTCTTGGCAGGCAGGGGGAGTGTTGCCAGCGTGAAACTAGTTTAACCCCACAGGCAAGTCACAAATCTTACCGCCTGCCTCATTCCTTCCTTTCTTAAGTTTCTTAAATTAATGTAACATAAATTTTGATTTAGTTTATGTTTTTCTGTTAAGATTTTGTTGAGTTAGTACATTGTATTGTTTGTTATGCAGAATGTTAATTAATAAATTGGTTTCTTTAAATATGTGTATTTCATCATATATATATATATATCACCAGAGTTAAATATCAAAAAAGTATACATGTAAGTATGCACTTACAATATTCAAAATATATACAAATATGAGCATTAAAACAATTCCCTTCTATATTTTATATAAAAGTATTATATGTTTGATAAATTTCGATACATAGAAATGTACACAGAGTTTATATAGATTCTGTGTACTCTATATGTTTTTTTTTTTTTTTTTTTCTTGCGAAATTAAAAACATTTCTTTCAATTTTATCTGAAAATATGATTGTTCTACATTGATGATAAAATTAATAAGTTGAAATTTACAGAAATAAATTGAAAGCAAACATTCAAAATCAATCGATTTGTTATTAATACAACTTCCTGGAACTGACATATTTGCTTATAAGGTAAATATGTATATGCTTTGTACAAGACTTCATTTCCATATATGGTTCTTCGTTCATTCATTCCTATATTCTTTTTTCTGGTGTTTGATCACTGTAATGATGAATTATTATTACCATTATTATTGTTATAAGTTTCGAAAAATAGAAGAAAAATCGAAGATTTTAAGGTTTGTAAAAGAAAAATTGTGTTAGATAGATTACTTTAAACTGTCATAAAATACTTTGTCTTTATTTTGCTTCTACTTCATCCATTTGTTTAAATTGAAGTTTTAATATATACATTCATTAACATAGAATATTAAACAATTAACTCTAAAAAATAATACATGTTACCTGTCACATGATGCAATACGGGTAAAAAAGGTCTGTAAGACGAACTAGGTCTATGAACTAAACTGAATAAATTGGCCACAAAATTTCTTGACAAGAACAAACTACCTTAAAGAATTAATTTTACTCTATTACACATCATACTGGAAAAAAAGAATTTTCTTTTATTTTTACTTGATCGATATTTTACTAAAATACAAAATTTTTAGAATGTTATTCCATCACACTGCTGCCGTTTGAAAAGTTGAAGTGAGAATCTTTAATCAAAATTTAACTTAATTTAATAAATATAGAAATATTAAATGACTTTTAGAAGAAGACGTTTTGAGTTCACAATTTTGCAATTAAAGAAACATAAATATGCATTTTTAATTAAATATCTATGCGATTATAACTATAACTAAATATGATATACACTATGCATAGAAAAATACATATGGGAACATTTTACATAAAACCTACTGTTTAACAAACATACATTTTCAAATTAAAAATTAAAAATTTCAAGATAAAATGTATAAAGCGGTTACTACGACACCTTATGCTATAAATATACCATGATATACGTCACATAGATCAACTTCGATATATTTTCGCAAGCACTGGTGAGATAGTCATTACGTATATATTTTTCTTAACTGTAGAAACAATATGTCCACATAGATAATTCCACAGAATTGATAGAAATTTCTGGTTTTCTTAATAATTATGCAATGATTAATACTTTAGGATTGTATCGTTTGTAACATTTAGATAAATATATTATTTAGTGCAGCATTTTTAATAAAAGATATAATTGTAAATTATTACATCAAAAAAGATAACAGATGTATCTGATATCATGAGCTGACCTAAGTAGCACAGCAATATTGGCTCAATATACTAGAACAAAAATTCTGTGACCGACATCAATTCGTTCTAGATGAAGGTGTCATATTTTTTTTTTCCTCAGTGTACTGCCCCCTATCGTACAAAACTGCCGATCTTCGGTAAAGATTGAGTATTTTACTTTTTTTATCCAATATTGTCCGATACTGACTAATGTTGCACCTGAAATCTTCAATTTCTTATAAGATCAACGTTTGGTTTTTAATTTACATTTTATTTTATTTTTTGAAAAACACATGTCAGAAAACAACAGTTTTAGCAGCATTATTAGTACAATAAACCTAAGGGGGAAATTTTCTAAGAGTTTGACGTACCCCGGTATCGAGTGCCTCCACCTACAGTTTTTTTATTTTTTTTTTATTTTTTTTTTTTTTATTATTTTTTTTTTAATACCACACAATTGGTGCAAAATTTTGTGAGAAGCTTTCTTAAAAAGAAAGAAAGAAAAGAAAATACTTAAAAAAAAAAAAAAAAAAAAAAAAACAGATCAGAAATATCTTAGATGATGTTAAATTCATATATTTCTCTGAAGAATACATTTACTTACTTTATATGTGGAATAAAATGAAGCAGCTGTAACTACTCTCTAATACAACCCTGGCTTGTGACAGCTCACAGACATGATATATCACTTTCTGCGGACTGTCACAGAATGCAGGTTTTCTGTAGAATCACTCATGTAATCTAGAGTTTAATTTTCACTTTCTAGACGTTATTCTGATAGGTACATTTAGTATGAAAGTCTATAAATCTTTTTTGTAAACTACTATCTTAGAATTATAAAAATGTGTAAATGTATGCTTTGAAATATAACAATGTGAAATTAATATTAACAATTAAATTTCTCGAAAACTGTTTAAATTTAATAATTTTAAATTCAAAATTTTAAAATCTTGAAAAATGTTTGAATTTTTAAAATGTGTCCTGCTAATTTTTTTACTTTTTCCCCTCGATTTTGCAGTATTATATTATAACAATGTATTCTAAATATATTTGGGTAATAATATTTTGTGAATTTGTTGATAAGTTAATTTTTCAAAATAGTTTTATGTTTGAATATTCAAACTTAATAGAAATTTTTAATATTAAATTTAAATAGTTTTCAAGAAATTTGAACATACTTAATATTATAATATTTCGATGCATATAATAGTAAATTTTCGTAACTCTCAGTAATTTATAATATATATATATATATATATATATATATATATAAGGTTCACCATTCTACTAAAATAAAGTTATTTTAAGGTTTTCATTTTCATTTCCAATTTTATTATTTCGTTAATTCGATACTCTTCTTCACCGAAGGTACGAATATAATAAATATTAAATAGGATAAAATATACTTTATTTATTGCACACGAATCGTCAGTACAGGAATATTAATGAACATCTTTCTTACTCAACAAGTGAAATATGTTTAGACATAAATAAAAAATAAAAATAAAAAAAAGACATGCTACCTAAAAGAATGCCTGTACAAAAAGTAAAGAAAGATTCTTATATTACTGATTTATAACCATCATCAGGTACATTTTATCATGGTGTGTATACAATGAAAACAATATATCCAGTGTAAGTTGCCGGAAAAGTAGAAATGAGAAGTCGTAAAAAATGCATTCACTGTGTTCAATATTTCATTCTGTTATTTGATTTACTTTCCCCACCTTTTCATTTAGCAGTTCTCTTGTATCGCAAAAACAAATATTTTTCACAAAACATTAGTTATTAATCATTTGCTTTCATTCTAGTTATTTAGTGCTGTGCTTGTAATAAAAAAGATAAGCTCTTCGAACGAACTTCGATACTACATCATTACCTATAATTAATTTTATCAAAATTAAGTTTTTACTAATAAATTTACCTTCTCTAAATAATGTTTTCATTTCAGGAATGTTATTACCATGTTCTTGAAAAAAAAAAAATATATATATATATATATATATATATATTGATTTAAGATAGATAGTTTATTGAAAAGTTTTCGAACTCATTATCTCGACTTCAATTTATAAATTTTTTAATTAAAATTAAGAAAATGAAAATACATTTTCTTGTGTCGTTTATTAACTTGAGTAATTCGTATGTTATTCTGGAATGAAAGATTTCCGAGCTTGTTTCATTTTCTTTATATTCTCCATACATCAAAACTTATCTGAATAAATTTATTGTTTACGTATTATTTTCAGCGTTAACATTCGTTCCGGGAAACATTATTTAATTAAATGAATGCTTCGTGTTTTCAACTCTAAACAGATGTAACAGGTTTTCAAACATATTCGTAACACATTTATTGTAACCCTAATCACTAATAGATGGAAAACAGAAGGAGAAAATCGATACTATGCTATTAAATTTTATCAAAAAGGAGGAAATTTTCAAAATATCAATTCTTTGTATTAAATTGCAATTACTTTTTCAAAGGGAAGGATAAAACACCGTGAATTAATTAAAACTCGACAAATATTTTTTTTTTTTTTTCGTTATTTCTTTGAATTAGTTATCAACTATCAAACTTTTAAAAATAAAATAACTTTAAAGAATTATAAATAGAATAAAAAATTTCTAATATATTTATAAACTAGACACGCTTGTTTAAAGCATTAATTCATTAAAAAAAGGGGGGGGGGATACATTCCAAATTATTAGTTGATGAATAAGTAATATGTGGGGTAAAATGTGTGCACAACTATATTACTTTTTACATTTAATAAACTTAACCATTTTCATGCCAACGAAAAGAATGGCGGACCAATTTGACGAATTTACTACGGTTTTGGAAAAAGTTAATAAATTAAATAATCTATATAAATAAAGAGAAGTGTCTGTGTGTGTGTGTCTGTGTGTCTGTGTGTGTATCTGCGCTCTGGTGCTCACACTACTGATCGCAGAGCTTCCAAATTTGGCATATAGGTACCTGGGACCCTGCAGGTGTGCACCTCATCGAGATTTTTTCGAATTTGAATTTTTTAAATTAACGTTTTTACGATTTTAAACATTGGCTTTAATGTTTCATTTTTCATGAATTTAATCTTCGATTGTAATCGTCTGCGTATCTTAGCAACGGATATAATGCAATTCATTTTTTGTTTAATACATTCATTTGAAGGCGATTTTCTTTTTTTTTTTTTTTCTTTCTTTTTTTTTATTATTATTATATTCATTGAAAATCAAATGGTAATGCAATAGAAATAAATTGCTACGTTTATGTATAAATTTTATAAGTATAGCAACTTTTTATTTTTCATTTTTTTTTTAAATTAATTCCTTTAAAAGAAAAATCTTTTTTTATTATTATTATGTATAATATTTATTGGGTGAAAAAAATGGTAGTTTACAGTAGAAAGGAATTAACTGATTAAAATTCGTTTGTTTTTCATGTATTTAATTCCTTTTAAAAGAAAATCTACATTTTTATTTTTTTATTGCACTGGTCGTAATCAAATCGTAAAATAGTGTAAATAACGGGGCCTATAAAACACATGGTTCAAAAACTAAAATATATAATAGATGCTGAGATGCAGTCATCTTTGAAATCGTAGTTCTTAAATAACAGAAAATCCATAAGTCGTCGATAAATACCCAGTTTGAAGTGCCCGGGAAAGACCTTTCGTAGACAGTGGGAAACTGGACCCGATGCAGTACGGGCAGAAAAAAGAGCTGCCTTAGGCTACGGGTACCCGAAGAAGCGAGATCTAAAGCGATTTCAATGTTTTTTTTTTTTTTTTTTTTTTTAAGTTTTATTTGTAATGTGATGTAAAAAATAAATACTGATCCAATTCTTTTGAAAATTCATTTAAATATAGTGACCAGCGAAGCGGGCGTAGCCTGCTAGTAAATAAATAAATAAGAATGATGTTTACAAAATTCAAAAAGAAGTATGTAACGAAATAACGAAAAATATAAAATAATGCAATTGTATTTCCATATTTGTTGAAAATTATGATTATAAAAACATTATGAAAAACAGAAAAATTAATTTTCCTTTACAAATAGTATCTACATTAAAAAAGTTATTATTTAATCATAGCTCTGTTGTGTTCCTTATATCAATATCAACTGTAGCGTATACGCAGTCTCTCTACCAACCAGCATGAAATATAACAAAAAATTTAATCCATACATTTTTTTACCCCAAATATTTTTAAAAGAAATTAAACCCTTTATAACGTTTTTATTTTTTGATAGGATCTCGAAAAGCGAACAGTCAGGCTCCATCGCATACTCGACTATATATCGTCGTTAGCACTTTTCACATACATTGCGAACGACGGTTTCTGCGTTAAAAGGGCTATCATACAAACATCTGTGTGTAAAATTAGGTGCTACAAAGTAATGTCAGATTAATGCATAATATTAATAAGCAAAGTATGAATCTGTAAAATTGTTGTTGAAACCAAAACTAGATTTAATTAAAGAGCATGTTTAAAAAACGTAGGATAAAGTAAGAACTTTACGCAACTGGACATTTTGAGTCATGATATAGCCCGACCTCTTACTTGTTTCTATCAAAACAAACAAAAACTATTCTCGCGAGTAGGGTCATTTAAACTGCGGATGTAATAGCAGGGTCCTTCACTCGTGTCTTGAAGGTTCCTCATTTAAAGCCTAACAGATTTTTTTTTTTTTTTAATTGAAAAAAGTTTCTTTCAATTCTCTTTTTAATTGAATAATTAAAAAATATATTAAATTAAATTTAAAAACTAGATAATTTGTGAAAAAAAAAAAAAAAAAAAAAAAAAAAAAACTTGATATAACAGATTTAAACAAAGAATAAATTGAATAGCCCCTATCAGGCGTTTTAACCTTACCATACCTCCACATGTGGTACTTTCTAACACTGGTTTTTATTTATTTTCATAAAAACCGCTAAAACTTTTCAGATTATATCTTGACCCAAAGAGTGAAGTTGTACAAAGTTTGCAACCTATCCTTTAATTTTAAAAGATATAAATTTTATCGAATCACACTTCACATATTAGAGAAAATTTTTCGTGAAAATGGGAGATGTTCATTACAACTAAAGTGTAATTATACAAAGAAAAGGATTGAAATCTATAAAATCTAAATACATTTAGAATTAATTGAAAGAAAGGAAATAGAAGGAAATTATTTTTAAACAAATGCATTTCAAAATCATCAAATTGTAGTATTCAGGAAAGCAAAATATTTCTTACAACGATATAAAAATCTACCAAGTTCAACTACAAAATCACTATCCTAAGTTTAGATATAACTTTAATTTCATCTCACAACAAAATTTTAAACTAATTTACTTTTTTTATTTATTTATTTTACATTTTTTTTAAACACTATTTATTTACTTATATTGGCAAATTTTTCTTATATTTTCATGAAAACATTTAAAAGGTTTCAAAATAATTGTTATTATAATTACATGATGCAGTAGCTCTAATGAGACTTTAATAAGCAAAAAATGACTGTAGAGAGATACCTTAAATCCTTAAACCCTGATACGGTCAGAGAAAAAGAAAAGAAGAAATATTTCCGATTAGTTTCTTAAAAATTAATATAGGAAAATGAGACCAACTGATTAAAGTGCATCTACTTTATCTTTTTATTAATGGAATGATATTAATTTTAAATTTGACACTATAAAAATATCAACATTCTCTAGAAAAATGTTTGAAAAATTCTTAACTGACCATGCTAATAATACATACCCTACGCGTTTCAAAAGAACGTACTTTTTCTTCTTCATGAGCAAAAAAGGCTCGCTTCCACTTACAGAAATCTTTCGAAATCTCAAAAGAAATTTTCTAAACACGCTGTGCATATTTTACTTATAAAGCATTAAGAAATTTTTAAATATTGTATTTTTGTTTTACATCAATTTCATTCCTCATATAGTCTAGGTATGAGCATTAACGATATTTTCACAACGATTTTAAACATTTTGAACTGTTTTATAAAGGTAGATTTCCATTCTTTCTAAGTTGTAATTCGTTCTGACACTGAATAGTGCAATATTCTTATATAATGTCCGATGCACATTTTTAGATAAACTTTTAACAACGACAAAAAAGAGTTGTTTTAGAAAAATGCTAAAGTTTTGTATAAGCGTATAGAAACACTTTTGAATCGAATGCAATAACATTTTTGGTAAGTCAAGTTAATATTTATACGAGTATTCAGTTCATATTTCATATAATTAAAATAAAAATTTAAGTAAAAAAACATTTTTTAACAGTAAAATCTTTTTATTGTGGAGTCCTGAAAAGCATAAAATAAAATTATTGTTGCAAAGACATGCTATAAATAAAAGGAAGTTTCAACACTAAGAAAATTTAGAGAAAAATATACATATTTCACTTTTGTGCCAGAGATGAAAATTTTTAAATACTTACAATATTTTAAAAGCTATCGAGGCCAATATTCTTAGTCATTAGTTTCTACATAAGTATTTGTTAATCCATAAATTTCAAAGGTCTCGGAAGCTTTTTAAAATATTTTGAATATTTAAAAATTTTCGTCTCTGACAAAAGTGAAATATCTATATTTTTCACTAAAATTTTCTTAATGTTGAAACATTCATTTTTTATAGCATGTCTTTGTAAGAATAAATTTTTATTTTATGCTTTTCAGGGCTCCACAATAAAAAGCTTCTACTGTTAAAAAACGTTTTTTCACTTAAATTTTTATTTTCTGCTTTTTAATTATAGATTGAGCTTCTAAAAAAATTAATCAAAGGATACTGTGTAGACTTTGAAAGATTTCCTTTTATCAGTTGACACCTTTTCTATTAATTATCTGCATAAATTAACACATCGGTCCGTGGAGAATCGAACCCACGACACGCTCTAACCAAAAATCAAAGAACAGTAAAGAAAAGCCATAGAACATGCTAAAAGTTTCCAACAAATACTTATACAAAAAGAATATTGTCCTCGAATGCTTTTTAAAGTATTTTGAATATTTAAAATTTTTCATCTCTTGCAAAGTGATCTCTTTCAAAGTGTTTATGTTTTTCTTTAAATATTTATATTTTTGTTTCAACAATTTTCTTATTATTGCAACTTTTATTTATTCTTTATAGCATGTCCTTGCAAGAATATATATAATTTTTTTATGCTTTTTAGGGCTACAAAATAAAAACTTCCAGGTTTTTTTTTTTTTTTTTTTTTTTTTTTTTAATTACATTTTTATTTTGTACATTTTAGTAACTAAAAGAAGCTTCTTAAAAAAAAAATAATAAATCAAAAAATTTTAGGATAGTGTGTAGACAACGAAGGATTTTCTCATTTGACATCTTTCCTATTAATTATCTGCTATAAAGTAACACATCGGCCTTCGAGGAGCGTTTTGTTTTTCAGTGTGACACGATGACAAAATCCAGTTTCAATAAAAAGCTTCTAAAAAAATTATGTATGTATTTTTTACTTAAAACTTTTTATTTTGTGCTTTTTTAATATCTAAAATATTTTGTGTTTTTTAATATTAAAAAAAAAAGCTTCTTAAAAAAAGCTTTTCAAAAATTCTTAGGATACTGTGTAGTCAACGAAAAATGTTCTTTTATCAATTTACACCTTTTCTGCTAATTATCTGCAAAAAAATAACACGCCGGACCTTTGGCAATCGAACTCTCGACCACCGTGTCATTTACTCGACTCTCTAACCAACTAAGCCAAGGAGCGACAAACGGAACAGCTTATATTTACTTTAAAAGGGAGGCACCTTGTTCAATAGCGTGACACGAAGACGCGATGACAAAGTCAGTTTCATCTAAAAAGCTTCTTATATGAAAATATAAAATATAAACATATACATGTTTTCTTAGTTATCAAATTCATGCAAAATTCAGAATGAGGAGAATTTTATTGTATCAGAAATAAGAAAAATATGTTATGGTAACTTTATATTATATAATCGGTTTTTAATAATTTTATCTCTAAAAAAATGTATTCGTAATAATTAAAAGTTTGGTAACGAGGCATAATTTTGAGCGTAGGTTGAGAATAATTTTCTGAAATTTGACAAAGCTTTTAAAACTTTGTTTAAATAATATTATTATTTGCATAATTTCCATAGCTTAATTTACAACTTAAAATAATGAATGGTTATATTTTTAATTGTAATCAATTAAAAAACATTTTTTATTTAGAAACATTTGTGTATTTGCCCAGAATGACTGTATCTAAGGAAGCGAACACTTCCATATTCATATATATGTTACAGTAAATCCCTGACATTTTAATAAATAATTAAAGATTTTAAACTAGTGTTAAAAAAGGTAATTTTAAATATCCGTACTTATTTATAATTTTAATCAGAATAATGAAAAATATAGAGGTAAAAACAGGAAATACCTAATAGTGAACAACTGAAATTTTTTAATTTTTAAAACAAAGCTGTAATTTTAATAAGCTTAACGTGAAAACTCACTCAAATGATTCGCAAATAACATTACATAACTAGACAAGACAGATAAAAAGAAAAACTACGTTACTTGAAAAAATTAATTATAACTTAAAATACTTATTATCTGAAGATTATTTTTCGAGACATCAAATTAACTAACGAAAATGTTCAGAACTAAAGTAAAGAAAAAGGTAATGATAGTTATATGCAATTCTTGATTAAAAAATAAACATATAAACTTCGAAAAAAGGTTTGTGAAAAATTCAGTACCTGAGTATTCGCATTTAACATTAGATATTTAAGAAAAAAAATTCTTATTGATTACATTTACAAAAATATAAATAAATAATAAATAAACTACTAGAAAAAAAAAAAAAAAAACGTGTACTTCAAAAGAAATCGGCCTCGAAAGTTGAAACAGAAGAGACGTTTTTCATAAATAAGCAAAATATAAGTCCGAAAACTGCTTTGCAATCTCTTATTAATTTTTCTTTCCATAAGTCTTGAAAATCCTACTAGGAAATTGGCAACAAATAGTTTTAGATATCGATGTGTCGATATCAGTAACAAAAGTGTCCGAAAAAAAAAAAAAAAAATTCGAATGTCTTTGAAATGAAATAATTTTATAACTTAATTCATCATAACGGGAATTAATACTTTCAAACGCATAGTAAAGCGGACACCTTTTTTTTTTTTTTTCCTTTTTCCCACTCATGCATTCTTCGAGATATAATTTGTCTGTCTGCCAACTCACCTCTATCTTGTTACAGTTTGGAGCTAATTGTTAATAGATATCCGGTTCGAATCCCATTTCAGGCATAAATGTTGGTAGTGTAGTGTTTCGGAACTTACTTGGAGTAGTATTTCGCGGCTAAGCTCTATTGTGCAAAACATGACTTATAAACCAAATCAAACTTATAGGTTAAATATCTCACATATAGGAGCCTAAAATTCTAAATAAAATGCATCCTTTTTACATGAAATGTATTAATTACAAATAGGTAGACCTGATTTTCTTAATTGAATTTGAGGACAAACGGGTGAGGATAATGGTGTCCCGGAATTTCGAGGATCAAATAAATAAATAACATTAAATTGTTAAATTTTACTAATTTTTATGTGTGAAGTAGATGAAAGAACTTATTTCAGATTATTTGTTATACATATAAATATAATAAATTATTATAATGAAACGTTAATAACTTTATAACTGGCGTCCTCAAATATGTTAATAAATTTTGGGGACGAAAGGTATAATAGTTTTCGAGGGCATCTGGTCACCCTAATTAGAAAGCTTCTTTCATTTGTTTAAGCACTCTCGTCGGTTGGCACATTTTTTTCTACCATATAAATTACTGTTTCTTCTGTCGTAAGGAAAACGAATATTACGGTCATCATTTCTTAAATACAGTCGGCAGCAAAATTATTCGAGTGCTAGCAATAATTCCTATGTAAAAAAAAAAAAAAAAAAAAAAAAAACACTTAATACTGCTTTGTTAAATAAATCCTTGTCGATTCATGTTCTTAGACTTCGACAAGGATTTATTTAACAAAACAGTATTAAGTGTACTATTTTTATATAGGAATTATTGCTAGCGCTCGAAAACATTTGCTGCCTACTGTATCTCTTATTAAATTATGAATATCCTTCAGAAAAAAGTAATTCTTCTGCAAAGAAGAAATTTACATTTTTAGTTAATTTTTCAGAAAACTGTTGATTTATCTTATAAAATTAATAGCAAAATTTCTTGCCACAGTATAATTTAAGGCTCAGTTAAGTAAAAAAAATGTCCAACTCTCCCCCTTAAAAAAAGTTTTGTAAGTATTTTAAATACCTAACAGTTGATGAAAAGAGAGAAAAAACTTTTAAATTAACAGCATTGGGAATACTGTATCAGCAAGCTTACAAATATCGAATCTTCTTAAATTTAATTGATTGAAAATGAATAATCGCCAATTTTTATATCATTTAATGTGATCATTGGTCATTTAACACGATTTGTTAGTGTCCTTATATTTGAAAGACTTAAGTGCTTTCATTACACATAAACGCACAAAGCAAAAAGAAAAAAAAGAAAAAAAAAAAGAATTAAAGATAGCGTTCGAACAAACATTCAAAAGTGTGTCTGGTGTCTTCAAATGTAATTCAGAAGGAAAAAAAAAAATAATTTTGTGCGTGTGTGTGACTTGCATTTAATTTAGGAGTTTGCACCCTTAGTCAAAGGAATAATCCTGATATATATATATACCTCCTAAAAGCCAAGCAAAATATATTTTTGAATCATGTTTTCCATTAAACCATTCTGGAAAGCTAAAAAATCTATAAGCAACAGATTTCTATTAAGTCAAAGATTTTTAAAATAGATTTTCCTTATAGCTTGTATATAGATATTTATATTTAGCGTAGTTTAATAATTGTTAACGAAGCCCCCCTAACAAACCTTATATTTATTTTGAGGAATTTTCGAAGAAAAATTACGTTATTGCTTTAAAATTATTAAACTTTTTTTTTTTTTTTATTCTAATTGAAATGCGTTAAATTCATATGTATTAAATCTTTCGCGTCTAATGTAGTGAAATATTGCTCATTGTTAAGTTAATGATTCACTTTTTAATAGACAAGACAAACGTTAAAATAAAACTAGATAAACTAGAATACTTAACTCTTTGACGCAGATGGGACACTGGTGTCCCTTTTGCTTATTTATTTTTTGACGCTCTTATTACAAATATTATTATTATATGATAGTTTTTTGTTATAAAAGAGAGTCTAATAGTTACTATAAAAAATCTATTAGATTATCAGAGTAAATTTTTTACAAAAATAAAAATGTTAAATAAAAGTATTTTGAAAAAGTTTTATCAACCAATTTCAAAAATTTATTTCTAATTAAATTTGATTATTTAAAAAAGATCAGTAATGAATTATTGCTACTCCTATATCTAAGTAATTGTAAATAAGTGCAATTTGTAAAAATATTTATTCATGGGACGCGCGTGTCCCATGATGAATTTACCTTTAACGCAGAAAGGGACACCGGTGCCCCACTCTATATTTTAGAACCAAAATTAATTAAAATTTTAAATATAACATTTTCCACTTATTTAGATCTAAAATAACTTAAAACTATCAAAAAAGTGTAAAAATTATGTTTGATGAGAAATCTGCTTCAAAGGGTTAAAACAATTATTTTTAAAATATGTTAACATAAAATTAGCGATTAAAACAGCTGCTTTTAAAGCCTATTTGTCTAGAACAAATATTTATTATGGAACTTCTAAAATAATTTTTTTTTTTATATTATATATTAAAAATTAACTGAAATGTCTTCAAATGTTCACATGGATTGACATAAGTTGTATGATAATTGAGTGTTGCTGAAGCATCATCTTATGTCTATACAAGAAATTTTCATTACATTTCTCACAATTGTAATTTATTCAGAGAACGTGAGTAGTATTTATGTAAAGTAATGTGATAAAATATTTTCAGTCATTAACATAGAAATTTTCATATCTTAAATGGTAAAAATAATTCTACATTTTTTTTTTTTCTTTTTACCCTTGAGTTGAACTTTTTGCAAACTCCGACTTTTCACCAAAACTTACTAAAAACCAAAAAGAAAAGTCATTTCATATACAAGTTACATTTATTATTATTATTATTATATAATTTTGAAGAACATCCCCAGAAAAACTCTACATTGTAAAATATCAATATTTTTTTTAATTATAATATAAAATAATAATAATAATAATAATAATAATATATAGATAGATAGATATAGTTTTAATATAATCATGATAATTATTTTTTTTTTTTCATTAGTTTTTACTTTTGTAAGTTACATAATTTTGTATACTCTCATAAAATATATATTAACGGAAAAAAATCTTCTAAATATATATGGCGTTTCGTAACACAATTCCTCAACCTTAAAGCGTTAATATTCATTTAATTAAAAGTTTCTTATGTACTAGATAAATAAATAAGCGCACTAAAAAATACGCTCTTGAAATTAAAATTTTTATTATATTGAAAAAGAAACATCATTTCCTTCTGAAATCTCTCTGGAGGAAATTTTAATTTATTTGGAAAGCTTTAGAACAGCAATTTCTTTTGTACTTTTATTTCAACAGTATTTCTTCTTTTAAATTCATTTTGAGACTATTTTATAGTAATGAATTTACGTAAACTTTGTTTGCATTGTATTATTAATTTGTTTACATTTTTAATCACTTACTATAACCTCATTTTGCAGAAAAATTTCATTATTTCTTAGTTTACAATTATTTACTGTTTGATATATATTTTTTAGTTTTTCATTAATTTATATTTAGTAAAACTCAAATTTTCAAATAATTTTCTTCTTGGCTGCTAAGTTATGTGGTATTTAACAAGTGGATTAAGCTCTATATATTCACATTTGATTAATCAAATTGTAATATTATAGAGTCCAAGTCTCCTTTTTAGAGGAGATTTAACACCACTATTTATAAACAGTAATATTTTGTACCAATATTCTGTTAATTCTTCCTGGAAGAACGCAGTTATGTAATACAAATGTTATAAAGGCAATTTTAAAATAAAAAACATTCTCTCTAAAATCAATAACATTAGCTTTTCTTCTTTTTTAGTTCGACAGGTCATACTATTTTTTTCAAGCAGCGTTTTTTTTTTTTTTTTTTTTTTTTTGAACCAATTTTTATCTATCACGTTGAAAAAACATGCAAATATTTTTGTTTTTATTTAAAATGATGAGATTTTATCAAAAATTGGTACACTTTTAATCAGGACATAATATGGCTACTGCAATCGTGTATTCGTTTCAAAAGATATTAAATAAAAACCCAATTTAAACTTTGAAATTATTAAAAAGAAAAAGAAAAATGCCAAAAATAAGTAAATATATAAAAAAAATGTACTTCATTTTTTGTTAAAAAAAAAAAAAAAAAAAAAAAAAAAAAAAAACAACGTGCAATCATATTTATATACCGGGTGATCCAAAAGTCAGGACAAACTTTAAAAATGAATCATTCGAAAACGAATCAAGATACAAAGATACGGTTTGCACCAAACGGATGAAAAAGAAACCGGGTTTTGTGTGGCAAAGGAAAAAAATTAGTTGTGTTGGCGACCAACAGATGGTGCTATAGTGTTTTATTTCACCAAAAGCTGATTTACAAATGAAAAAAAATGTTGACAACTTACAAGTCAGCTTAATTACAGTTAATTCGTACTACTACAGTAACTGTTCAATGTCCATCATTCAGAAGTACAGCTGTGAGATGATTCACCACATCGTTCACAGCATTTAGTAGCATTTCTTGCGTTATGGCAGACACGTTTTGGTGGATGGGATCTTTCAGTGCTGCTAGTGATGCCGGTTGGTCGCGGTACACTTTTGACTTCCAAGAATCCCCACAGCCAAAAGTCACAGGGTGTCAGATCGGGAGATCTTGGAGGCCATGCGTGATTAAAGTAGCGACTGAGAATGCGATATTTCGATGCATGTAAGCTTCGACAACCATTACCTGCCGCAGTTGCTCCTTTTTATATCGTTTGTTGCTTTGCATAATCCTACATCAGAAATCCGACAGCGCCATCTGTTGGTCGCCAACAGAACTATTTTTTTTTTCATTGCCACACAAAACCCGGCTTCTTTTCCATCCGTTTGGTGCAAACCGTATCTTTGTATCTTGATTCGTTTTCGAATTATTCATTTTTAAAGTTTGTCCTGACTTTTGGATCACCCGGTATATGCAGGGGTCATAGCAAAGGAAGAAAAAAATATAGGAGTTTAAAAGAAAAAATATAGGAGTTTAAAAGAAAAAATATATGAGTTTAAAAGAAAAAATATATAGGAATTTTGAACAAAATATAAGGTAGTAGTTTGGAGTGCATGTACACAAACAAAAGTGAGTATCATTATCCGCACAATTCTATAACGTGTGTCCCCAATTACAGTCCTAATAACTTCAATTTTAAATAAACATCCTATAATTTCAAAAATACAATAACATATGCTTGGTTTATATTAACACATTTTAGAAAAATACATAGTCAGAAAAATACCCATCATGTAAACCCTAATATGACAAAATTTCAATTGGAATTCTTTAGCTTGCCTGCAAAGTCTGATTTAGATCAAGGATTTCAGTGCTTGGGCCGGCGCATTCACTTTGATAAGGGCCTCCAAAGCAGATACTATTACCTTAAGTGACAAGTCTGTCATGTAAGGATTAAGTCGACAAATTGGTTGATATTATTAAAGAACAAAGAAAAAAAATTTTTGGGGGGGAGGGGGGGGGGAGTGTAAAAATTTTATTATGGAAGGGATAAGCATTGCATACTGTTGTAAGTACCTTGGGCCCCAGTTTTGAAAGTCAGGCCCTGCTTACCCACAAAAAATCTAAAATGTTCAATACATATAAACAAGATTTCATTAACCAATTAAAGTCAATAAATCTATTAAAAAATTTTGAAAGACATTCTTATTATCTATTAATATTATATAAAAAAAAGAAAAAAAAAAAGTGACTACTCCATTCCTCTAAGCCAAGCTTTTAAAGTTAGTAATGTTGGTGAGTAACATGTCTTATGAGAGCAAAAATGTATTGTCGTAAATTTGGGAATTGATGAAAGGACTTTTTATTAGCTTACAAAGTTCATCATGAAGAATATGAACCAACGGTTCTTCTACTTGCTTAATTTTCAAAAAAAATTCGAAGCTTTCACCTACTGATTTCAGTTCCCCATCATACTATAGGTATGGGGAACTTAGGTAATCGTGGAAATTTTCGACCTCGTTTTTTTTTTTTTTTTTTTTTTTTTTTTTTTACATGTTTTCAGGTGTGAGGAATCCGAAAATGACAAAATTTGTATGATATCCGTCTGTAGGATGTTTGTTAGTTTGTTAGTCCGTTTGTGAGTGTGTTAGTCTGTGTATACGATATCTCAAGAACAAATAGTCGCAGAAAAGTCAGATTAGTTTTAAAATATTACTTTCGACACTGGCAAGAACCCTATTCATTTGCAATATTCAAATTAAAAAACTTCGTAAGTTATTATAAATTTACAATTTTCTTAACATGGGAGAATAAGGCAAAATTTCACTTAAACGTCCATTAAGTAGAAAATGTTTACTGTAACGATGTCAAGACAGTTTTAAAACACCAGTTTTAAATTCGGAATGAACATCATTAACTATAAATATGCTATTTTGAAAGTTTCGCAAGTTATTTGGAATTTACGAATTTCTTAACATGGCAGAATAGGGCAAAATTTCACATAAACGTGCATTTTTAGGGATATTTTCATCGCAAAGATGTCAGACCACTTTAAAAATATTATTTAGGATACGTGCATGAATATCATTGATTATGAATTTTCCAATATAAAAATTTCGTAAGTTATTTGGAATTTACGCTTTACTTAACATGTCAGAATATGGCAAAATTGAGCATAAACTTCCATTTCGAGGATCATAAATACATTAGACAACTTCAAAATTACATTTATGATATTTGTTTGAACATGATTGAATACAAATATTCTAATAGGAAAATCTCGTAAGTTATTCGTAATTTAAGATTTTATCAACATAGCGAAATTGGAAATTTTCCATATAAATATGCATTTTGAGGATTGTTGCATTGGAAATAATAGCATGAAAACTTAACTACAAAATTGAACTTAATAAAATAAATTATAGATTAGAATAAGATAAATATACCAAAGTGAACAGTGGATAGCTTATTAGGCGGGGATTTCCTTCTGTCACTGTGTCAAACGTTTGGCCAAATTCATTTCTCTTAACATGGTTATAATATGTCCTACACTAGAAATTTATGAGTATGTACCTATATATGGTGGGGAACTGAGCAGAGTCCACCTATTCCAACTAGTTTTAAAATGTAAATGTATCAAAGTAGTAGAATCAGTAAGAACAGTTCTCAAGAATTGATATGAGTGGGATTGCAATTGGCTCTTGATCTTACTTTCTGGTATAAATTTCAGGAAACATTCATTTAATGCTTCCCACTGGTTGATAATTTTAGTAATGACTGGTATTAGTGTCAGCCACCTATTATTTACAAATCTCATAATTTCCTCTTTCTTAGTTCCAACTTCGATTTGGACACCTCAGAAATCTTCGTTGAAAGCTAAATATTTAAAAAAAAATTTAAACACAGTATCCATAAAATCTTAGTATTCCAGTGACTTGCTGTTTGTGTAATTGTATTCTTGAAGAAATTGTGCACAATATGCAAGTTACAAGAACCTACTCTGATAAGAGGCAGACAATCTCTATCATTTAGTTCTCTGTCAATTTCTTCAAGGCATTTTTTGTTAACAGGTGGTCCATCAGAGCTTACAGATAACAATTTATTACCTGGTAACTTATCAAGTGCAAGTGTAAAAAATATCTTGTTTTTCAAAATATCTGCTGTAGAATGTCCCAGTTCAAAAGCATGCAGGAAGTTACTAACAATTTGGTTACGCTGTTTATTCCAAAATTTTATATGTATATCTAGTTGCTTTTCTCCGTAATCAGTTGTTGTTTCATCGAAAGACAGATAAAAGAAATTATCACTTCTAATTACAGAAGAAATTAGTACATAAATCTTCAGAGAATATTTTGTAGAGTAAATTTTTGCAATTTGGATATCATCTAACAGTAGACGTAAAAAAAATATAGGAAATATAGGAGTTGGTGTAAAAATATAGGAGAATATCTGCCAAATTGAGAAAATATAGGAAATATAGGAGGACTATGAGGCCTGTATATATATATATATATATATATATATATATATAATTAAAATAAAATTGAGAAGAACACTTTAGAAATTTGAAATTTGGCACCGAAGTAGCTCGTACGTTCCTCGCCAAGATCTTTACTTACGCAATTGCGATAGCCATTTTCATTTATCGCCAAAATGACAACAAAAATTTAAAAGATGTCAAGAGGCTCCTATGCTAAAGCTATACAAAAGAAATTTTAAGAAATGAATATAGTAACAGATGCTAGGAAATGAAACAAAATTATTGCATGCCTTTATATGGAAGAATAGATTAAAATAAATCCTGTCGCACTAAATTAAATTATGTTTTGTACAAAATTTTATAGCTATTGCATAAAAAACAAAAGATAGGCTTCGTTTTTTTTTCTCTCCCAGTACAGTTTGGAATATTTCATTAACTGTATTAAAGTTATTAAAATCTAATAGAATCCAATTTTATGATTAATTTTTACTGAATTTTTTTAATCATATATATATATATAAGCGGTAAATGTATAAGGAAATCTTCCTAACTTATACAGCATTTGCCAATGTATCACTTTCAAATTCCATTAAAATAAATTTTACCAAAAGAATATCAATAAATAATTTTTTATTTATTCTATTTTATGATAGAAAATTTGTTATGGTTCAATTTTAATTAAATGTGATTATAGTGCAGCGTTAAATGAAAATTCAACTTAATTGAATGACAATTAAGTGCTTTACTTATTGAACAGGATTAAATTTAAGTAGAACTAATAATTAAAATATTGAATCAAAGGAGAATTTTGTAAAAATGGTAGATCATATAAAATTTTAATTGCCATACTTTTTTTTAATTAAAAAAAAATAAAAAAAAAAACCTCTGTTGTCATTTTTTAGTTGTTTTTTTTTTTTTTTTTTTTTTTTATTCACATAAGAAGAAATTATTGAATTTGTGAAAGATTTCTACTTCTGGTTTTGGATAAAGTTACACATTTAGACAGATCTTGAACAGGATTTTACCAGTTTTAGAAAATGTTTTTCTGTCTGTGTGTCTACAAAATTTTGTGGCCACTGGTGATATTAGGTTTGACGCTATAAATTTGTGCTAATTATGTTAGGCATATATCGCCCAGAATGTGACTCTATTAGGCTACAAATTTTCTCCCTTTTTAGAAAAGATATATGTTCACTTCTATAATATATGGTTACACCAAATTTGACATGGCGGATAGTTATAACGCAAAACTAAGCTGATTTAATTTGATTGCAAATCGGCCGATCGGACACACTGTTATGGTGTAATTTTCTCCATCTCAGCTTAAGTGTAAAAATGCACCAAACTTTATATGTAAGATGGTTATTAAAAGAAATTACACTCACGCAGTTTGAGTGCATAGTGGCGCTTTTATGATACAATTTACTGGGTATACCTCATCTTCTGTCGTGTATAAATGAACCAAACTTGACGAACAAGATGGCTCTTATAAAAAATTACACTGACTTAATTTAGGGGTATATCGAATGAAATGTAACACTGCAATGCTGCAATTATGTAAAGTTTTTACTTCAGCTTATATTATATCTGAGTGCATTCAAAGATTGTGTCACTTCATAGGTAAGAAGGCATTTATGTAAAATTATTATTATTTAGTTGGAATGCGTATTTGCCGATAAGTAACGCTGTTATGTAATTTTTTAGATTTCCTATAAATGTCGGACCAATTAATATATGACTTATATAGAAAAAGTTTTCCAATGGCCACAGCATGAGCATACTAATTTTATTAAGAATGTTTTTCTTTAAAATATATAGATAAATAAAATGTTAATTGTATATTTAATTACCGAGAAGCCCCCGTTCAACCTTCACGCACATATAGTCATACCTGCCAACAGCCTAATAATGAATCGGAAGATTTTTAGTACGCGCCCCTTTTTCCACACCACTTTATTTTAGAGTAATTATCTCCAAATGTAGTTACGATTAAATAAGTATAAAATTACTCTAAAAAAAGCTTGGTGTGAAAAAAAAAAGCGGGTACTAAAAATCATCCGTTTATTAATGAGACTGTTGGTAGGCATACATAGTAATTAAACATCAGACATAAACTATACCAGTTCCTATCGATTAGAAATAACGGCAATTATTTAACAGTATCCTTGAAATTAGCTTTGAAAGACTCTCCAAAAAAGAAAATTTGAACTACTTGTTAAATTAGTGTTAACACTATTCAACTTTACAGTAAGCTACACCGATATATGGACGTTCAATGATAACGAATAAAAAAAAAGCAAACATAATGAATGGCAGAAAGACTCAACAACCGTTTTGAGTTGAATTAATAATGTGCAACACTTCATCAGATGAAAAGAAGTGGTAACTAATATTGCATGAAAGCATCCACACATTAAACGTGTGCTAATGATATATAAAAGAAAACAGAAGAAAATATTTTAAAATACTGGTTTGAATTGAATAAAATAAAAGTGGGAAAATATATTCATAAATAAATATAACTAGCTGGCTTCACCAGCTAGTTGGACAGAGACCAATGAAAATGTTTACCAAAAAACATGCTCTCGGGCGCCTGTGGCGCCAATCGTAATTTGCTCTGTGTAAAAGTCGCATATAATATTAAAATATTATAAATTCAAATATTTTTAAATAAAATCTAAACGTAGCTCTAGTTCAACGTAAAATACACTCAAATGAATGAAAATCAAATAAACCAATCAAGTCTCTCGTAATTCCTCATAACGTAGCTCTAGTTAAATGTACAATACACTCAAATCAATGAAAATCAAATAAACCAATCAAATATCTCGTAATTCCTCATAACGTAGCTCTAGTTCAACGTAAAATACACTCAAATCAATGAAAATCAAATAAACCAATCAAATCTCTCTTAACCCTCATAACGTAGCTCTATTTCAACGTAAAATACACTCAAATCAAGGAAAATCAAATAAACTATTCAAATCTCTTGTAATTCCTCATAACGTAGCTGTAGTTCAATGTAAAATACACTCAAATCAATGACAATCAAATAAACCAATCAAATCTCTTCTAAGATTCTCCATTCTGCGTCATTATAGAAATGGGAAGTTTTATTTCATATTTTTATTAACTAAAAGAAATCTAATCAAAAATTCGAAAATCTGACTTCGAAGTGCACAATGACCCTACGGAGGGCACCTTTGTGTTAAATCACGCAACTGTCCGAGCTATCGTTTTCGAGAACAGTGAGATATACATATATATATATATACAAATATTGCTCACTTAATTGTAAAAAATACATTTTTTCAGCAGTTATTTCATTCTATTTACTTCTATTAAATTACTTCATTTGTTATATTCTGTCTTGTTCCTATCACAGTTTTAAGAGTTGTATTTTCATACTGCACTCATTCCTACTTCTTTTCGCCTGAAAAAGAGTTATTCTTCATTTAAAACATTCTAATATCGTGATTCCACGTCTTGACAATTTTTTGTTGTATACTATTCAACTCGCAATTTTGACAAAAAAAATACTTTATTCTATACTAGCAGGCTACGCCCACTTCGCTGATCACTAAATTTAAATCACTGTTTATTCTTTATATCACATTTAGGGCTTTGTAGCATAATTAAAATTTCCTTTTAAGGTCAAAAAGTCAAAAAAACATATTACAAATAAAATAAAATAAAATATTTCTTCGGTTTTGCACTCGTTTTGCAACAATGCTGTACGGTCTTATGTGAATGATTCTCAAGAATGAATCAACAATTGTTTACAAATTTAATGGATTATGTATGGGAAATAAGTACACTGTAATTTAAAAATTTCAGCTGTTAGAACTTCAGAACTGATAATTTTTAAAAAGTTATTCATGATTCTTTTATTTTAGATTGTTTTATGTTTAATATCAGACTCTTATTTTAAGATAAAAGAAATCGAATGATATCGCGTTGTGAAACTTTGCAACGTAATATCTTTAAATCTAATAACTTGATGTAATAGTGTCCGCACAAAAAAAATGAACAGTTTTTAGAGCTCTTTTAAAAAAGTGTAACATCTGTGCAGTATCTTTTTAAAAAATTCATCGGTTTTTACTTTAAAAATGGCCGACTTTTATCACCAAAATAGTTAAACACTTCAAGGCACAGTGGTCGGTACAGCAATGGGGCGACTGGATATTCCCATACAGTTCTCCACATCCATTGTTCATTTCGTGTATAAAAATTACAAAGGTATATGTTTCTTACTAGAGAATGAGTCATGGTGTAACTGTAACTTAAGACTAAATGTGTAAATGTTACTTTGAACAATGGTGAAATAAAGCTTTATAGAATTTTTTACGGCTTCAGACAAATTGTTTAATATTATAGATTAAATGCCACTGTTGCCTTTTCTCCTAAACTTTAAGGAATCATTGGTTGATATTCGAGCGTTATAAATAAATCCTTGTCGAATCATGTTCTTAGACTGACTAAAAATATGATTCGACAAGAATATATTTAACATTTTGCATAGGAATTATTGCTAGCGCTTGAATAATTTTGCTGCCGACTGTAACTATTAATGTGTAATGTTACTTGGAACAACGATGAAATGAAGCTTTGTAGGATTATTTATCATTACAGGCAAATTGATTATGAATAAAGATTAACTATCACTGTAGTCTCCCCCCCCACCCCCCAAAAAAAAAAAATCTTGATGAATCAATGATTAATACCGTCATACAGCAACTGTATTTTACATTCACGCTCGATATTTCCTTTGTCCCCTTCTTGTATGTCCTAAATATCAAAATACAGTATTCTACTTAGACTATAACTCGTGTCATGTTTGTAACTGAAATAAATCAAATTTTTTACTAAAGTATTTCTAGAAACATTGGGTGAAATAATATTTTAATATGTAAAAGGGTTACCTTTAATCATAGTGATAAGCTTAGCATCTACAGAATACCTTCCCCTTTTTTCCTAAGGTATTACAACACTTGTGCGACATAAAACCCAACCGACCAACCAACCAACGTTAAGCTATTAAGGAAACTGTGGTTGATGTCGTAGTGGGGCACCTGTGTTTTACAGTCCCGCTAGGTGCTTCCATTGTCCCATTGGTGTATGTCCACAATGTGTTTAACATTGTGGTCAATCGGTGAGTTTCAGTGTTGCTTCGTGGTTTCATTGTTATTCATCTGCTTTGAAATATTGCTTTTTTGGATCCATATGGCTCCTGTTCTGGTCTTGGCAGGCTGGGAGAATGTTGCCGGCGTGAAACTAGTTTAACCCCACAGGCAAATCACAAGTCTTGCCGCCTGTCTCCTTCCTACGTAACTTAAGTTTCTTAAATTGTTTTTTCATAAATTTTGATATAGTTTGGGGATTTAAGTTGGGATTTGTTGTGATGGTTTGTTGATTCGTTTGTTTTGCAGGTTGTTAATTAGTGGATCTGGTTTTTTGGGCTTTGTGTATTTCATCCACTGATAAAAAAATTTTTTTTTTTTTCATTTTTCTGGACTTCTCGGGGAGATTTTTAATCTTGTTGGTCATTGGTGTTTCAGTGGTCTTGTGTCTGTTGCTTGGTTTCTACTATGCTTAATGGATCATCATTATATATATATATATATATATATATTCCATGTTAAAAATGAAAAAATCGATTTCTTTATTTCAAATAATCATAGATCTATGATTCAATCATTCATTTTAAAGGTATTGGAGAGTTCTTTTAAAAGATAATTAAGTAAGTGAAATTTTACACCCTTAGAGTGTTACTTTCCCCCCAGGGAAGAAAGCGATGCTTCTTCATATGCAAAAACATTTTCCTGGTTAATTATTACTATTATATATATATATATATTTAATTTCACGTTCAAAAGTTTAAAACAATCCTTATTGTGTAGGAAATTTTGTCCTATACTGCCATATTAAAAATTATGAATAAATGAAATGACACCGCCACCTTTTGCGCAACCTATCCTCAAATGTAATCCGCACCAGTTTAAGTCAAAATCCAACTAAATATCTAGTTTGGTTACATTCCGTTCATTGGTTCGTGAGATACAGAGTTCACAAAATTTTCGTAATGCACAGACGGATATTTCCTACAAATGGCTAAATCATCTTCAGGACATTATGAAACGAGTAAAGGTATTGGAAATCGGAGAACGAAAAATTTCACGGATCCAATACTTTCTTTTCGTGAAAAAAAAAAAAAAAAATAAATAAATAAATCAACGTAAAGTTTTTTTTTTTTTTTTTTTTTTTTTTTTTCCCCTGAATCAGGTTTTTCTTTTCTACTGTTGAAACCAACAGCAGTCACTGAATTCTAATCCTACCAAATGAATAGCGTACGTATTCAATTTTCTTTCACTTGCGTTCAAGATCTCCCTGCATTAGCTTACATTCAAGTTCTCTTGTCTCTCTTTAACTCTTGCTATCAGCTCTTTACGTTAAGAGGGGACAATACCTAATCTCGCCGGCAGCCTTCGCCCATGTTATTCTATGGGAAAATTTGTTGCTACAATTACACATTACCTGATGAATATTTTTAAATCCTGTTTTCGCAATCAGAAAATTCATAACCGTTAAATGAGTACTCATTTTTGAAAAATTCATTTTTTTTTAATTTTTACATTTTAATTTTGAGTTCAAAAATGCGATTTTTCACAAAATGCATTTTTCTCATTTTCTAATCGCAAAATGAAATACTAAAATTTAAAAAAATCAATTTTTGGAAAACAAGTACTAATTTAACGCTTATGAATTTTCTAAATGTGAAAACAGAATTGAAAAATATTCATTAGGTAATGAGTAATTATGTAAACAAATTTTCCCATAGAATAACATGGGCGAAGGCTGCCGGCGAGATTAGGTATACGCAATGTTAGTGATAGATTTTACCTGTCGTCTTTTCTTGCCTTTTGCTCAGATTCAGGAGTACTGTAATTATTTTCTTTTTCAACTTCTCCTTCTGCACCACCTGCCCAGTATCGACTTGGGCCACTCAGGGAAGGTGCTGTTTACTCGCATTGGGGTCACAAGTAATCCCTGCGTCTTCTTGCATGCCTCTTGTCACGTTTTGAGAGATGCTTCAGCAAAACCATTTCTTAAGGTACTGCATTATAGGTTACAGTGCATAATTTCCCTGTCAGGTATTCTCAGTTCTAATCCATGAATACCGAAGTACTTTGGAATTCTGGGGGAAGAGTCCTAATGCTGCACTGATGTTCACGAGCAACTTCTCTCTTCAGGTCAATAAATAAACGAATAAATTGTTAATGAAACACATGTCAATTCAAATAAAATAAGCAAATTATTCAAATAAAGTGAATTTTTACATTTTTCATTTTAAACCCATAAAATATATTTTAATACATATGATAAAAGTCATACACATTGTATTCTAGCAAAACATTCTAACAACAATAAAGCACAAACGTTTATTCTGTATAAATTTTTTAATTATTCTTTAGTTTGGGCAAAGTTTTAGAAAAAAAAATCACTAATATCAGTTTCAGATATTTAATTTTTTTCCTTTCAAAGCCTTGAAAAAATATTTAATGTTAAATTGTCTGAACGATTGCTACTGAAACAGATTCAGACTTTTGAGCTAAGAATAATGTATAAAAATAGTTTTACCTTTATTATTGATCAGAATAGAATTTTCATTTTTCCTTTCAAAATCTAACCAAACGTCCTTAACTTACGCGCTTGACATTTATACTCCTTAGATTAAGAAAAGTTGCACTTAAAAATGTCCAATGCACAGACATACGAGAAAATCGAAAAATGGCTATTTCTTGTACTGCGATCCCTTAAGTATGTATTTTCGAAGAATATTGATTTCCTGCCCAGTAGAAATCTTTTTCCTATAACACTGGAATAGAAAATTGAGATATTTTTGTTAACTTCAACTCATGGTCCTTTCCAATCAATACTAAAGAAAACATACTTCATTCTAAAATTTTCCTTTCTTTAAAGAAAAAAATTGACGTACATCTTTAAAAATTTTTAAATACGTTTTAGAATAAAAATTGCTGGCATTCTATTTTCTAACTTACTATTAATTTTTTTCTCGATATTGACGTTGACGATGACAAAGTTTTATACTTCCAGTACTTTTATGCATTAATAATATGCGACCTAAACTTCTCCGAAAAATGAAAATTATCTTTACCTACATTGTAAAACACTTTAACAGAAAAACTACTGTAAATTAATTCTCTCAAGTATTGTTCAAAATTACATAGAAAAATAAACTGGTATAATAAAAAAAATATGAAATTTTTTATGGCTAATATTGTTTTAATTTAACATTAGTTATTTTTAATGTTTTATTAATGATTTTTATTTATTTATTTTATTTTAATTTATTTTTTTCTGGAGTAGAAATATCAATTTTTAATTTTTATTGAGAATTAAAACAAGTAAGAAAAATAAAAATTGAGCATGAAAATGGAGAATTTCGATTATACACAGTCCAGTCACATTAATGTGACCACCACCTACTTTCCATGTCAGAGTTAAATAACCAATCACAGAAGGCAGGTGGCAGCACAGTGCAGTTGAGCGTATATAAAGGGTGTGTGAGGGCTTCGGAAAACATTTCAATCGTTGGCGTAATGCAGAAACGAAGCGATTTATCCGACTTCCAAAAGGGCATGATCATTGGCTTTCGGGCCAAGGGTGGAAGCATTTCCGAAACGGCTGAGTTTGTGAACTGTTCGCGTGCCGCCGTGGTAAAAGTGTACCGTGCATGGCAAAATGGGACTGTCCAAAATCAGCGACGTGGCAAATGTGGTGCACCACGGGCCATAGATGACAGAGGCGAACGACGGTTGCGGAGATGCGTTCGGGCAGATAGACGGGCTACCGTTGAGCAACTGACCACCAAAATGAACCAAGGGGCTACCAAAAGTGTCTCCCAAACTACTATTCAGCGAACATTGCTGCGTCTGGGCCTCCGAAGCAGACGCCTGGTTCGTGCACCTATGCTGACTGCTGTTCATCGACGGCGAAGGCTAGAATTTGCACGCCAGTACAGCAGCTGGACGTCCACTGAGTGGCGACAGGTTGCGTTTTCGGATGAATCGCGTTTTATGCTCCATCGGACAGATGGACGTTGGCGTATAAGGCGTGAAACCTCTGAAAGGAACCACCCTGCAACCATTGCCGGAACGGTCCAAGCTGGAGGCGGGAGCATTATGGTCTGGGGAATGTTTTCCTGGCATTCTCTAGGTTCACTGATCATTGTGGAAGGCACAATGGATCAATACAAGTACGCATCTGTCCTTGCGGACCATGTTCACCCCTACATGCGCATTGTTTTTCCTCAGGATGATGGCATCTTCCAGCAGGACAATGCGAGGTGCCATACAGCTGCCAGTGTACGTGCATGGTTCGAAGAGCACCAGGATGAGTTTACCGTCCTCCCCTGGCCACCAAACTCACCTGACTTAAACCCAATCGAGCATCTGTGGGACCATCTCGATCGAGTTGTTCGCGCCATGGATCCTCAACCGCGTAATCTAGCGCAGCTGGCCACGGCATTAGAGTCGGCATGGCTCAACATCCCAGAGAACACCTTCAGGGACCTATGTGACTCTCTTCCTGCACGTCTCGCAGCAGTCCGCTCTGCGAAAGGTGGTTATTCCGGCTTTTGACAAGTGGTCACATTAATGTGACTGGACTGTGTATTTTTTTAACTGAAAACTTTTGCAAATTTTCAGTGACTTTGTATAAACATTTCAGTAAATTTACAGAGATATTTTAAAGTGTAGGCTAAGCATTTTTCTAATACATTTATAATAATCTGGTAACATGATTATTATTTAAATTAAATAATACTAAAAATATAATCTTATTACTAAAAATCTTTATGTTCGATTAAAAAAATTTTCCATGTGTGTTTATATTTTTATTCATACTTAATTTTTTTTATTTACATCATCGTTTGATTGCTTGTAGTATATATGTTTTGTTTTATGGTTTTTATATAGAGTTCATAATTTATTAACTCACGCGAGACCATTAATAATTTCAAAGATTATATGTGTTGATTCAATAAATAAAGATATTAGATGCATTATTTATGTTATTAAAAATACATAATACATGAGAAAATACATAAATACTAAAGAAACTTAGATTTTACCAAAGAATTACAAAAATAGTCTTATGGCCATAAATAAAAATCTCTATCATAAATATTTTCATAGAGATACTGGTAATATATATGAATCTGTAGTCTAATGATATGAATAAAGCATTATTTTTAAATAATTCATTTCAATTACATTTAAATAATTCATTTAGATTACAGTGTTTTAATTTATTGTGTTGTCTATTACACTGTTAAAAATAATAGTTCAGTGTTTTTTCCTAAAAAATATCAAATTAGAAAAGTTTAGCTGCAACCAACGTTTTATGAACTTTGGTGCTCTCTGTTTCACCGTTTTAGTGGTGCTATTTGAATAGTAATAGTAATATACGTAAGCACCACTTTACGGAGCTTATTATTTACATAGCACCTAAAATGGTAAAACACAGAGCACCTAATTTCTTAAAATGTTGGTTGCAGCTAAGTTTTTCTAATTTGCACCTTTTTTAGGGTGAAACATTGAATTATTACTTTTAACAGAGTATAACAGTTTCATTCGTTACAAAATAACAGTTCAACATTTCGCCAAAAGAATAGGGATAAATAGGCTAAAGTATGGTGCTAAATAGCTGCAACCAATATTCTAGTGCTTAATTTCACCATTTTAGTGGAGCTTACTACTGATACGGCATAATTAAAATGGTGAAACATAGCACCAAAATATTGGTTGCAGTTAATTGGTACCATTTTTCTGGTCAAATGTAGGATTTTATTTTTAACAGCGTATTTTGCCGTCAATATTTTCAACATTATGAAAAAGCATACTTTTTCAGTTAGACATTATACTGATATTGAATTTAAAAGAAAGAAAAGGAGAAAACATGAATGTATGAATTGACAGTCTGAAAAGTATTTATTTGACAAAAAAAAAAAAAAAAAAAAAAATCAAATTACAATTACAATTACAATTTTAACGTAAGAGATAATCAAGAGAAAACTGATATAACAATTTTCCAAAGTTTCGAACGTATGAATCATTTGATTAAAAACTATCAAATTTAAAATTTCCTAATTTATTCAAATTAGGAAATTTTGATTAATCAGTATTTTATTATTCTTTACTAAACGCTAAAGAGAAAAGCTATATTTGCAACTTTTGAAAACAACACTAAAATAAATAAGCAAAGTATCAATTACTTATGTCATTTTTCTCCCAAGAAGAAATAATGAAAGTATCGACTTTAAGAGCCTTTTAATATTGAATTATCAAAACTGAAATAATATAATTCTTTTGGAACTTTTAATTAATAAGAATCAACAATTTTCCTTATTAAATTATGTGAATTAATCGACGCGTTCGAAATAAATCATGTAAAGTTTCAAAAATTGTTGCCTCTAGGACTTTTGTTAGCAATTACTCATGGAAAAATGTAGCAGTTGATATCTCAATTAGTTCTAAACCTGTGAACATGCTGTTTAGATATATTTTTTAGTAATAGAATTACGTTAAACATTTTTCCTCTTTTAAGTTTTTGTTAGAAGAATTACTGCGAATTTAAAATTTTCTGCGTAATTTCTTGGTAATAGATTTTTATTTTCCGAGTACAATCATTTTTAAAAATCCTTCTAATTTATTAATTTCTTAAATTAGAACTGTCACTTTCGAGTCATTCTTTTAAGAAATATTTTTCTTTGCAATTTTAAAAATAAGAGGAATAAAAGATCAAATAGATAATTATTATATGATTATAAAAATAAATTTTATTCATAAAAACTAGCGGAATGAAAAGTGTTAGTTTCTTATTTTTTACATATGAAATGGATATTATTATCTTATTTAATGTTTACCATGTAATTTTTTATGTCTCAGATATTTAAGAATGGTTTTTAATTTAAGAATGGCACAAACTAAGGACTTTTTTAACTGTACGGATTCAGAAATTTTTGGTCCGTTTAACTAATTACAAAAGGTATTTACATATATTTATGTAGGTTTTGACTTTCACTATGAATTCCTAAATGAAAATATATCAGGAATATATTAGGAATAAGGTTTAATTAACACAAGAATTGTTAAAAATATTCTTTATATGCTGTATGAAAAAAATTTATATAATTTTATATCCATAAGAATTTATCCATAATTTAAAATATTATATTTTTGCGATTTATTTAAACAAAAACATTTATTCAATTTCTAATTAAAGTTACAAATAAATATTTGAGTAAAAAACAGAACATTTTTTTAATTAAAAGCTTTGTATTCTGAAGCCCTAAAATGCATAAAATAAAAATTTATTGTGGCAAAGACATTCCATAAAGAAATGAAAGTTTTAACACTAAGGAAATTTTAGAGAGAAATATAGATAACTCACTTTTGCAAGTGATGAATCTTTTTAAATATTCAAAATATTTTAAAAAACATTCGAGACTAATATTCATAGTTGTTAGTTTTTGTATAATTATTCATTAAGCCATAAATTTCAAAAGTCTCGAATGCTTTTTAAAATATTTTGAATATTTAAAAAGATTCATCTTTTGCAAAAGTGAGTTATCTATATTTTTTCTAAAATTTCCTTAGTGTTAAAACTTTCATTTCTTTATAGAATATCTTTACCATAATAAATTTTTATTTTATGCATGTTAGGGCTTCACAATAAAAAGCTTCTATTTTTAAAAAATGATTTTTTTTACTTAAATATTTATTTTGTGTTTTTTAGTTATAAAAATACCTTCTTAAAAACAAATCAGAATTTCTTAGGATACTGTGCAGACAACTAAAGGTTTTCTTTCATTAACTGACATCTTTTCTTTTAACTATCTGCGAAAAAAGGGACATCGGCATTCGAGGACCGAACCAACGACCATCGCGTTATCAGCATGATAAACGCTCTAACCAGAAGTCAAAGAACAGTCAAGAAAAGCCATAGATCATGTTAGAAAATCTAACAAATGAAAAAAAAATTGTTCTTGAATGCTTTTTAAAATATTTAAAATATGACGTTCTAATCAACTGGGCCAATGATCGACACTAAATTATGCTTACATTTACTTTAAAGTGGAAGCACCTTGTTTTTCAGCGTGATACGAAGACGTGATGACAAAATCCAATTTCAATGTAAAGCTTCTAATACAGAACTCCTAAAAGAAATTATTTAGTTATTTATTTTTACTTAAATTTTTATTTTGTGCTTTTTAATAACCAGATAAAAAGCTGTTTAAAAAACTCTTTAAAAATTCTTAGGATACTGTGTAGTCAACGAAGAATTTTCTTTTATCAGTTGACAGCTTTTCTATTATTTGTCTGCAAAAATCAACACGCCGGACATCGAACTCTCGACCATCGCGTTATTAACATGACGCTCTAATCAACTAAGCCAACGAGCGACAAGCAGAGACGCTTATATTTACTTTAATATATTTATTTTAATATAAATTTACTTTAAAATGGAGGTGCCTTATTTATAAGCGTGACATGCAGGTGCGCTGACAAAGTCCAATTTTCTATAAAAAGCTTCTAAAAATTTATTTATTTATTTTTACTTAATTTTTTATTTTGTGCTTTTTACTAGATAAAAATCTATTTAAAAAACTCTTAAAAAATTATTAGGATACTGTGTGCACAACGAAATAGTTCCTTTTATCAAGTGACAACTTTTCTATTAATTATTTGGAAAAATTAACACCTCGACCCGGCAAGGATCGAATACACGACTCTTGCGTGTTCAACATGACGCTCTAAACATTTTTTTTTTTTTTTTCCTTAAGTGGAAGCGTCTTGTTTTTTAGTGTGACAGAAAACACGATGACAAATCCAATTTCATATATGAACCGCTTTATTTTAAAAGGGGACTTCTACCATTTTATCGAATTTCGCTTTTTCCCCTTTTTCAGTAAAAGGGACATAGATCTATTATTTAATGAAGAAACGAGACTTTTTGGCTTATAAGTATGTCTACAGGGACGCTTTAAAAGTTGCGTTTTATTTTAAAAGGGGACTTCTGCAGCACTCTTTCATGCCCTGTGATAGGGATTTTTCTGTTATTAGAAGGATTATTAGAAAAACTCAAAGTATTTATACAATGGATGAATATGATGACTTGTTAAAAAAGGTTTCGAAAAAATTGCAGAAATTTACAATTGTCCAACCTACACATCGTGATGTTTTGGATTTTAACAGCTGATATCGAGAATTTTTTATCAGAAAATGTTTCTGTTACAATATCAACATATCACTATCTGAAATGTAAGATTCTAACCCTGCGATACTTGCCACCAAAACTTTATTGTGGGTTTAACTCAGCACAAATTTAGATTATGAAACACGCAAAAAAACTTGTCTTTGCCTGGTAAAGGGAATGTTTCTTGAAGACCCATACTGAAAAGTAAAGTAGACGATATAAAAAAAAACTCTTAAATTCATTCCTCAGGATCATCTGGCTGTTTGTGATACAATTATTACGGAATATACAATTATTACGGTTGAAAGTGAAATTGATTTGTAAATTACACATGCTGGTGAATTTACCTTTGTATTTAATTACTTTCTTACGTATTCGCAATTTATTTGGAATATTTGATATAAGATAATTCATTACACTTTATTTTTTTCATTTTTTCCTTAAAAATTAAATGACATTTCTGCATTTTATTTTAAAAGGGGACTTCTGCTGCATAAATAATTTCTTTTTTTGAAAAAAGTATTGACCACAAATTTGGTTTTTATACATTAAAATATGTATATCAATGAGTACTATTAGCTGGCAAAAATTTGTACATCAAGATAAATTAAACCAGAAATTAGGAAGTTTTTTGACTCTCCTGTAAAATTACAAAAACGGCAGAAGTCCCCTTTTAAAATAAAGCGGTTCATATATATATATATATATAAAGCTTCTAAAAATATTTATTTATGTATTTTTTACTTAAAACTTTTTAATTTGTGCTTTTTTAATATCTAAAATATTTTGCGTTTTCTAATATCTGAAAAAAACTTCTTCAAAAAACTCTTCAAAATTCTTAGATACTGTGTAGTCAACGAAAAATTTTCTTTTATCAATTGACACCTTTTCTACTAATTATCTGCAAAAATCAACACGCCGGATCTTTGGGGATCGAACTCTTAACTACCGCGTTATTAACGAAACGCTCTAACCACCCAAGCCATTGAGCGACAAACGGAGTAGCTTATATTTACTTTAAAATTGTGACGCGTTGTTTATTAGCGTGATACGAAGACATGATGACAAAGTCAATTTGACATAAAAAGCTTCTAAAAACGGTGTTTTAATATTTGCAAAGGTAAATGTATTACACAATGAGCAAAAACAGAAAAATGCTTAAATTTAAATTTAACTGGCAAAAACTGGGGGGGGGGGGGACTACTACCCACTTCATTCTTTTTTTCTTTTAGTTTTTTCTTTGCAAAATGTAACACTACTTACTTCCTTAAATAATAAAAAGTTCGAAATGAAATGAGTTCAATATTAGAAAAAGTTCGAGTTTTCTTAAAATCAATAGCTACAAAATCAATTTTCTCAAAATCAATAACTACAGATTGTCTGAAAGCATAATTGCTCAAATTCTGTCACATTTTTACGGAAACGGTAAGCTATCTTCATCAATTTTTCTATCATAAATGAAAAAATATTTTGACCTCTAGCGCAGTTTTATGTCTGCTATAATTAAACTAAATTAGCCTTCAGCCAATTTCTATTGAAATAAACTGATATAAATTTTGCTATTTTGACTTATAAATATAATTACTAGAAAAAGACAAAAATTTATGATTCAGAAAATTTATTTTTCCTTCAGGAATTTTACACTATAGTATTATAGTACTATAGTATAGTAATTATTAGATAATCCTAAAGCAATGCAAAAGTCCTTATGAGGAAAAGTTTATTATACATGTAAATTTTATTTGCAATATTTTTTTTTAAATTTGTGACATTATTTCCTATAATTTTCAGGCATAATGCAGACAATTAATTTTAAAAGTTTCAGTAATTTTTTAGTCTGAAACGAAAATATTTTATAAAATATGATTATACTTGTAACATATAATAATATAGTAACAAAAGCTTGATTTAGAAAGGTTTTTCTAAGAACGTCCTTGGGGGAAAAAAAGGGGGGGGTAAATGATGATGCTACCCATGCATATATATCTATTTATTAACTTTTTTGTGTGGAATCTTAACGTTAAAGCATGTAAAAAATGGCAAAAACATTATTATCTGGTCTTTGTTATATATTATTACTAGATCTTCTTTATTTCATTATTGTCACCGCTTAATATTATGGTGTATTTTTCAAAAATATTGTTTCGTACGTTTTTTTCATAACAGTAGATCATTCATATATATACAAAAAAAAAAAAAAAAAAAAAAAAAAACTTTAAATGAATAAACTTTGTGCCAAAGGAACTAGTTTATTTAACCATATTTACAAAATTATTTCTATATCTCATAGATTATGATTCATAATTGTTCATTAAAAATACATTTTTGCGAATTAGCAACGAATCGTCATAACACAGCTCAGGTTTATTTAAAGAGAGGGAGAGAGAAACATTCACTGTTAAAAAAATTTGTCTTAGGTTGAACCACTGTAGCTGCAACCATGCGATGGTGAAACCTTATACCATCATTTAACGCTTCGTTAAACCTTCGTTATTGCTTGGTACTGCAATAGCTACATCCATAAGCTCGAGAAATCTTTTTCCATAATTTGGTGCTTTTTTTTCAACAAGAAGCACTAAATTATGGCAGAAGGTTTCACCATCCCACGGTTGCAGCTACAGTTGTACCAAGTTTTGGTTGAACCTAGCAAGTTGAAGCTACTGTAGTACCAACATTTGGTTCAACCTTGAACTGAAATTTTTAACAGTGATTCGGTGTGTTCCATTAAATAGTCCTTGAATAGTTTTGTCAAATTTTTAATTCGCATTGATGCATTTTGTATATTCATGTTTATCAGAAAGGTTTTAAAATATTTAATAAAAACCATAACTTTTCTTATTGTAAGTTATTTTTTTTTCCCTTACTTATTTTTATTTATTTATTTATTTATTTTGCAGAATTTCTTTCCTTGCTGCTAACTTCAGCTGTTTTTTACATAGATTTTTAAAAATAAGCAGTTGAAATGGTTTTAAGCAGTCGAAATGTTTAGTTAATATGTATAATAACTACCTGAGAGAATAAAAATAATGTAACATCATAATTAATCTTTATTCTTTTGAAGGAAATATACTGTCGTTTAATAAACAGTTGTATTACATTCAGGATTATTTAATGCTGAAAAAGTACACCTAACGTTGCTTTACAATGTTAAATATATTAGAGTCTTCTTAAAGATTACAATTAACGTACACTATTGATAATTTCAACAGAAAAACTGCTGGAAATTACTTAGCTTAACACTTATGTAAATTTGCAGAGAAAAGTATGCACGCATGTTAAAAATTCTGCTTTAAATATAGATTTTAATGTCTAATATTAATTTAATGAATTACTGGCAGAAGTGTATCAGCGTTTTACAACGCTTTTTCTGTAGTAGAAATTAACCGTGTTTAGTTTTTATTGAGAAATAAAAGAATTAAAAAATAAAAATATAGAAAAAAGAGATTGGAAATTTCGATTATTTATTTTTAACTGAAAAATAATAATATAAATTTACGGAAACTCTGAATAAATATTTTAGAAAATTCACAAAACGTTTTACAATATTTTACTACTTGATTCTAAACGTTAGAAAAATCATTTAGTAAAATGAAAAATAAATACATCTTTCGAGTTTTAAGACATTCTGCAGAATTATGGTAGGAAAATTGGTACACATTGTTTCAACTCATTTCTGAGTTTTTGTATCCATAACATATATTATTGAAAGCCTAAAATTTCTATTCAAACTTCTGTCCGAATTAAAAAAATAAATAAATAAAAATAAACTAACTATAATTAATTTAATTGCCTGCTAAAGAATATTTATTAGAAAAGTATTGTTTAGTTGTAATTATTTAAATAAATATTTAGGAATTTCAAATAATTTTAATGCACACCTTACCGCAAAGTTGATATTAAAACTCTTTGTAATGTTGGATACTGCGACATATCTTATAAATGGCTTTAGTATGCACTTTTGGCAGAACAATTAATTTTTAAATATCGCTCACAAATACACAGCTAACTCTGACGACAACGTTATGTAATTTGAGTGGATGATATAAAAATTTTAAAATAAAAAGGTAAACTTTTCAAAAGATAGACATTTTCGCCGGGCTTTAATAACCTCACTGTAAAAAATATGTCCTATTTGCTGCCAAGAATTCTCTTTAATTTGAGAAAATGCGCGTAATTTACGAAAAAATTACATTGTCAGAACGTATTTTCTCAAATTACAGAGAATTTCTGGCAGCAAATAGGACATATTGTTTACAGTGCTATGCCATCTTTTTAACTACTTAATTTCTCAGAGACAAAATACAGTTCCTTCCCGAAAAATATGAGAGAAATAAATACTATTTTAAAAACGAAAATTAATGGTTTAGTTTATTAACAGATTCATATTTCTTTAAAAACAGAATATATTTTTATAGAAGTATCAGTGAAACAAACAAGCAGCAAAACAATCAAACTTTTAAACGATAATATATTTTACACCGAAAATGGTAAATGTAAATCATTTAAAACAAAACAAATTATTAAAATGCATAAAATTAAATAATTGAGCGGGTACATAATAAAATATTTTCACATTTCAACTATGAAATCTCACACAATAAATTACCAAAAGAATTTCCCCTATTTTATGATCTGAACATGAATTTATGAGGAACTTATAAATTTATGTTGCGATCTTATGCTGCAATAAGAATTTATTGTAATATAAAAAAGTAAAGTAGAATGGAAATCAACTTTAGCTTGAAATACTCTGCTTTAAGTTCTTAAAACTCGCTAAAGTCCCTTAATATTTACTTAAACTCATACAGTATAAGCATACTTGCCAACATCCTAATTAATATTCCGTAGTGTTGTTAGCTCCGCCCTCTTTTTCACACCAGTAAATTTTTAGAGTAATATTCTCCAAATGCAATTACGATTCAATAAGAAGAAAAATACTCCCAAAAAATACTGGTGTGAGAAAGAAGGCGGGGTTAACAATACTACGGAATATTAATTAGTATGTTGGCAAGTATGAGTATAAGACATATTGTATGTTTGCTTTTTAATTGTTTTTAAAATTCTAAATATTGTGCGTGCAACATAATACTAAAATATATTAGAAATATATTTTAATCGATAGATATTATAAAGAAGATAAAATGAAAATAGAAATGTAAAAATAAACATGGACTCAAAAACTCATGCTTAAAATAATGATGACTTAAAAGTCTGTGAGAATCATTTAGAAATGTAATGATATTATAAACCAATGTTATTAAGGATTATCATAAATATAGTTTAATTATAAGTAACAATTTTAACAATTTGTTTTACTGATAATAAAATAGGAAGCGAAACGGGCTTTTTTTAATATCTTGCATTATATTTATTAAAAAAATTAATAAAAAAAAATAGCAAGAAATTTATTTTTATTTTTGTAACTTAGCAATTAAAGTTATAATTGTTTTTAAAGTGGAACAATTTCCTTTCTAAACTAAACTACTTTTTACATTAACTATTAGTTAAATAAATTGTATAAGAATTTAGTTATTAAAAAATGAAATGGTGTTAAACACCCTGATAATTAAGTTTCACGAATATCTAAATCAAAGAACTGCAAATGAATCATTATATTTCTTAGAAAATTTTAAAATTAACAATAAAACTCAAATCTTTATTTAATTATTTATTTTCAAGTTAACCATAGTGATTGTATTGCTATATTTGACCTATTTTATGCTTATGTTCCATACAAAGAATGATAATTTAAGTTTTTAATTCTATAATAATACGTTTTAAGAACAGCATCATAAGAGTGATTATTTTTCAGAACAGCGAGTTGAATATGAACTTAACTAAAGATAAATTTCTCATTAATTATTTGCAGAGCAGACACCCAAACAGTCACTGAAAACTTTCAACTATTTAATTATTTTCGGATTATAGTTAAATATGGAATACCATATAAAATAAGTTTTTTTTTTTTTTTTTTTTTTTTTTTTCAAAATTACTGTAATTTTAAAATATAACTCAAGTTAAAGAAAAAGTCAGAATTGAAAATAAATAAATAAATAAATAAAATAAGAATATTTTTAAAAAAATCTTAAAAATCATTAAAGATAAAAACTAGATAATTAAGTGTACGTATCGATCATGATTTCATACGTTTGAAATATGAATAATCATAATAAGAAATTCTCTATATTATATAGTTAAGACAAACTTGAAATCAAAACTAGCTACTTTTAATACAATCGCGAATCCATTATTATTATTATTATTATTATTGCATAAAATTTTCTAAACATTTATCCAAAGAATAAGAAAAATACTCGTATTTATTTTAAGAAAAATACTCGTATTTATTTTTTTCTATAAACATAATGGGGTTTTTAGAAATTTGCGTCAAAGCTAATAAAGTAAATCAATTTTCGGATCATGAAAATAACAAAAATATGACAAATCGAGTATCAAATTTACAAAGAAAAAACAAACTTTTATCATAAATACTGTGACAAAATACCTATAAAAGTATTATTTTGAAATCAAAATTCTTTTTTAATTTTACCAGAAGTATCCACGTTGACAAGCATAGAAGATGAAAATTTAACTAAACGTTTTAAAATATCTAAATTTTCGATACATAAAATTTCTAGATTGACCTATTTTCTTTCTTTTCTTTTTTTTTTTTTTTTTTTTTTTTTTGTCTGTTTCCCAGAAATAAACTTTTCAACCGTGAAATTACTATATTCTATCTCTTTTAAATTCTTGAACGATAGAAATATATACCACAGTTTCAACAATTCACGAAATTAAAATATTTTGAAATATATTTTCTTTATTTTCAAATTTTTGTGACAAAAAAAGAAGTAAAAATCCTGCGACAGGTGAAAAAAAAATTTATTATTTTTCATTCTATCATGAATAAAAAAAATTTTGCCGTGACAAAAAAATGATAGACGTAATCTTTTAAAAACTATCTAAAGAAGCTCTTCCTTAAAACTTTTTTAGTTAATTCTTTTTCTTTTTTATCTATTTTGCCTGTTTAAAAACTGCTATTTTGCGGTAATGACTTTAAAGCAGGGACGTTCTAATTTTCTTCTGAGGGATTTCCCATTAAATTGGATATAACTTTTTCAATTATCGCAGTTTCTAAAAACGCATCAAAGAAAATTTTTAGAAAGATTAAATTATAAAAAATAGAAAAAATAAAATAAAATAAAAATCATGAGACTGTGATTGTTTTAGAAAGATTTTACTTTTTTTATAGTAAAACTTTTTGATAAAACTTATGAGTAATTTTTTAGTCTCTTCAATGTTTTCTTCTGATTACTATATTTTTAATAAAATAATGTAAAATTCCTAATACCGAGCACCAATCACCTAATTAAAATATTCATTATATTAAGTTCAGTACTTTTTTTTTTTTTTTTTTTTTTTTTTTTGTTACATCGTTAAATCAGATTTTCAAAACTCTTATTTAATAATTGGAATCTTCAAAAAAGCAGAAACAAATAATTTGCGAAAAAATGCGATCAAGTATCTCATTTATATATCTGGGATGTTCATAAAATATCTTCAGAAAGCAATCTTTTAATGACTGCTATTTGCAAATCAGTTGTCTTTTTAACTTCATTTTTGATATATAAAAAAAAAAAAAAAACTTCTGTTAAAGTCATAACGTTCTTAAAATAATTATTTTATGAGAGTATAATGTTCTTTACTTGATTAAACAACAGTTTTCAAATAATGAATGTCATTGGATTTCTCTTTCAAAAATATTTCATTAATTTACAGAAATAATATAGAGAAGTATTGAAGTATTAAATTATAATTCCAATGCTGGCATTGGAAACAAACTATTAATGATAAAATTTTCATAATTACTATGATTGGGTCTTATACTTCGATTTTTACCTCTGAAAATTTTTTAAGCGTCTTTGAATTTAAGAGGGTCTTTCTAAATGTCATACTAGGAACCAAACAACTTAGCAACAAACAAACAAAAAAAAATTATGAGTTTCATTATAAGAATTATAAAATTTATTTGATCACATTTGACGTATCATTTGTTTTTGTTTAGATATTTCTTTTCCCTGTAAAGTATTGTAATAACAAAATGTACAGATATTAGAAGAATAAAATCAAATGAATTTAATTTTTTTCATCATGTTAAATTATTAAACATTATTCAACCGTAAAAGTATCAAGCAAATAAAAGTTACATTAAAATTTCAGTTTACAAATATATGAACCGTATCTTAAATTCAAAAAAATAACATGTAAAAAAAAAAATGTAAAAAAGTGACTTTTTAGGGGGAAAAAAAGGAAACCTGAAACAGAATAAAAAACCTGAAATGAGAAATAATAATTGTAAAAAGAAATTGGCTCAAATATTTTAAAGTGGTTTTATTTTAAAACAAATAATAGGTAAATTCTTTCTTTTTATAAAGAACGTGTTCGAAAACTTTGACCTCGGCTTGAATTCCTTAAACTTTAATAAACATATTTTGTAAATGAAAAGTATGCTTAAGAAAAAGGTACACAATTTTAAATATCAATTAAACCTTTTGGGGAAATAAATTTCAAGAATTTAAAAATGTGAAGTTAAACACAATCACTATAAAAAAATAAATAAATAAATGAAAATTTCACTGAGTGAAAGTGTCTCATATACGAATACATTGTGTGCAAAATTTCATTTTCTAGTGTTACAATAATTAAGCATCAAGAAATGTAACTTTCTTATATCATACGGTGATTTATATACATTTTCTCCAAAATACGTTTTCTTTCTTTCTTAAGCGTGAATATCAATTCTTTATTTTAGCTTTTAAGATTCTTTTTTTTTTTTTTTTTTTTTTTGTGTGTGTGTGTGTGTGTGTGTGTGTGTGTGTGACTTCACTCAATTTTCTGACCATTTTATAAAGATTTGCCGTTTAAAAAAAATGAATCAGTGAATAATTATGTAAATAAACAAAATTTCAAATTATAATAGGGTATTTTAGCATTTCTCTTCAAATCCGTATGTCCGTACAGTTTACCACAATGTATCAAATTTCTTTTGCTCGTCTCTCATACACTCGTTTCTTAAAGTTAAGAAACAATCTGAAAACTGAAGATTACGCAAACAAATTCAATGAAATTCGGTGATAATATTTTTTATACCATGTGTAACTTAAAATGCAAGAAAATGTTGAACACAATTTCTGATATCAGCAGGAACATTAAGTATCTTTAACACACAACTTCAATAGAAAAAATAGTTTATAAAGAAATTGGTTCCCCAAACAGAAATACAGATCTGATATCGATGCCTCAGTGTCTCATGCTATTTATGATGGTGTTAATAAGTTACATAGGTTGCAACCACCATTGATTTCTTAAAGCTGTTACACGCTCATGTAGAGTCTAGAAGAGGGGTTGGAAACTACATTCATACGGAGAGCGTCCCTAACATGAAATGAAGTTGCAGCCCGTTTACCACGTGCATGAAATTCAAAACACCGTTCATCTCAAGAGGTGGTACTTCTTTGCTTACGTTGGTATGTCTTGAAGAAATTGAACCAGTAGTTAGAAAATGGTACCACATCTAGCTCAGCACGGAGTGGTTGATAAATAGCCATCTTGCAACATCCTACTGTCGTTGTCACTTCTGATCGTTCTAAAGCTATATAACGCAGTTTTATAGGCAAATTTTGCCTTGAATATTTTTTATAAATTGGCTATCTCGAAACTTTTTAAGAGGAATCAATACCTAATCCCACGGACAGCCGTGGCCAACGTTATTCTATGGGAAAATTTGTTTCTACAATTACTCATTACCTAATGTACGTATATTTTTTAATTCTGTTTTCGCAGTCAGGAAATTCATAACCGTTAAATAAGTACTCATTTTCGAAAATTTGATTTTTTTTTTTTTTTTTTACATCTTAATTTTGAGTTCAAAAATGCGATTTTTCACAAACCGCATTTTTTCATTTTTTATTCGCAAAATGAAATACTTAAAACTAAAAAAATCAATTTTTGGAAAATAAGTATTAATTTAACACTTATGAATTTTCTAAATGTGAAAACAGAATTGAAAAATATTCATTATGTAATGAGTAATTATGGAAGCAAATTTTCCTATAGAATAACATGGGCCACGGCTGTCGGCGAAATTAGGTATTGTCCGCTCTTACTATGCCACCGTTCATAGAATAGTAGTACAGCGCCTAAAATATACAGTGTAGCAAGCACTTATGATCGAATGCCTAAAATACTGCTAAAAAAATTAAGCTTCCCAGATGGCACTGCGATCGAATTTTTGGCTCAAATCGAAGAACTGATTGCCTTTTCCCAGTTTCGTCTGCTCAATCACGTGATTCAAGCACATAATTAACAAACAGGGAGTTTTTCAAGCAATAAACTCGATCGCACTGACCTGTGAGAGGTTTAATTTTTAAGGCATTGACTTCCTGGTCGCTTTCCAGCTATGTATTCTAGGCGCTGTAATAGTAGTTCTTCTCTAGGTTTTACATTTATATAAACGACAGAAGTGAAACTCTATTGCATATTGCAGCTAAATTTATCTTGATTTTATTTTTAACCAAACAAATTTCAATAACTTCGAACTAATTTAGACGATTTATTATGAATTTTCAATCTTTTGCTTAACTTTTGGAAACCAGTATAGGTCAGTTTCATCCTTTTTTAAATAATTTAATATGCTTCAGATTATTAGATGGTACAGGATATATTTGTAAAATATTTTATACTTCCTTCTCAAACAACTATAAGTGCTTCGCATACTATTTCCCATAATAACTTTTTAAAGCAATATAACACGTATCAGTTCTCTTTCAAATAATTTAACAACACTGAAACACATTTCAAATAATTTTAGTTCAAAGACCATAATGTATAAGAATTCTTCTTTGTATCTCTGAAAAACGTATAAGTCCTAACCTCATGAAAATCTATAAAGTCCATGGAACACTGGCCTATAAAGACCTACCCAATTTGATCTCAACTGAATGCAGATTCAGACGCTATCGTGTTTACCAAAACACATGCAAACATACGTAGATCATCCTAAAAAATTGCAAAGATGAATTCGGATACCCTCAAAAACCCTTTAGTATAGATATACTATAATATCATAGTCGAATTTTTTCATAATTACAGTACTTTCCTTTTATAGTATATGTTCGGGAATGAAGACTATAAAAGTACAGGATATTATGTATTGTGAAAATGCTTTTTAATTTTTGTGTTAATAAGTTTTTTCTATAACAAAAGCGTCGTAAAACATTTCTCTAAATGTACTATAAATTTCTAAATTATCTAAAAGCAACTATATGCTACTTTCCTTTTTCGTTTTGTTACAGACAGGGATTTACTTTGTCTTTACTTGACTGTCTATTTCAAATAAATCTCTACATTACACTTATAACTAATAAAAAAAAAAAAAAAAAAAAAAAAAGTTGTTTAAAATCACTAGACTGCTCTAAATGTTATTTGAGCATTTTGCACATAAAACTGAAGTATTTTTATCTGCATTTTATAATCCTTTAATTCAAAGTACCTTTTATTTTAGTTTTAATTTGAATTTTAAAGGAGAAAGAAGGAAAGAACGCGATTAAAGCTATCGACAAAATAAATTAAATAACACAGCATTTAAGTATATTGTTCAGCAACGGCAAATCTCGTTATTCTCTAAAATTAAATGAAATTTTAATTCAATTTTTATCTACAATAATTATCTATTTAAACATTTATTATGGTATTAAATTCTTTTGCTGTTTAATGTTTCCGTGAACTTATTAGAATGCTTTTTGAAGAACTTCATACATGTTTTCACATACGTAATATATTTTGTTGATATATATATATATATATATATATATTTTTTTTTTTTTTTAACTGACCTATGTCGCTGTCGTAGCGGCTAAGGCCTGCACGATGTTGGGTCGTCTTGAGACGGGACTGCATGGATACCCTCGTATCTGGGTCAGTCGATGATGGGGCGCGCTTGCGTGTCACCTGTCTTATCATCAAGTTATGTTTCCAAAATCTCTACTCTATTTTTAAATATTACCATTATAAAATTCAGCCAAAGATATGTAAAGGAAAGAATATTGCAATTTAGAAGACTTTTTCGATTCAGTGAAAAAAAAAAAAAAAAAAACTATCTAGATATCCATTAAGTGTTGCAATCCCAAAATTTAAAAATATTTCTTCTTTTTCTTTTTTCTATTAGTAAGTTCTTTTTTAATTAATTTTATTCTTATATTCATTATTATTATTATTTCGCATACTCATTTTTTATGAGGCATCATATTTTTTACGGGATGCTAAAATTGGCAGCCTCTTGCACTCTTCCCCTCCACACTCACTAAAGGGTTAAAGTTGGAGTAACTTTGAAATTTCAAATAGGAACACCTATTTTTATTGAATTTTTTTTATTAGATGATGCTATAAGGAATAAAAACGAAAGAAAAATATGAAATTTTTTTAAATTCACAAAAATACTCTTTTGTTCAAAAAAATTAAAAATGCATGTTTAATATTTTTTAAAAAGCTTTCCAATGATGATAAACCAGACTTTTTAGGGGCTGGGAAGCGGGCAACCAAAAATAATAATAATTAAAAAATATATATATATTTCAAATTTAGTTGTCACGTGCATGCAACTTAATTTTTATAGCAAATTCTCAAACTGTGCACCTTATCTTGTCTTACAAGGTTCTATTATTTCATAAAATAAAATAATGTCTTTTGTGAGGCTGAATGTTTTGGATTTCATTGATAATCTTTTGAAAAGTTACCAAAAGGAAAGCAGTTCTGGTAACATTTAATTAGAAAGTAATTTAATGGCAGAGAATCAAGGAAACGAGATGGCCACTAATTAAATTCATTCCTTTAACGTCGATTTTTCAGTAAGCATCTATTCACAAATATGCATACCCTTCCTTTTGTTATTTAATTCGCCCCTACATAATTTACTAGCACTCCTGCTAAATTTATACTCTGAATTACAAATCTACGTCTTTTGAATGTATATTCTAAATTAAAATATAAGATTTAAAATTTTTAGTTTCTATTGATTTTATTCTCAAGATTCCTTCAGGCCCGCATATTTATCTGAAAAAATGGAAGATTAATGAAATGTCTAAAGACTATGTGCTGAAATAATTTTTAATTAACAATTTCAGATATTTTCTAACATTATGTGACAAACAATTAACCTAATAAAATATGTTTCAGTTAAAGACTATGTGTTTACTTATTTCCGTTACCTATAAAATTTAAATTACCTTTTTCACATATGCTTATATTTTCAAAAATAGCGAAAGAAAATCCCAGGAAATACATTTTGCAATATGTGCTACATCCAGCACAACCTATACCCTATTATCTGAGAAAACTATGTTAAGAAAATCAGGCAATATTTTTAGATAAAAAATATATGTTCCATAAAAAGGATGTCTCTTGGATTTTCTTGTATTATCCCGTATTACAGAGAGGGGAAAAAAATATTATTCCTCTATCTATTTTTTTAGATCCTAGCGTAGATAATTAGAGTTGTCTCTCTAGATACTTCATTGCTTCGTTTCTTGCTTAAATTATATCTTTCCACAAAAGAGATTATATATACTGTACCAAAATCAAACCTAACTTTGTTTGCTCTCTTTAACTGGAAACATGAAAAAAATCGTCACCAACATTTCATGAGTTAGTATTTTTGTTATTTATATATATATATATATATATATATTTTTTTTTTTTTTTTTTTTTTTTTAATGTAATCTTGTTAGTGAAATTCTTTTACATGATGAAAAGAGGTAAAACATTAAAAAGCTAAAACTTATTTAATAAGATTTTTAATAAATTTAATAATTCTATATACTTAAAATTATTTTAAATGTTTCCATGACTACTTAATACAAAATTTACGAAAAACAGGAGTAAAGACTTTATATGTTTATTCACATTAGTCTTTATAGACTTTCTTTCTATTATATTCACTTAAGTTGAATTTTCGCAACTAATGAAATATGCATTAGTAATTAAAAAATGCATACTTAACCTTTGGATGAATTGCAGTCATATACAGTGGAACCTGTCTAAAGTGACCACCCTCGGGACCGGCAAAAATGGTCACTATACGCAGGTGGTCACTTTATAAAGTCTCTTTAAAATTGGAAAATGGTCACTTTAGTCAAGAAAATAGTCACTTTAGTCAGGTGGTCACTTTACCAAGGTGGTCACTTTTACAGGTTCCACTGTATATATAAAAATAAATAAATAAATAAATAAAATAAAAAATCAATATATTTGCATCAAAACACTTCAAAAATTAAAACGAATTTTTTTTTATATATTATTGTTAGAAATTCGAATGCAAAATGGTAAATCAAAGTTAATTGATCAATTTAATTAATGCATTCGTAACATATTGTTGTTATGATACTGACGTAACTTTTTGTAAGTAAATCGATTGCATATACTTCATATCTTGGTAGTTATCACATCTTTTGGTAATGGACAGAATGGATCATTTAGTGACCCCAAATAAAAATTTAATTTTTTATGTATTTATTAATAATTTTTTTAATAAATTAATTTAATAATTTTTTTTATGTATTTATTTATTTTCTCGGGAAAAGCGATTACTTTAGAATTCGTAAATAATAGTGCAAAACCCAGCTATAAAAAAACTGAAAGCAGTACAATTTTTTAAATAAATATTCGACAAAAAAAGGCATTTGGGTTATTTAATGTGCATACTTATTTAATATACTACTGCCATATAAAATATGCTTATTTTTAAATTTTAGTTTTGATTTCGAAAAACTAATGAAAAAGTTAATATAAATAAATATTATAATAAGTTAAATAATGAAATAAGTTAATATAATAATATAATAAATAAATAAATAATATTTTTATGAAAATAGTAAAAGTTGAAGGAGCTCGAGCGTTAAACTGATAAACTGTAATCGATTAAACAGATTTGAATCTAAAGTAAAAAAGAAATTAAGCATTATCAGATTCAGACGATCTTGTTTTGTCATATGGTCAATGAATTCTTCAACTTTATTACCCCACCAGTGGCCGAGCGGTTCTGGGCTCAAAACTGGTCGATGGGAAGTTCCGAGTTCGATTCCAGGTCGAGCTCGTCTACATAACCGTTCGGAGTTTTCCATGGTTTTCTCCGAAATTCGCTTAAAAACTGGCTAGGACTCCTTAGAAAGGCCACCCTTGGATGGCATTCAGGACCCTATAAGTAGTCATTCGGCCTTAAATCGCACAACAAAAATTTTAACTTTGTTTCTGTAAAATACGATATTTACATTAGAAATAAGAAATAATTAAACTTCTATTTTTCCTATTCTGCTTTTAATTAATTGAATTCAATGAAATTTTTGCTTAAAATGAAATTTATCATTATGATGGGTACATGTCAAAAAATTAGCTGCTTTCATCAAAATCCAACCCGATACAGGTAGATAACATGTTTAAATTTTTTAAACTTTACGACGTAAATAGTGCATATATTTCAAAAGGCAACATGAAAATTATTACTATTATTATTATTATTATTAATTCATACACTTTTATCGTCTTTTTGTCCAGAAGTCAAATTACCAAATTTATAAAGGAAAACTAAACTGAAAAATACTTTTTCATTTTGAGTGCAATAAAGGAACTATTTATGAAAACACGTATATTTGTGTAAGGAGAATAAGTGGGTAGATTCAATTACCACGGCTAAAGAGATTACTTAGTAAGCGAAAAGGAGAAGATAATAAAATATTTACACGGAAACAAACATAAATTAAAACAATGAGATAATTAAAATGCTTTTCCTGAAGCATGTTTGTGCTTTGTTTCTATATGTGTATACTTTCAATCTCTGCAAGAGCTAACTTATTTTAAATCTTTTGATTCTAATTTATGTTCGTTTGTTTATCTAGACGAAAACTGTAATGGGCAGAGCAATAAATTTAATTCTCCACGTCTTACGTGAATATTTATTTAAAGATAGGAAACAGTAGCGCTCTAATTTAATGAATTACAAACATTCAACAGTCATTTTGAGTACAATGATAAGAAATTTGAATGTCTATATTTATCTCGGACTGGTGGAGATGTAAAGATAACAAAAGTGAAATTTCTAAAAGAAATCGTTAAAAGTGTAAAATATGGTATTGTAGTTATTCCTAAATATTATTATGTTTTAATTTGTCGTTTAATGTTTAATATTTTATAAGAGTTGTATTTTAAGATGGAAACTGTGAAATAAAGGAATGAATCCTTTTTCCTTTTTAATTACATTTTGATGCTACAAAATGTTCTGTTTATCATAACTTTTTTAATTACAAGTTAAGCTTAGCTGAAATGTTAAAAATATGTAACTTTCGTTTTTATTTGTTCTCTTATAAGCTTTGGGTTACAAAATACCTCTACCATTTTACTTTAATTGTATATAAATAAATAATTTTAAACAGTCATTATAATATATATATATATATATATATATATATACATACATACTTGATGCGGTTTTTTTATTCTAAAAATATTTTCTAGTTAGTGCGTGTTCATTATTTTTAATCAGTAAAAGAAACGTTTAATTGAACTATTTTTCTTACTTGTACTTAAGATTGCACTTTTTTTTTTTTTTTTTTTTTACATTTTGCTGATAGAACAGTTACTTTAATGGCTATTTTTAACCCGTTAGCAGTCGCTAGTTGGTCGATTTGCCGCCCATCCTTCAGTGTTGCCAGATTTTTTTATTCAATAGCCACCAAAAATTTTTTAAAGTGGCATTTGGTATACATAAAACGCAAATAAAATCGAAGAAACGCCGATCACATCATTTTTTAAAATTATTGGTGACAGTTGAATAAAAAGTGCTCAATCTGTAATAGGTGGCGCTGTCTATAGCGACTACTAACGGGTTAAGATATAATCAGTATTTTGTATTCATTTATAATATTCTTTCTCAAAATTTTAATTTAAATATTATTTTAACGGGTAAATTTAAGAAGTATCATTGTAATACTTTATGAGAAATATCTTGAATACATATTTGCATGAAATTTCTATTTTATTATTCTATAAGTGCTCCATATTCTAAAGACTGTTTAAACAGTTGACATTCTCATCCATTAAAAACTGTTTTATGCATTCGGTTAAAAGAACAAGGTAGAAGCTTTACCCATAACGTTATCTTTATTTTATTTTTTAAATACTTGAAACCGCTGCTTTTCTTACTGTGTATTGTGTTTATCAACGCGTATGTGAATTAGAAGACGATACAAATCAAGAAATATATATTTCGCCAAACCTTTAGCTAACTTTCACTATTTCCATCATTTATATAACGATAAAAATACATAAAGTTAACGATTATTTTAAGTAAACAGGAATTAAGCCGGTCTTGAAGACAACTATGGGTTGAGATGAAGCAATAAAGGTAATGAGTCTTTACGAACAAGAATATTCTTTAATGAAGGAACAATACAAGCAAGAATTGGTTGTTCTCATTGAAGCAAGAATACGAAGAAAGAATTACACTACTATTTCTCTGTTAATGAAGAAATATTCCGCTAATAATAAATAATAAAATCTTAATACATTTCACTAATGAAAAATTAATGAAAATGGGATATTAAGATTAAATTTTTAAACAAATTTTTATTTTTTATCAGATTAAATTTTTTAATTTTTACTTTATTAGCAAATAAATGAAGTAATTATGAGTTATTTAACTAATCGAATTTTTGTTACTATTTTCTTTTCAAAAACAAACTGTTTTGAAAAACAAACTGAAAATTCCCAGCTGTTAAATTGACGGACCTTTCTTAAAAAATTATTTTTTTAATTTTTTATATTTTATTTTGAAGCTGCAAAATACGAATTTTCAATAAGTGAAAATTTTTCATTTTGCAATTTCAAAATAAAATATTAAATATTAAAAAAATACATTTTTAAAAAAGGTCCGTCAGTTTAACAGTTGGAAACTTTCTGAATGTGAAAACAGAATTTAAAAATATGTATTAGTTAATAAGTTATTTGTAAAGAAAATTTCCCCATAGAATAACATTGGCTCGGGCTTCCGGAGACGGTAAGTGAAGAGGGCCGTTAACAGTATATTAGTTATATCTAAACATAACCTAACCGATCTTAGCCAAAGTGGAAACTTAATCCGCGTTATAACTGGACAACTTTTTAATTCAAAAATAATAAATGTTTAAAAAATTAATAAATTCAAAGTCTTAGAATTATATTTTAAAACAATAGATAATTGGCCCTATATTGATATCATTAATATTAAGAAAATTATTCTACTAATAAAAGGTTCTCAATTAAATTCATTTTAGAAATTCATTTGTGGAAAATGGATTGAAAATATTTTAGAGACCCTCTTTTCATGAAGAATTTTCTTCTTGTTTCATACTACATGGTTCTTTAAAGTTAAAACCATTGCTGCAACTTATAAAAGCGGCTACAAAAATATTTCATAAAAAAATTACTTGAAAACTTTTGGATCATCATGTGCCAAAAAAGGAACGGTGTTTACTAATGTTAATAGTTTTTCCTAACACTTCACAATAATTTTTATAGGTCAGTTTGTAGCAAAAATAAGAAGAGAACTCGTAAATATTTAAATCATGTTCTTCAGATGAAATTAAACCTATGATGTAACAAACACGTTCATTTTATTTTAGTTAATTCAGTCTGAAAATAAAAAGCGTGATCGGAATCGAGATTTTCAAAAGTGAATTGCTGATTACTTTGGTCTTTGTTCCATTCAAATCGATATCGAGTCTGTTTGGCTGGAATAGTTATGCTGCTTTTATTAAAAGTTTTCAATTTATTTTACAGCTAATGTATTTCCGGTTTAATCGTAGTTTGTGAAAGATTTCTTCAGACAAAAATGATCTATACAACTCCAAAAGTATAAGAGAAAATTGAACTTATGTTGATCATTAAAATATTTTTAACAAACAGTTATGCATACTTACGAAAAATATTTGCTTTAACTCGAAGAAAAAGAGTTAAAAGTCTTTTATGAGTTTTTTTTTTTTTTTTTACTGTGTATTTGTGAAAAAAATATTTAATATCTGATGGAATGCATTTTGTCTTGAAAGATTCCTTTTAGTGCTGCAATGGATATATTTTGAATTCTAAAAATATAACTAAAAAATATCTACCGTTATATGTTATCATTAGCAGTGATCATATACAGAAAAGAAAAGCGTAAAAAGATATCAACCATGAAAAAATGTAATAAAAAGAAAATGAAAAAACACAGATGACAGTTTTGTATAACTATGTTATAAGAAAATTTCTGCAAGAACTAAAAAAAGGTGAAAGATAAAAATAGAAGATAAAAGTTCTTTCATAAAGTTTTCTTTCTTTTTTATTATTATTATTTTCTTAACAAATAATACAAGTAGAAATATTTTCCAACTAATTTATTAGATATCTGTGTGATTGATTTTACCTTTTTTTTATTTTTCCTTATATCATCAGTAAAAGTCGAACTTCTATCAGATTTCACTTCATCAAGAAAGACGATATATCTCTTGCGAAAATATGTTATTACAATACCATTAAATTAAATATGTTTTCTTAAAATTAATAATTCAACATTCGCATAACGAGCTTGTACGTTTAAAAATTGCTTGAATTAAATCTAAAACTGAGCTATCTTTAATCTTATTTCCTCATTAATATCATTTGAACCTACAGTTAATAATTAATCTTATTCCTAAATAAAGTTTCTGACGTTGATTTTAGGAGAAACTGCATAACTAACTACTGACGCAGAAATTTTCATATTCTGTCTTGTAGAAAATAACTATTCAGCATAGTATTAATTTTCCCATGTTCTCTTAAGAGTCATTATAACGTAAGTTGACTATAATTACACTTTTATACCCGAGAATACATTAAACTGACATATGATGAAATGCAATATCAGTTGTAAGGAATTTTTCAAAGAGAAAAATTATTATAATTTTATTTTATGCAACTATATCAGCTAACTATTTTTTATTTCAGTTTATGATTTGAATTTTATGCGATGGAAATTATTTATTGATAATTAAATTTAATGAAAATTAGCTGAAGTAATTTATTATACCCTTTATATTAACTCGAAGTAAAATTTTATAGTATAGCATCTAGCAAAATTATCAAACTGAATATGAGTATTGCATTATAAATATTTCCTCCGTTATTCAGGAAATGTTAGTTATAAGTACAAAATTCCAACTTTATTTTATCAGGAGACTTTATATTGATTTTTAGAAAACAGTGTTATGATGAATACTAGAATATTTTGTTTTTCCAATTTTAAGTACAATGTAGTTCAAACATAGAGAGCCAATTTTAAGAATACTAGGAAATAAAACAAAAAATAAACATTATTTTAAATATTTAGAATATACGAAGTTGTTTATCTACTCTCTTGAAAGTGTTATTTTACATTTTTTTTTTTTTTTTTTCGTTTGTTATTATTTAAAATTCTAGGTTTTTCTATTTTAAATTGTTAAAAATTATTATTATTATTATTAACCTTTAAATTTCTAGGTTATTCTATTAAATTTTATAAATGGTAATTAAATGCCATAACAATTAATTTTAAATAATTTTAAAAGGACTATTACTGAATCAGTTACTGTTATATTATATATGATATAAAAATATTTTGAAAATACCATTATTTTTGACCGTAATTAATTTAAGAAATTCTAACCAGTATTTTTGGCTGCCAGTTCTTCCGCTTTTCGAGCCCCACACATTCTGAATAGAAACTTTTCAGAATAAAATTCTGCAGTTAAATAAGACGAAAGTAACTATTCTGAAATAGTGGTTTTCAAAAGCAGAAGAGTTGTTTATGGCAGCGTATATGAAAGAATTTCAACTTCATAATTTGCGAACTGTAACCATTTATTGCAAATATATTGTCATTCTGTTGTAAACATTATTTATAAAAAACATTTTGCAACATACTCAACATACAACTGAAAATACAATTTTAAAGTTCTATTCTTTACCCATTTTACCATGTAAATACTCTCTAAACTACATTTGTTCATTTTTACCGCAACTTCATTAAATTTACGGGAAAGTTTCTAGACATTTCAAGAAACTACTGCCCAATTTCTATATACATATAGAATTTCTATATCTACATTTGTTCATTTTCTCCGCAACTTTATTAAATTTATGAGAAAGTTCCTAGACGTTTCAAGAAATTACTGCCGAATTTCTATATACATATATACGCAATCAGTTTTGCGAAACTGGTCAAAAATTTTAGATTATTGTATAAAATAAATCAAATACAAATGATAATTTATACTAAATAATTTTCAAATTTTTCAAATGTTTATAAATTACAATTAATTGATTTTATATGGAGATGTGATCCTACAGGGAAATAAACAACAACAAAAAAAAAAAAAAAAGTAATACGAATAATTTATAAAAACGAAAATATTAAACATAGAACGAAACAGATATATATTCATTAATTTGATGCATTAAACGTATTCCTTCCTTTCTTTCTCTTTTTTTAATATATGAATTATTTTGTAATTTTCTAAATATGGCTTTAACATGATGGTAATAGCTGTATATGTTCATAAATGTTTATTTTATATTAAAATATAAGTTTACTTTTAAAATAAAGGAAATTTTGAAATAGAAGAAATTTATTACACATATCTTTTTTTAATTGCATTATCGCATATTCTTAGCCATGAAGCCAAAAATTCGGGACCATTATCATGCTCACAGACTTTCTTTTTGGCTGAGTCTCATTCCAAAGCTTCACAGGCAAGGCACAGCACCAGGTATTGCTTCGCAACACCATCTTTTGGAAGATCATGACAATCCTTCAACTTATGATGGAATTGTTAGACAAGGTCCAGTATTACCAGTAGGTAAGAAAATAATACATTCGTCAAGCTTTCTGTATCCAAATAATATTTTAGATTTTTCTTCCCGTGTATTCGATGACATACTTTTATGAACAGAGTGAAAATCAAATGCAGTATATCAAAACTTATAATATCACAATTTACAAATGTTTTGAACAGTCTATTGGGAAAGTGATGAAGTCATAATGATCCATAGAACATTTCCTTAAACATTCAGAAACAAAGAGGATTTACTAGAATAGTTCCTTCCAATCACACTGACTTACAAACATCTGGTTTTCTCAAAAAACTGTTTATTAAAACTGCAACTATAATTGTGAAATGCTAGATACTCTGATTACAATTGTTTAATGTCTATGCACTTGGTTCTAGATTTTAAAAAAAATCTGGTGTGTAATAACCACACAATCTCTATTACTCACTACTAAGCACAATATATACTATTTTTGGAGATAGCGTGGTCAGAAGGCATAAAATTGATTAAACATATGAGACACCTAACAATTTCACTGTAAGAGTAACTATGTAATGCATCCGTCGTAAAGACGTATAAAACAGAGTTTACATAGCCAGTTAAAAAAGAAAATACGGCAGTGCCGTTTTTTAAAACACCCATTTTTGAGATATAAGACTGATCTACCTAATTATGACGAGTGTCAATGTTACCAAGCAATGCATACAAAAGGGGGGGGGGGAGGAGGTTAAATAGCAAATTTGAAGAAAATCGCTAGAACCGTTTATGAGATACCGACTTTTGGTTCCACTTCCGAATTTCACTAAAACTTGGCTAACTCATCAGTTCACTGGAAGCCAACAATTACGTACGAAATGATATCTAAAAGGGAATTAATATGGCAAGATTGAAAAAAATCAGTCAAACCGTTTTTAAAGACACGCACTTGTGAGGTTTAAAATTGACGTACATATACATAGCGACAATCAATTTTACATGAAGTAAACAACTAATATATACGAAGGGACATCTATATTTATATAGAAATTTTGAAGAAAAAACTTTGTTTTTAAACTACGAATCTTTGGTCCCATTTCCGGTTTTCAATGTCTCACTTCTGGTTTTCCAATTTTCATCAATTATATCTAGACCTGTCTTAATTCTGAAGTTCCGCTGTTCTGCTCTTATTTGTTGTAGAGATAAGATAGTCAGAAGACTCTCCACACACACGGTCTGGGACCCACCCCTAGAGGTGGTCCGGAAACATGTCACAATTTTGATCCTCCACGGAAGGGATGGCTCTCCCGCCTCGGTGACCCCAGAGGTATAATTTTATCTACCGAGGGAACTTCTGGGAAATGACATTAAAATTAAAAAGGTATAAAATCGAATTTACGGAAAAAAATTTCAAAGGGAGATACTTTAATGATACTTATAAGATCGAACGTATATACCTTAAAATTTGCTGTATGGAACTAGACGCTACCTGAAGCCTTGTGGCTGTTTCTGACTGCTATTTTTCATAAACTTCACATTCGTTATAATTACAGTCGGTAACAAAAGTATCCGAACACTAGCAAAAATTCCTATATATATAAAGTAGAGTTAAGTTAATAGTGTTTTGTTAAGTAAATCCTTGTCGAATCATGCTCTTAGACTGACTAAGAACATGATTCGACAAGGATTTACTTAACAAAACAGTATTAACTCTATTTTTTTTACATAGGAATTTTTGCTAGTGTTCGGATACTTTTGTTACCGACTATACTTGAGAATTTCCGGAAGAATTTACCACCAATTTTAGAAAAAGAAAATATATAAAGACGTTAGAAATTAAAGATATATATATTACTTTTTTTTGTAAGTCCTGATTTTTTTTTTTTTTTTTTTTTCGGTCTCTGTATACTAATGAAATTATATCCTCATTAATTACTATGATGAGGTGACAGATATATTTTCTGTTATTTATGTCTTTAAAAATTCATCTTAAGAAACTATAAAAAATATATTTGGAATACGTATTTTGTTTCGCTCATAATAAGGTAAATAAATAGTTAAATTTATCTAATACATATTTATCTAATAATAATAATTTAAAATAAGACATTATATTCTCTTTTATTTGAAGTGTGAACTCTGAAAGAGTTTTATTTATTTATTTTTGGAAATTTGTCTAACACACATAAAAGCACATTCAGAATGTTTAGCAATAATATAACAAATAAATTCAACGCCTATTCAGAACGGAGGACTATTTACTTCAAACAAAATAAACCAATTTTTTTTTCTTTTTCGAATCCCGTTCAGTAATTTACTTTTTTTTTCAATTTACTAGTGGGCTTCGCCTCCTGCTCGCTCAGCTCAACAACCCACAAGGGAGGCTTCGCTCCCCCCCCCCACGACTCGCTTCGCTTATTAACCCTTATGAGGCTCTACCCACCTATTAGCAGTTTTGCCTGTCACAGATTAGGAATATTAATCGTGCATAACACAAGACAAAAGCAGAGCAATATTACAGAAATCCCCATATTTTACATCACACAATATTTAATACTATATATGTAGTATATATATATATATATATATATATATATATATATATTACGAAATATGTCAAAAATCTGTTTTAACGTTCGACAACTTAATAACAGTTTGCCACCATTTTGAGCGGAAGCATATGCTAGGTATACAAAATGAACAACGACGGCAGCAAACTTTTTTATTATTATTATTTTCTAGATTAGAGAGAAATTCATAATATCTAGACCATGTATCGTTACAGCTTTAGTATATGACCACCTTGGAGACTTTTAAAATTTTGTCACTATTTGGCGACAAATTTTTGAGTATAATTGCTTATTAAACAAAAAAAAAAAAAAAATCTATTTTTTCTAATGCGTATATTTCTTATTATTGCATTTTTTTTTTTTTTTTTTTTTTAGAACAATATATAAGACAATATGTAATTCTATATACATATTTCTAAAGTACAGCTAGGTTTAAAATGGCGCTTGCAGCAACAAAGATGTAACTTTTTAAAGTGCATTTTTTCTACAATATGATCTAGTCAGACACATTGAAAATAAATAACTTATGTGATTATCATAAATATTGAAAAAATTTCATTATTATTATTATTATTATTGTTATTATTATTATTATAGCACCATTTTATAATTTATCTATATATTTACTGCATGGCTTGCGTTACAATGTCTATCATGGTCGCGGAAATGAGTTCCTTTGCGACAAACGTCCGAGCTACTTCAGCTCTAGATTTTAAAAGTCGCTAAATTGGTCATACTAAAGATATTCCCATTTAGTCAGCCGTTTAAATATGTTTTGAGTTAAGAAACTAAATCTTTATATAAACTGATCTAATTTGTTGTTAAGCAATAGTTGCTTAACATAAAAATGATGTTCATTGCTTTTTTTTTTTTTTTTTTTTTTTTTTTTTTGCCTGATGTTAAAATAAACAATATATGAACTAATTTTCATTTCATCTGATCTAAATTTTGGCTTTTATATTTTAAAAATTTCCTGTTATTTTTAAATGTTTTCTCTACTCTAATAATCTTTTTCTTCTCTCGAACATCTCGAGGATGCCAATTTTTCAATTTCTTTTCCTTTCCTTTCTTTTCCTTTATATATGTATAATTTTCTAAAAGTTGGAAAAAAAGATATCTGCAAGAGATAAATTACAATCCTAAATTCATTTTTCCATTGACAATATCTAAGAAAACGTTTTTTATTTATTTGCAGACAATAAATTTCTTTGTTATCAATAGCAACTCTCACTTTTTTTTTTTTTTTTTTAACGCCATGTATGACATTTTATTATTATTATTATTATTATTATTTTAGACTATGGCATCAGAGACAGAAAAACCAACGTAATAAGACAAACTATCTGCAAGCTGGCAAATAGAGTACTTTTATTAACGCGAGGTTTTCAGTTGATAACTTTGCTAATTAAGGCGACAGAAATTTCTAAACAAGATAAACATTTCCTTGGATTCTTCGGCAAACATCGGTACCTTTTGCGACTTTGAGGACCCTCTTGTTTAAGAGGCGATGTGAAGAAAAAATATATTTTTTTTCTTTTGCGAACGTAATTAATTTTTTTTTTTTTTTTTTTTTTTTTGGATTTTATTCTTTAATAATCCTAACGTAGATGATACAAATGTAGAGAAATTCAACAATAACAGGAATATTTCCCCATATTTATGATTCAGAAGCATGCATTAACAATATTTTATTTTTATTTTGTTAAATAAGGAATTCAATCTTTAATTCAAAATGCTGAAACAATAAGAAAATAAATGTAAATTTAGATATCTGTCAACATAAGTTTTTGAATGTTTTGTCTGACTTTTGAAAAAATTTCGAAACATTTTTGTGAATATAATATAAGAAGTCTATGACGTATTAAAATCTGTAAAAAACTGATTTATCAGAACGAGAAGGCTATTCGTTTTGGACAACAAAAAGCATTATCGCCATTTTGGGGCAGATCACCTTAAATAAAGCAGAAAATTTCGCAAAATCAGGTTAAAAGTTAAAAAAAAAAAAAAAAAAAAAAAAAAAAAAAAACTCGCTTTAAGCTTTTACTTACTGCTTTAAAAAATCGACAAATATTGTATTTGAAACTTTTTTTTATATATATATATATATATACTTAAGAGTAATTTTAAAAGATACAGTCGATCCTCGTTAACGTGAACACGCTTAACGTGAATTACTTTTAACATGAACACTGTCTCCCCAATCCTCGCCAAAATGAAGATTAGTGTCTAAGTTACTGACAGCATGAACTACTGATAACATGAACAAATTTTTTATCCCCTTTGAGATTCACGTAAACAAGTTTCGACTGTATATGCAATTTTTAAAGATATATGCAATAAAAATTATGCATATCACCATATCATAGTAATTAATAAGGATTTAGTGAGGTAGCACTTCAGTGTACCTTTGGTACATTATAGGTCGAAAAATTTATTAGATACCTTAAAAAAATGTTTAAAAAAGGGAGGGTATTTATTTTTGTCTTTTTTATATTTTTTATAAGATTAATGATTAGATACTTGAATTAATATATAAAATAATTATAGCACACGGGAAGATCGTGAAAAATGTCAAACAGAAATTGTGACAGCACTTTAAAATATCCTTTCTTCAACATAAACGGTACAAGTAGCCTCTAATGCCATATATTGAGATTAAATTTAGGTATATACGTGATGTTCTTATAATTGCCTTTCACATTTATTCAATAAATTCGACTCTATACATTTTTTAATCTAATGGTACTTTAAAGCACCATCATTAGATAAAGGTTTAAAATATGAAGTAGCAATTCTTAGCTTCGGTTACTATATATATATATATATTAAAAGGAGACTTGGCGCTAAAGAAATAAACACTGGAAAAGTCTTCAACGTATGGAATGCCAAAGCGATTAATAAAAACTGCAGACAGATGTTTCGGTAGCATTGAGCGTACCATCATCACTGCAATAGAAAAAAAAGAAACAAACAAAAGTGCTCTTATATAGGAAAAGGGAGTTACATTCTATGGCGGTTTAACAACCAAAGGAATTCAACGGAGTCTGAGGGATTAGCCAACAGGAAAGTGAGAAACGTTAGTTGTGAAAAATAGTTTAAAATATTTAAGAAAGTGTGGATTTAATGTAAAATTTTTAACAGTCAGAGAAAGGGGATAAAGCGAAAGAAATAAAACTATTTTTAAGATTCTTTCAGATGTGGAAAGATTCAAAGAAATTGAGTTGAGTTCAAGTGTATGTATAATGTATACATAATTCCTTTCATTTTATCTTCAAATATTTTTTTACTTAAATTCAGATCATAAAATAATATGAAATGCATGTATGACTGAATATTGTATGTTTAATTTTGTTTAATTTGAAGTACTATGCAAATTAAACAGGCATGCAATATTTTGTATTAGATAAGAAGTGTCTTCTCGACTTCACCATTGTACAAAAGTTGCAAAAAATTAAATTAATGGACTAATAAATGCAGAAAAAAAAAACGGAAATATTAATCAGAGAAAAATGAAACATACCAAATATTGGGAGGGTAGTTATCAGGTGGAGAATTTTAAACTGTTGTGTGGACCTGGAGCTTCAGTCCTACATTATTTCGACGGTAGATAAGGTGGACAATGTAGGATGGCCATCCATCCGTTTATGAATAGTAGAAAAGTTTCAAAAAATAAATTGAAATTAATGATTTATCAAATGCCGATAAAGGTACTAGAAATATTAACAGAAATAAAACACATTAGATAACAGCTAGGAAATGGAGCATTGAATCTATAGTGTGTGTGATTTAATTAATAATTTTACATTTTATTCAATTTAATAATTTACTAAGTCATAAAATAATGACAAGAATATTAGATAATTCTGTTCAATGAGTTCAACCGGAACATGAATATTTTATTACGTCTATATTATTATGAAAATCATTACAATTACCTTAAGTATACTTAATGTTATGAATAAATGTATTTTGGCATTTTCTATACTAAATTCATTTTTTAATGTTTTGTTAAATTTAACTGCAGAAAAGAAATTTTTTCTAAGAGTTTTGCACATAAAATATTCAAAAATATTAAAATAACGTTTTGGAATAAATTATAAAAAGAATTATCTGATGTTAACAATTTCATTATAATTAAAAACATTTTAAGTTTTTAAATGTAAAATCAGAATTATTAATTTCAATTTTTCTAATGCAATACTTTTTTATTTTAGGCATTCCAGCTCGAATTCCATCAACTCCGCTTCGAGTAAATTTTGATCGTCCCACCGCAAGTTCAGGAGTCGAAATTAGTGTGCCACATGTCCTTGACACAAGTAGTACATTTTATTCTTCATCCAGAGACGACGAATTGCCTCAGACACCTATGCCAAGCTCAGCTAATGTGTCAAGCAGTTTAGCTTCTTCAGATACAGGCGACGAAGGCCTTTTTACGCCTTTAAAAATCATCATTGTCGTTGGATGTTTACTGCTCGGTCTTAATCTTTTCGCTTTTGTTATAGTCTACTACCATAGAGGTGAAAAAAGGAATGAACCCTTGCCACGAGAGGTGAGCACTTCAATCTTAAACAAAACATTTTTTAAAAAGACTCATAAGTTCTCTTATATAATATTCTTTTATTTATTTATTTATTTATTTATTTATTTATTAGTTATGCACAAACACATTAATTTTCCTAATATAGCTTTTCACCTTCACAAATTAATGTAAATATCAATATTGAAATTTAATCATGATAAAATGTACTTATTTACATATTAAAATTTTTATTCATAAATGTGAAAAGCGTGAATTTATAAAAACTGGATGGGTAAGAACTAAAGCTATGATATGCAAATTATCAAATTTTTAAAATCCCTTTTGAAATAAGTGGCAAGCTAAAGTAGTTTTTCTACAACAAAATAGTTCTTAAATGGACTTGTTCCTGTAGTGTCTGATGGATGCAAGCATAAGTATTGTACGGGTACTCGTAGCCTTTGCCCTAGGACGAAATTTCTAAGGGAACAAAATTTTACTAATAGCTGATAATAATGGCTTAAATTTCATAGCTATTTCAACAAACTCAGATATATTTCACTTATATGAATAATATTTTTAAATGAAACCCGTTGTCAGATAGACCGAGTGAAATATTTCTCTTCAGCTTTGGGTGAGTGACAGGAAACATCTGTTCCCTTTATACTGCTAATCACTGTGTGCGATAGTTTTTACAATTTCACCCTTGTAAGAGAGCATAAAATTTAAAGTTCCTGAACACAAGAATTTGCTAGTCGGGCGATCAATAGATGAACCTTCGGGTATCGCAGAAGAAAAGTGACGAAGACACCTTTTAATTCAGAGGGTTCTGTTTATTAACTTAGAGAATTGTTAAATCAAATATTCTAAATATTTGACTTAACAGTCAAATTGTCTTTGCAATTTTTCGTATCTTAGTTATTATAAAATCAATGTCTATCACGGATTATGGAAAAAAAAAAAGAGGATAAATATTCAATTCTAAAAAATGATTAGCCATATAAATCGCATTTAGCGATCACTACCTTGCGATGAGTAAATTACTTTATTGGGCATTTAATCCTAAATTTAAAAAGTTCATTAATATCATCTAAAACCATTAAAAACTACATACATGAGATATAAAACAGATGTACAGACACAAGTGGTTCGTTAAGTCTTCGTGGTGATTTTCAAAGCATAAGGGCTTCATGGGATTCACTTAATATATTCCAATATCACTAAAATCTAAAAAAAAAAGTTCCTTTGTTATTAATAAAAAAAAGTGATTTTCTATTTTATCTTTCATTGCTATATGCTGAATGCATGTCCTATAAAGTCGTGGTGTAAAGCCAATATAAGTTTTCTATCTTCACAGTTTAGTATCATACAAAAACTTTTTTGTGTTTTGTGTGTACAATGTTAGAATTCCTTAATTTATTGCTTAAAATGCACAGTAGACTAATATTATTATTTTTATCTAGTAGCTCATTTCACTAGAATATAACTTTTGTTCATTTATTGTCTATGATTCAGCATGTATCATTGTTCTTGCAGTCATAATATAAAAAATGTTGAATAACAATTTTCATATTATGACTACAAGAATAACCTGGTATAAATATTTACGCCATTTTTCTATATCACTTACAAAGCTTTTTTCTTTTATGAAAATGAGGATCATACACAAATTGACAATGAAAATTTTATATAAAGAATACAACAATTAAAAAAAAAAAAAGAGGGCAAATAATTGAATAAATGCGCATAGACATAGTAATAGATAAATATTTTATAAATTATATTTTATAAAGAACTCGTGATTGCTTTTTAAAATCTTAAAAATTTAAACCGACGTTTAAACAGAACATGCTTCTAGAATTTAGAATAATGTGTTATAATTTATAATTTGTTATTAAAAATGTTTTGGAACCTTTAAGTGAAACAATTTTAAGTAGTTTTAGTCATTATGCATTTAAAAACAGTATTCAAAATGGCTGAATTAAGGTTAAATGAAACTAAGGAAAATCGCCTGTGAGTTAATTTGTTAAAACGTCGTTTTAAGAAAATATGATAAATTTGGAAAATAAATTGCATATATTTAGTTTTATTTTATTAAAAAAAAAAAAAAAAAAAAAACATGCAGTTTTAATATAAGCAATTATTTAAAATATGTGACTGAATTGCGAATTTGCTTCAAACACGCAAAAATGTCTCTTAAAATGTCTTAATATAATATAAATACTGTCATGTATTTTGTCCTATAATTTTATGTTACAAATTTACATTTCATATTGATGTTTGATTCCTATATGTATAGCATTCATTTTTCAGTTAAATTTAACTTATTCAGATAGAAGTATTCGGATTTTAGTAACGATGTTATTGCATCAAAAATAAGAATTTTTTAATTCAGCAAATTTATTTAGAGGAGTTATCACATAAAAAATAAAAGAAATACGGTAAAATGAGCAGGAAGAAATTTTTATTAACCTGATATTATTTTCTACCTTATTTTAAACAACTTTTCAGTTTACATTGACCACTTATCCCTAATAGGTAAGGAAATACACTGGCGTTCAAAATTAAAGGAACAACCTCCTTTCCCATTTTCTTTTTTTGCACATAACTTTCAAACAAATAAACGTATGAACATAAAATTAGGATAGCATATTCATTATCATATCATTAATCGAATTTTATATAACTTCAGCATAAGTAATAATTTTTAAACTAATTATTATCCAATTTTTCTGAAAAGTAAGCTTTGGAAAAAATGAAAAATTTCAACAAATTTAGAAAACAAAACTTAATAAAAAAAGATGGTAAGGATACATTATAGATAGGTAAAGGCACACAAGCCTTCAAATGTCAAACTAAATCCCGATTTTTCTTTCTGTATTCACTTTTCTTTTACTTTTATAACAGAATTTTTGAAAAAATATAATTACTAATTTGTAAACTATGAGCTTTACCATAATAATAAAAATGTCGATAAATAATTTTATAAGGAACATTTTATCCTATTTTCATGTTTGTATGTATATTTTTTAAAAAGTTATTCACATGCGAAAAGAAGAAGAAAAAAGAAGAAGCAGAAAAGTGAATACATGAAGAAAAATCCAGTTTTAGTCTAACACATACATGTATGTGCATCTTCAACTATCTGTAATGCATCCCTGGGGCCATTTTTTATTAAGTTTTCTTTTCTAAAATTCTTGAAATTTTCCATTTTTTTCCAAAGCTTACTTTTGAGGAAAAATTGATTGATTATTAATTTAAAAATTATTACCTATGCTAAAGTTATATAAATTTCGATTGATGATATGATACGGACATGCTATCCAAATTTTATGTTTCTATGTTCATTTTTTTACAAATTACGGGCGAAAGAAGAAAACGAGAAAACAAATTATTGCTTTAATTTTGTACACCAGTGTATATAACGTTTCAACCTATTTAGTACATCCTGTGCATATATATATATATATATATATATATATATATATATATTGCAATGCGGTAAAATGATGATAAATTGTTTATATAAATTCTCATACATTTATGACTTTTTCTTATTTATAAACAATGTTGTAACATGAATTAAATATAAACAAAACAAAAAGGACATTGTACAGCGGTACAATACAAGATGTTTCTAAATTTATAAAAATACGATATCACATTATTAAAGTGAGAAATGTGTTGCACTAGATTAATTACCTATAATTTAAGTAAACATTAACTTATTTAACATAAATCCACCCCTATTAATTTAAATATAATCTCTAAAAAATATGAAATACTGTGAAAATTATAATTTTAAAATACAAATATGTCATCTCGTAACATGTAAATAATTGCGGTGTAATGATAATAATTATATGAAACTATGAAACACTTCAAAAGATTGCTGCTGTAAATACATGTGGTTTTATAACATGGGTTACATGTTTTTAAATAATGTGGGAAATATATATATATATATTATGTTTATGTAATTACATTATATTTACATGGGGAAATCAAGATACACAAGGATGCATTGATATAACAATGCATTCCGATTCCTATGAAATATCTTCAAGCCCTTGATACAGAAATGCAAACATAAAAGAATTGAATTGAAATTTAGAAGCTCAGCAAACCGTCAACCTAAAAATAAAACTGTTCTGGAATGTTCCAAAGTAAAATTCAAATATTGAGAATTTTCTCAAGAATTCCTTTCTTATCCTAGAAGCTTTTTTTAAACAATGAGAAATTCTATCTGAAGAATTTCAAGGTACTGTCAAAATATTTTACGACGATTAAATAAAGAAAATTCTGGGAACTATTGGCTGCTAGAGCTAGATGCTACAAACTAAATAAAACCGTTTCGATATTTTATATTCTTCAAGCATTTTTGGCAACTTTTAAGCTTCACTGAATGTGGAAAGGAGAAAAGTATACATTACACCTGAAGAAAAGGGGATCAACTTAAAATCCGATCGTCTTATACACCAACAAACATAATACATTCTTTTAAATAAAGTTTTACAAAAATAGAGTGTTGCTGCAATACCAGTCTTATTTTAGATATATAAGATTGAATCTACATTTAGTTAAATCGCTTTCACGAACTATGAATAGAAACACCCACACCTTTTTTTATTTTGCTTGTCCCCATTAAAAGTAATTGAGTAAAGTAAAGTAAACACATTCGTGTTACTTTTGCAATATTGTATTGCAAGTTATTTTTTGTATATTGTTGTCACTTTTCAAATTATACTCATTTTGTTTACGTGTTAATATCATGAAAAATATAAATACCAGATTATAAAATACAAGGTGGGAAATTATATATGTGTTTGTATTTTCAAGGAGCATGTTGTAAATTTATTTTCTTACGGTTCAGAAACATTTATGATAAATCTGTTAAAAAAATTATACAAACATATATGATGAAAAATGGTTCGAAATTGAAACAATAATGACTTAAAAATCATACATAAACTTATTTTGAAATTACATTAATAAGTAGGAAATTTCAAAATGAATCGTATTCCAAAAGCATAAAGGGCTGCGATAGCCCGGTCGGTAAAGCGGGGAGCTCGTAATTGGAAAATTGCGGGTTCCATACTCAAGTCTACCAAAGACCGTCGTGTACACTAATGGTGGCTGGTGCACGTAAAATCCTTTGTGATCGCAATCTCCCACATGGTCCCATCTGAATTATACCTTTAGACATCACTGAAGCGGAAGAGCCATCCTCTCTGTGAAGGATCGAAATTGTGAGTGCATGTCTCCAGACCATCCTTCAGGGTGAGTCCCAGCCGTCGTCAATTGCCCACATTTTAGCACTAGAGCAACGTAAAACTCACTCAACCTCAATTCAAGAACCCAAAAGTTTTAACTTCTTAATGGCTACGAAATCACAATCGAATAATGTTAAACGAATGACATATCAAATAACCATACAAATCTTTTGAAACTTGTAGTAGGAATAGTAGGAATTCCATACAGGGCCTGCATCAGTTTACCGTGTGAAAATGTGTCATAACTTCCAAAGAAAAAAACCGCAAACTTTTTCAACAGTCAACAGAAGGTAATGTTTCCGATGTCATTGTAAAATCTTATTAAATTGATTTCAGTATCAGAAGTTACTAAACATTTTAAGCTTATTTACAACACTCAACCAGCTAACAAGCACTATTCAACTATTTCCAGGTTTAGAGCAATGTTCGTTATTAATGGAAATTATTTACAGGCATAATAAAATGCTAAACCGTTATCATAATATGATTTAGTCTGAAAAACAAGTAACTTTATATTTAAATTCCGTTTAAAAGTGCGAATGACAAATAACCTAATCATTTATTTTGCACAATGGTAACAAATGAATAATTACTCAAATTAGATAACTTATGTGCAATATGAAAAAAAAAAAATCATAGTTTATGTTTTAACTTCGTTTTAAAAATCCCCGAATGAAGTTATCTGCATTTGATATTTTATATTTTCAATAGATTTTTATTGTCCTTACCAAATTTCCTGAAATTTTACTTTTGTTTGAATTTTTGGTTTTCTTTTTCGTCTTAATATACAATTCAGTATTTTTACTCTTGTTTCATTTTATTTATTTATTTATTTTATTTCATTTTTATTTGTTTATTTATTTATTTTCTTTTATTATTATTATTATTATTATTATTATTATTTTGAAAAGCCCCTATATATTCATAATCACATTAAATATCGAAAAATATGTATTAGGTAATTTAGGAGTTTGAGTTTAACCCTTTGCCGGTCCTATTAAATTTAATTTCTCTGGTCAGTGTTGCCAAATTTAGGGACTTTTTTATTCAATATCCGCCAATGAATTTTAACTGTAACAATTGCCTAATCACATTGAAAGTTATTCTTCCATTATGCATATCAAATATTACTCCACCAAATTATTGGTGATAGTTGAATAAAAGAGTCCCTAAATTTGGCAACATTACTAAGAGCGCTTTAGAGATTTAGGGTCGGCACAAAGGATTAATAAAGACGATTTTACAACTATCAAAATAAAAACATAACAAAGATTTTCTATCGGTAATAAAGTTCTTGTTCTCTAAATGCATAAATATTAAATTGTTTGATAGAAATAAGAAGGAAAACTTATCATTTCTGCTACTAAACAGAATTGGCGAATTTTCTATTTTAATCAAAATAATTTATCCTGATATAAAGATGAAATTTTTCAGTTCGCTTATAAATAAATTAAATTTCAGTAATTTTTAATTTTCATAAAATTTTCACAACATTTTTTCGCATAGTATATATAAATACTTATGTATGATGTGCATGAATAATAGGTAAGAAAATCATTATTTACCTTATCTGTGTACAAATTTGACCATCTTTACTTGAAAAAAAAATTGTTTAGAGTGAAGTAGCTAAATTTAATTTTATTTCTTATGTTTGGTACGAAGGGAAATTCTGACGCCGACAATTTAAATATAAATTAACCTTCGATGACCAAATGGAATTATAAAATGACCTTAACGCAGTCTCTTCTGAATATTTAATTAAAAAAAAATCGCAATATTTTCAGCATTTTTATAGTTTAGTTTTACTCCTTTTTTTAATTAATATGACTTGCCCCCATGAAAACAAAAAAATGCATAAAAAATTACATTTTGATTTTTAGTCACTAAATGACTCTACCTGTTTGCAAGACACTCGACATACAGAGAAATGTTGTAAGTGATATCGGTTTATTTGCAAAAAAAACATATCACTATCATATCATACCAGCAACAATACACAGTGCGTCAAATAAGTTTTAAGGCTCGTACCAGAGCGCAGGTTGTAAAGGCGCTGTGAGTGTAAATGCGCATGCACATAAAGTCCATCGTTAGCTGGCACACTGCCAACAAGTTGTGCGCATTTCGTTAAGTAGCTGAAAGAAGGCAAGCGTTCATTGCAGAAGTGAATTTTTTTCATGTTGATTTTTAACATGGAACAAAGAGCTGTAATTAAATTTAACTCAAAACTTGGTAAAAGTGCTTCGGAAACATACCACATGAAACAAGTTTACGGTGACTGTTGTTTAAGTAGATCAAATGTTTTTCTGTAGCACAAACGTTTTTTGGACGGAAAAGATACGTTAGAAAATGATCAGCGTAGTGGAAGACCAATTTCATCTAGGACACCTGAAGTTATTGAGAAAGTACGAAATTCGTAACAAACGATCGCTGTGCGACACTGAGAATGATGGAAGGCTCTTTAAACATCATCAAACAAACAATTCGAACCATCCTGCATGAAGATTTGGGCAAAACAAAAGTATGTGTTACATTTGTTCCACAAACTTTAACCCCTGAACAAAAAGCAATGAGAAGTGCACATTGCAGAGACATCATTTCAGCTGCTGAAAACGATCCAAACTTCTTGAAGTCCATTTTTACAAGCGATGAAACGTGATGTTTTCAATATGATCCTGAAACAAAGCGACAAAGTGCGGAAATTCACCACAAGCCCCCCCCCCCCCAAAAAAAAAAAAAAAAAAAAAAAAAAAAAACAAGGAAAGTTCCATCTAAAATGAAAACAGTGCTCATTACATTATTCGATAGTAAAGGTATTATGCAGAAAGAATTTGTTCCAACTGGGCAAACAATTACAGGTGAATACTACTTAGCAGTTTTAAAGCGTTTGATGGCCAGAATTCGTCGCATCCGTCCAGACTATCGGTCTGAAAGCAGTCGGTGTTTGTTGCACGACAATACACACAGTCACACCTCCCTTATTGTTAGTCGATTTTTGGCAAAAAATAATTCTGTGTATTAAACCATCCACCGTATTCACCAGATTTAGCAACGTGTGACTACTCCTTATTCCCAAAACTTAAAATGAAGTTAAAAAGATGTTATTTTGAGGCTATTTCGACCATACAAGCAGCTTCGACGCGTGCTTTACAAGCCATTCCGCAAAGTGATTTACAACAGGTGTTCGATTCAATAATAAATCGCTGTAAAAAGTGCATTGAAGCCGGGAGAGGGGGGGGGGGATCGTATTTTGAATAAAAAACCAAAACAGATATTAATTTCTCGTTTCCATTTCTTTTTACAGACCTAGTCTTAAAACTTATTTAACGCACTGTACATAATGAGTTCAATGACCCAAAAGATCAGTTAAATTCAATTGGACATTTTTTTTTATTCAAAGCCCTATCTCTTATACGCATTATTAACCCTTTAACGTCCCCTGTATATATATATATATATATATATATATATATATATATTTTTTTTTTTTTGAGAATTGTTAAACAAATTTCAAAAATTATTATTAAATACATAGCGTATCATAAATATTTAAAAAGAAAAATTAACAGTTTTAATTTTTAAGAAATTTTTGGTTTGAAATATCTATATAATAACTTGATTAAATTCAAATAACAATTAATTTAATAAATAACTTTGTAAGTAAACTCTGCAAGCAATAATTATTTCAAGTCACAAAAAAAAAGCACGGCTTTTCATCGGGTGAAAAACTGGACACGAGTGCATCACCAAAGCAGCAAGGTGCACTCGTGCGTTTTAAAAAGTTTAAAGTGACTTATGCTCTTGGCTTCCTTTGAAACATCATTTCTGAAATTTCGAGTAGTGCTGCTATCTACCGAACAGAGAAGGAACAAAGGTTTAAAAATTGCTTAAAACAAGGAATACATATCGGAAAATTGTTGAATAAAACATGTTAAATGTTTGATTTCGGTGCAAAACTAACGAATTTAAATGATTTTAAAACCTGCTTTTTATGTTTTATTTGATATTGTAAATAATTTCGTGTTTTATCAACGATGGAATTACGGAATGACACCACATGGTCTTTTATATTTCAAAATTTCACCTGGTCATTCGAAGATTAACTCAAGAAAAACCCAATATATCGTTTTAATTTCTAGGAACATTGTAAATGCTTATGCTTTATTTTATTATAAAAGGTCATATGCATATTAAATCGAATTTTTAAAAGTTCAATTGCAGTTATACAGTTTTAGTGATAAAGTTAGTTGTTATAATAAAAAGAAACATAAAGGAATGAAAATTTTCAGCAGTTATGAATGAATAGTTAGAGCGATATAATGGACCAATCATTGTTAAAGAGATAAGTCTATTAATAATTACAGAACTTTGGATAAACACCATAAAATGCAATAAACTCGCAAACAATTGTTAGCGAGTATATTGCATTTTATAGTGTTTGTCCAAAGTTCTGTAATTATTACCTTAAAACGCCAGTTCTGTGGTGCTTTATTATTATAGATAAGTCTATTACTTAGAAATAATTCGAACATTGTCTTACATGTCATTGTATATCCTTTTGTGTAGTAATTTGAAAAGCTTATTCATAAAACGTATTTTAGATTAAGCTCTTTAAGAAATAAAAATTTTCATTACTATTCATATGTAAAACATTAATAGAAACATTTTTTGAGTTTTTTAGCATGCAGTAGGAATTATCCTTTAAAATAAATGAATAAATACAATTAAAAATACGAGGAAACTATACTTAAACTTCTTCTATATATGGTCTCCTCCTCCTGTAGCGGACCGTGGTAGACCAGTCGGTAGAGCACCGAGCTCGTAATTGGAAGATTGCGGGCTTGATACTCAAGCCGGCCAAAGACCGTCGTGTACACTAATGGTGGCTGGTGCTCGTAAAATCCGTCATGGTCGCAATGTCCTCCATGTTCTCATCAAAATTATACCTCTGGGGGGTCACCGAAAATAGGGAGCTATCCGCTGCGTGGAGAATCAAAATTGTGGTCAACGTCAACGTGAGTGCTTCGGAGTACCTGCATTTGGTCGCAACCAATGCTTACCTCCATTGAAAATGGCAAAAACATAAAGATAGTTTTTCAAAAATGAAAAATAAAAAAGCCAAAAGGGTTTTTATAATTTAAAATTTAGTCTCAGAAAATTACTCTACGTTAGCAAAGTATTTTCTGAGTGAAGCACCAGGAGATGAGAAAAATAAATCCTTGAAAAATCCTAAGTGCAACAGAGGATCTGTTGCGTGCGTTGACGAAGGCGGTCTGGACGGCAAAAAGGAATAGAAGATGTGAGCAGTGTGTCCCAAGAAACGCAGGAAACAACACAGAGTCCCGCAATTAGTAAAAAAAAAGAGGGGGTATTACATTTTTCCCCTTAAAATTCCTTACACAAGAGAATAAGAAATATTCGGAAGAAGATTAAAGAGAAATAAAATGCAGTGTTTCAGACCAAATATCAGTTTCCATCCAGAAACTAAGTTCTGAGGTGGATCCGTGGACCAATGAGCAACCAGCAAGTTATTCTCAATCCTCTCTGAAAATTTTTGAGCTAAAAACGACGGAATTCTGTCCTAGACGACCAATCAGACCAATCAGAGATCGCGTTCGGGCATACCGTCAGAAAGCAACATCCTGAACAACAAAATTGTGGTGGCATATGTCTCCGGACCATCCCTAGGGGTGCGTTCCAGGCCATCGCCAATTACCCATAGCGCAGTACTAGTGCGACGTTAAACCCAACCTACCTACCTACCTCCTCCTGTAGCCAAGACGATTGGGTCGATTGTTACTAAAATTGGTATCTACACGTTTCATGGAATACCCTCAAGAAATTTCAAAATAAGAAATAAGTTAAAAATGTCCACTAGGTGATGTTTTTGTTGAAAAGAGAAAGGTTTCAAAAGAAGAAATTATTATCACGGAATGTATAAACAATTTGAACATGTATTGATTATTTTTTGAACCGTTATTGTTAAATCTATTTGATAAATTTGCCCCTTTTCTATACTAAGCGCGATCTGTTGGACATATTTAAAAAAAAAAAAAAAAAAAAAAAAAAAAACTTTTTTAATACTTTGATCTCTTCTTATTAATCGACCACATGCTAAATTTTCTGGTAATCTGCTCGCTCGTTTTGACTATAGGATTCTGTTTGTAGCGGAAGTAGAATTATAGCCATGCTATATAATGTGTATCTCAATCAGATTACAAATATACATAAGAACGAGTACAACCGTTAAAATAGTTGGAATAAAATTTAATTTTTAGACGGAATAAAATTTTGAGATCATTTAAATACATTTGATATATTTACATTCACATTAAATCCTGCATCGGGTCGATTAATTTTTTCTCTTGTGGGTCGGGTTCGGGTCGGGTTCATTGATTTAGTTTTCATGCGGGTCGGGTTGACTGAATTTTTTCTCTGTGGTTTAGGTAAGTTTTCAATGAGTCGGGTCAACTTGAGAACATCTCAAAAATTTTTACCATAGTAAATAGAAACTTATTTGACATAATTAAATTTGTATAACCATTGTAAACATACTACATGTGCCCATGATTAAATATACGCTTACTCAAATTATTATAGCAAAATAAGTCTCAATCAGATTACAAATATACATAAGAACGAGTACAAACGTTAAAATAGTTGGAATAAAATTTCATTTTTAGACGGAATGAAATTTTGAGATCATTTAAATACATTTGATATATTTACATTTACATTAAATCCTGCATTGGGTCGATTAATTTTTTCTCTTGTGGGTCGGGTTCTGGTCGGGTTGATTGATTTAGTTTTCATGCGGGTCGGGTTGACTGAATTTTTTCCCTGTGGTTCAGGTAAGTTTTCAACGAGTCGGATCAACTTGAGAACATCTCAAAAATTTTACCATAATGAGCAGAAACTTATTTGACATAATTAAAATTGTATAACTATTGTAAACATACTACATGTGCCCATGATTAAATTTACGTGTACTCAAATTATTATAGTAAAGTAAACAAAAATATCGGGCAAATATCAATTTAAAAAGAAACATCAAGTTATTGTTATTGTTATTATTATTATTATTATTATTATTTTGAGAATGTAAACATTAAACAATAAATTACAAACACTAAACTTGAAGTCCATTTATGTACACTTTAAGTACACAACACACAAAAATGGTTAAAAAATTGTTATTAATCCATTTTCAAGATATTTAAATTTTTACTTTAGTGTCTTAGTAATTACGTTTTTAATTCTTTTTAAAACGTTTTAACAACTATGTTGCAATGAAAATTTACTTTATTTTATTGCTTTAAGAAGTTTTAGATAATTTTTAGATAAATTATTGATTTTCATTTAGTTTTCGGGTTTCGGGTCGGATGCCGGTCGTCGAAATTCTCTAATGCATGTTCGTCGGTTTTCAGGTCGATGAAAAAATTTTTGTCGGTTTCGATGCGGGATTCGGATTGGTTTAAAATTCATCTATCTAGTTCGGATCGGGTAAGGACTATAATTTACATTTAAAAATAGAGTAATATACAAAAGGCAATAAATATGTAAAATATTTTGTTATACATATACTGTCATTTCTAATTATATCAATATTTTCTAAATTTTAATTTATAATTTTATGTCCGTCAGTAAAATATGGCAAATTTCAATGCAATTACAGTGTATTGTATATTTTGTAATGTGTGTGGAACTGAATTATAAATACTTTCTTGCATGACACCAGAAAAAAATTACTACAAAGGACTTTTTAAAAGTAACTTTTGTCTTTTTTTTTTTTTTTTTTTTACAAGGAAGATTTATCACAAACAGAAAAATAAAATGGTGTAACAAATCATAAATTATTAGCTATTTTTCCACATAGTTGCCATTGCCATTGATACATTTATCGCACCATGTAATCAATATCCAAAAACCATCCTTCTGAAATTCGGTTGCTCATCGGTTTAATGAAGTATTTCAGAGGCTGTCTTTCCATTGCTTCGAAAGTTGCCTCAGTTCGCCTCAACAACAAGGACGCATCCGAATTTCCCCGTAACGAAAATAATTCTAAGTATCTCAATCCGTAGGAAAGGTTATGATGAGGTTGACAGTGCTCTGGGTCACGGTGAGTGTCATTTGATTAATTTCCTTACTTCAGAGGCCATGAATGCGGTATGCTACTGACATATTTTCACCAAAGTTAAGTTCACCATTCGATTCAACATACCAAAATCCTTGAAACTTTTGTTCTTGGTCTTAATGCAAGACCCCACATAAGAAGGGACACAGAAGAGCACAATCGTCTACTGCAGTTGGGGAAATTGGATTGCCCATCTTATACCCCGATTTCGCTCTAATAGGTTTTCATCTTTTTATGCACTGAAATCAACACTATCGGGACGAAACTGTCAAGCAATGTAGAAATACAGCAATCTATGAAGAATTTCCTTGAATCGCTGAACACTGGTTTTTACTAGAGTGGCTTCTTTATTTTTACTTCACAATGCTACAAGTGTATCTATGTCGCTGGCGATAGAAAAATAGCCAAATTTTTTTGTTTTGTTATGCCATTGTACATTTTTATTTGTAATAAAACTTCCTTGTGAAAAACCATGTCAACACTTACTTTTGGAAAGCACCTCCGCTATTTTGCAGTTAAATGCAGAAAATAAAAAACACCTGTCAAAATGTTTTATCTAGTACTTTTAATTATTTTTAAGTTAACCAACATAAATTTTCTCTCTATATGAGCTACAATTAATAATAAAATAAGATTATTCCTATTTCTTTAGAATGATGATAAAAAGAAAGAAAACGGTGTTTTTATCCTCATAAACTAGCTGTCTTTATTTATTTATACATTTCAGGACTTCAACATCTGTTGATGTAATATAGTTACGATTTCCGGGAAAAAGCTTTTTCTAAATCCAAGGAAAGCTTTTTATTTAACCGTTTGATCTTAGTGATCGTGGTATCAGTATATCATATCTTGCGCATAGATATCTTATTGCAGCGTTTTTCTTTTCTAAAAACTAGGAAATAATAGCGGAAAATAATTATTTACTTCAGCTATGTTTTATTTAATTTTGACCTATTTAAAATGTGTTTATTTGTTTTAAATATTGTTTATTGGAAAATATTCAAACATTCACATTATTTTGCTAAAATTCTTTGTAATTTTGCAATTTTTTTACTCTTTATATAATTTATTAATGTTAGTTTAAAAGTTGTACACTAATTGCAAAAAACATGAACACCAATGTCAATGAAAAATGAATTAAGATATTTAGATCAAATCAGTTCGATTCAATTAAAATTTAAAGCGAAACACTCTGACAAAGCTACATATTGCATATACAAAATTAGAAAACCGAAATTCAAAAAATATGAGAGAGAAGTAAGAAAACTGTAATTTTAAAACTTTTTCCGTCAATCCATCTGTCATTATAGATTTTTTCATAGCACTTTATCAACATAAAAATCAGTAACTATCAAACGTAAAAAGACATTAACTAGGTCAATGTCTAAGTAACAGTCACTCAAATTTTTACCCAGAATTCTCCTTCTTAGAAAAACACTTTTATCGAAGAGGAATTGCTAGATTTATTGATCCAAATAAAAACTTCTGAAGTTTTTTTTTTTTTTTGTTTTTTGTTTTAACAGTACAGTTAAATTTTCATCGAGTAACTTTATTTTGTTTTCCATCAATACAAACTGTAAATTTATTTCTTTCATACAAAATAATTTTGAATGTTCAAAGTACTTATCTATGAAGTTTTTACAAATGAATATCATCTTACACATTTATATTTAGATTTTAGGACACTTAATAAACTCCAAATATTTATTTGGAGTTTATTAAGCGTCAGTAATATTTTAAATGGAAGAATAAACTGGAACTTTCAAAATTATATTTTTTATTTTAAAAAAATATAATTAAATTATCATTAATTCAGCAGATAGATAAATATAAAAGTATCATAAAATAATTTTAGTGATATCAACTCTTATTTAGAAACGCATTTTAACCTCAAAAATCTACATACAACGTGATAATTCAAAAATTAATTTATTAATAAGCCCAAATGCATCTTTATTCAAATAAGTTTGCATGACTAAATAATAATAAGCAAATAGATTTTGAAATTAGGCTAATTTCTGACGAGTTTTATTTCTAAATAATGGACGAAAAATATATTGCCTAAATCCAGATACACTATTTGTTGCTGTACATTTCTTGTGCTGTATAACAAAGACATGATGCCAAAAAATCAATAAATCTCAAATAAAACTTTTATTATAAATATTCTGTTAGTTTCATTTAAATTCTTCTTTACTGATACGTTTTTATAAAATATCTCACGTAATTCATACTTCATAAGAACATGTAAAAGGGAGTTTAAAGAAAATCGGTAGAATTTTTCAGGCACCCACTTAGATTTTAGATTGAGCTACTTAATCAAGACGCTTGTTAATTGTCCTATAGTAATGAACTAATTCTAATACATAAGAAAGAATATTTATAAGGGAGTTTACATAGGAAATTTGAAGAAAATCGTTTCTGTCGTTTTCGAGATTCTGACTTTCCGTCCCATTGCCGAATTTCATAAGAACATGACAAACTCAACTGTATACTGGAAACCAACTAATGCATATGAAAGGACGTTTAACATGGAGTTAATATTGTGAACTTGAAAATAAAATCGGTACAGTCGAAATCTAATAATTATCTGTCTAATCAGGATTCGATGCCTATCAATTTTCTTACAGTAACCAACTAATACATGCAAAAAAACGTCTAAAAGGGGGATTTATAAGAAAATTTGATGAAAATCGTTAGGTTCGTATTTCAAATACTTTCAGTTCGACTTCCAGCTTTCTATGTTCTTCTGTTTCCAGTTCTCTAATCTTCACCAAAAATTTTTAACTTATTTGTACGCTGGACCTGCCTGAAATATAAAGTTTTGATGATCAATGTTTTTTCGTTCCGAAGATATGATAATCAAAAGATTCCCTACACACACATGCGCACTGACTAATCTCAAAAAAAATATTTTTTTTTCCTTATAAGTAAATATATAAATCAAGTGAAAACTGAATATCTAAATTTTTCACCGAATATAATACTTCCATTACCTACGGTAGTCCGGTAATAGAAATAGAAAGATATTACTGTACTCGTATTGAATTGCGTTGCGTAGTATTAAAATTATTACTTAAATGATTACTACTTTAGCCGTACTACTTTACTCACTTACTACTTTACTCATTTATGTTTCAAGATTAATAATCAAGTAGATAAACACTTAAAATTCACACCCACTCTTCTTATTGGTTGCTTTAGACAATCAATATCATAATGTTTTACAATTTTCACTGAAATTTTAATCTTTTAACAAAACGATTTTTTTTTCCTTCGAAGTCACCCCTTAGACAATAGTTATACATTTTATAATAACTATAATTATCTCACAAGAATCGATACATGTGTTATTTTACGTTTAAGTTAACTGAATTTTTGTACCTGGCGAAAAACTCTTTTATATATAATAGAAATCTCTTTTAACAAATTAAAGCGATTTTAAGGAATTTCAAATTTTTCTTTGTACTTTGATCTCAACAAAAGACTTATAATTACATTACTCAATTTGATCAGGTTACTGGCAAATAATAAAAATAAGTAATTGTGACAACAATTGCAGATCATTCTTAATGGAAGTAAACAGTAATTTATATTACGAACAAAACTTTTTAAACTTGATGCCACAATTGTCAAGCATTTCTTTATGATTTATCATAGTATGATTTATAAAAAGTATTTTTTAAACTTATAGTTACTTTTTATTAACACGCAAAGAATAATTCTAAAACTGTAAGCTTATTAATAAACTTTAAAAAAAGTAATTCCTATTTGGGAATTAAGACACCCAGCATAAAGTTTTCAATTAACTTTCTCTTTTCCATTAGATATAAAAGCATTTGTAACCAATAAAAATTTAATACTTTTTCTTTCTTTGACAAAATTGGAATTCTCTTACGAGAATTCCAATTTTGTCCAATTTCAATAATTCCATTTTTTTTTTTTTTTTTTTTTTTTTTTTTTTGTAATAACTTAATCATCTCCTGGATTAGGATGTAAAGTTTCGATATATGATTGCCATTCCTTAAAAGCTAGTACATTAAAACTTGCATAAAAATATTTTTATTTAAACAAAAAAGTATATTATTTATAAGGTTGACGCCAGCAAGGCAACTTAGCCACAATTGTCATTATACCATCAAAAAATGTCTCCAAAATCATAGACTTGAAAGACAAATTTGCTGCCTAAAATATTTTTAATGATACAAATGTTTTCCAACTTTATATTTAAAACAAATACATTTTGATATTTAAAAATGTTGGTAGAATAATCCATTTTAAAAACGAAATTCACGCGTTTAACATGATCTTCTAAGTTCAATTTTTGCTGTTTGTTTGGCAAACATCGTTAATAGTTCAATGGATGACTTTAAGGTTATTCTACCTTCAGAGTTTTGTGCCAGTGCTAATTTTAGTCTGTACGTTGTTTCTTTTATACTGCCTTTGTGCAGATATTTTGCCTGATGAGAGTTCTTACTTAATTATTTTCACCTGAAACATTTAATGTATATCTATGTAATTTATGGTTTTTTTTTTTTTACGCCAGATACGCCAGATACTTTACGCCAGATACTTTAACGCCAGATTTAAGCACATTTTACAGCAATTTCTTGGCAAAAAATTCTGGAAAAATTTATAATTTAAATAAATTACTGAAATTAAACTTTTATGCCACTGAGAAAGTTAGTATTAATCGTATCGGAAGACATAGTCAGTTTGTGTTAAAATATCTATAATTAAAGTATTTGCACTGTTTTTACATTTATATTAGACACACTAAGGGAAAAAAAAAAAGCCGCACTGCAGAAATATTGACTTATACCTTTTGTGTTTGTAATAACTTAAAAACTAATGATTGAAACAAATAAAACTGTTATGTATGTGTAGTCATAACATGATACCTATGCACATTTTTTATTTAATAATTCGCTTTATTACACTCTACGAAGTATTTAGTAAAATTCTATACATTTTTTTTAAACGTAATATAATAAACATATACTTTGTATTCTATTATGATTAATTATATGAAATAAACACGTTATATTTTAATGTATGAAATAAAACTATTTATTTGTTAAAACAATTACTTATAAAAATTTGTATTCTGCATTGGATAATTCCACCTTTATATGTAATTACTGCTTAAATGTGCAATGGCATAGTATTTTACAGTGTTTTAACATGAAACTGAGAAATTTCACTGTGCCAAATATCATAAATAATTTATTCTAGTTCTTGCAAAGTTGTTGGCTACAAATTTCGAATCCCTACTCTCTTTTATAGACAAAACATTTTCCAGCAGATTGAGATTAGGACTATTTTCAGGTTTAGTAAAGAAGAAATTCTACGGTATTCTTTGTGGGATTGAACTTTAAGTAAAAAAAAGTTATGATAACTTAAAAAATTATAAATTCTCATGGAAATGGATAAGTAATTTTAACAACTAGAATAAATAAACATACAACAGGCGGCATGTAACAAGGTGCATTATCGTCTTGAAATGCTGGTTGGGGAAAAGTCTAGCAAAGAAGTCTAACGAAAAGTCTCCAAAATAGTGGGTCAGGCATCATTTTTTTAGTGGTCGAGTTTTATTTCGGGTTAATTGATCCCTTGAACATACCCGACTCATTCAAAAATTATGTATTTTCGTATCATAATGTACGGAGAATGTGTCATTGTTTTTAAAGCGTGATTTTCATTAAGTTGATCACATTTTCGTCATCAGACCAGCTTGATACCTGCTTGAAAATAAGTTAAACTTGACTCATAAGAGAAAACCACTTCAACCCAATAATTAACTGATCATTTTTTAATTTTTTTAACCCTCTGAAGTTTTGCTTTTCTAATTCTTTTCGTTGAGAATGTACTTTTTTCAGATTTTCTGGCACTTAAATTCCCTTTGTTTAATCGTAATTGCACTGTACTTAAAGAAATTATGATACTAAACACTTTTTCTGAATCCCTTCTATGTTCCAAATGTAACACAAACTAATTTTTTAAGCCACTGGCTTTTAACTTGCGGTTACCTCGATTGGATGAGCAACGTGGCCGCCTAGAGACAAATTTCCAGTTTAAATAGCCAAAAAATTTTATATCTTGCTAAAAACCGGCTTCCCAATATTTCGTTAACATTTAATCATTTTGACATACCGCGTATTAAAATATTTTTTTTGATTTTCACTGTAAAATTCGTAATTTTTATGGTATAGTTAATTGCCTTATTCTTGCCATTTTTGAAATGCTTTCTAAAATTACAATTTTTCGAACAATTACATCTTGTTTTTAATACTTGGCTCAATCCTAAATTGTACGTGGAACACGATATAATAAAATCTATTCGAAAAGTTACTTCTAAAACAATAAAATTGTTGGTTGCAGAAAGAGAAATGGAAAATATCCAAGTGCGGCCTTTTTTTTTTTTTTTTTTTTTTTTTTTTAAGCTATTGTATAGCTTTTATCGCGGGCTTTGAGCGCGGCGACCGAATCAAAAAATTCCGTAACGAAAAAAAAACCTAACGCAGTTCGGCAGACTTCGGTAGACTTCGGTTGTACGAAGCTCGCACGGATCGAGACGAGCTGCTCCGAAATCGGACGAATACGTAAGCAGCTGTTTGTGAGAAAGTATATAGGTGTATAGGTATCTATCATCTATGTACAACAGTGAATAGCTGTACGCGTAAAATTTGTGTATAAAGTAGATCAGATAAAACTTGAATAGCCCCATTCGACTTGCAGGCCTTTCAAACCTATTAAATACCTTTTCTCTATTAAAATTTGTTTTCTTATCGGTCACCACGCTCAAAAAGTGTAACTTGAATTAATATCAAAGAAAAAACTTGAATATCCCCATTCGTCTTGCATGCCTTTAAAACCTATTAAAATACATTTTCTCTATTAAAATTTGTTTTCTTATCGGTCACCACGCTCAAAAAGTGTAGCTTGAATTAATATCAAAGAAAAAACTTGAATATCCCCATTCGACTTGCAGGCCTTTAAAACCTATTAAATAACTCTTCTCTATTAAAATTTGTTTTCTTATCATTATTGTTATCTTACCATTATTGTTATCTTATTCATTAATATCAAAGAAAAACCTTGAATATCCCCATTCGACTTGCAGGCCTTTAAAACCTATTAAATACCTATTCTCTATTAAAATTTGTTTTATATCGGTCACCACGCTCAAAAAGTGTAACTTGAATTAATATCAAAGAAAAAACTTGAATATCCCCATTCGACTTGCAGGCCTTTAAAACCTATTAAATACATTTTCTCTATTAAAATTCGTTTTCTTATCGGTCACCACGCTCAAAAAGTGTAACTTGAATTAATATCAAAGAAAAAACTTGAAAATCCCCATTCGACTTGCAGGCCTTTAAAACCTATTAAAATACCTTTTCTCTATTAAAATTTGTTTTCTTATCGGTCACCACGCTCAAAAAGTGTAACTTGAAATTATGTCAAAGAAAAAACTTGAATATCCCCATTCGACTTGCAGGCCTTTAAAACCTATTAAAATACTTTTTCTCTATTAAAATTTGTTTTCTTATCATTATTGTTATCTTATTCATTAATATCAAAGAAAAACCTTGAATATCCCCATTCGACTTGCAGGCCTTTAAAACCTATTAAATACCTATTCTCTATTAAAATTTGTTTTATATCGGTCACCACGCTCAAAAAGTGTAACTTGAATTAATATCAAAGAAAAAACTTGAATATCCCCATTCGACTTGCAGGCCTTTAAAACCTCTTAAATACCTTTTCTCTATTAAAATTTGTTTTCTTATCGGTCACCACGCTCAAAAAGTGTAACTTGAATTAATATCAAAGAAAAAACTTGAATATCCCCATTGGACTTGCAGGCCTTTAAAACCTATTAAAATACCTTTTCTCTATTAAAATTTGTTTTCTTATCGGTCACCACGCTCAAAAAGTGTAACTTGAAATTATGTCAAAGAAAAAACTTGAATATCCCCATTCGACTTGCAGGCCTTTAAAACCTATTAAAATACTTTTTCTCTATTAAAATTTGTTTTCTTATCATTATTGTTATCTTATTCATTAATATCAAAGAAAAACCTTGAATATCCCCATTCGACTTGCAGGCCTTTAAAACCTATTAAATACCTATTCTCTATTAAAATTTGTTTTATATCGGTCACCACGCTCAAAAAGTGTAACTTGAATTAATATCAAAGAAAAAACTTGAATATCCCCATTCGACTTGCAGGCCTTTAAAACCTCTTAAATACCTTTTCTCTATTAAAATTTGTTTTCTTATCGGTCACCACGCTCAAAAAGTGTAACTTGAATTAATATCAAAGAAAAAACTTGAATATCCCCATTGGACTTGCAGGCCTTTAAAACCTATTAAAATACCTTTTCTCTATTAAAATTTGTTTTCTTATCGGTCACCACGCTCAAAAAGTGTAACTTGAAATTATATCAAAGAAAAAACTTGAATATCCCCATTCGACTTGCAGGCCTTTAAAACCTATTAAATACATTTTCTCTATTAAAATTCGTTTTCTTATCGGTCACCACGCTCAAAAAGTGTAACTTGAATTAATATCAAAGAAAAAACTTGAATATCCCCATTCGACTTGCAGCACTTTAAAACCTATTATAATACCTTTTCTCTATTAAAATTTGTTTTCTTATCGGTCACCACGCTCAAAAAGTGTAACTTGAAATTATGTCAAAGAAAAAACTTGAATATCCCCATTCGACTTGCAGGCCTTTAAAACCTATTAAAATACTTTTTCTCTATTAAAATTTGTTTTCTTATCATTATTGTTATCTTATTCATTAATATCAAAGAAAATCCTTGAATATCCCCATTCGACTTGTAGGCCTTTAAAACCTATTAAATACCTTTTCTCTATTAAAATTTGTTTTCTTATCGGTCACCACGCTCAAAAAATGTAACTTGAATTAATATCAAAGAAAAAACTTGAATATCCCCATTCGACTTGCAGGCCTTTAAAACCTATTAAATACCTTTTCTCTATTAAAATTTGTTTTCTTATCGGTCACCACGCTCAAAAAGTGTAACTTGAATTAATATCAAAGAAAAAACTTGAATATCCCCATTCGACTTGCAGGCCTTTAAAACCTATTAAATACCTTTTCTCTATTAAAATTTGTTTTCTTATCGGTCACCACGCTTAAAAAGTGTAACTCGAATTAATATCAAAGAAAAAACTTGAATATCCCCATTCGACTTGCAGGCCTTTAAAACCTATTAAAATACCTTTTCTCTATTAAAATTTGTTTTCTTATCATTATTGTTATCTTATTCATTAATATCAAAGAAAAAACTTGAATATCCTCATTCGACTTGCAGGCCTTTAAAACCTATTAAATACCTTTTCTCTATTAAAATTTGTTGTCTTATCGGTCACCACGCTCAAAAAGTGTAACTTGAATTAATATCAAAGAAAAAACTTGAATATCCCCATTCGACTTGCAGGCCTTTAAAACCTATTAAAATACCTTTTCTCTATTAAAATTTGTTTTCTTATCGGTCACCACGCTCAAAAAGTGTAACTTGAAATTATATCAAAGAAAAAACTTGAATATCCCCATTCGACTTGCAGGCCTTTAAAAACCTATTAAAATACCTTTTCTCAAAAAATAGAGTTAGATCATTCAAATTTGGTACATCGAGGTTTTCGATACCTACAAATCGATTGCGGATATTTTTGATATATTCTCATTGCGGATATATTCTCATTTATTCAATAAAAGAAAAAAATTTGTTTTCTTATCGGTCACCACGCTCAAAAAGTGTAACTTGAATTAATATCAAAGAAAAAACTTGAATTAATATCAAAGAAAAAAAAATACTGCATAAATAAAATAAATAAATAATTATAATTGCATAAGTTGATAAAAAATGCTATGCAATAGCTTTACCGCGGCAGTCCTCGAGTGCCACACGTATTTTTTTTTTTTTGTGTGTGTGTGTGTGTGTCCCTTCCTTAGTGTGTATATATATATATATATAACCCAAGTTTGCACTATATTTTCTTTGCACTATTTCCATACGAGTGATTTGAAACAGTCAGTTATCATGAAGAGCTCATTCGTCTAATTGACTGTTGAAATATCGTCATATCTAAGTTATTTCGCTAAGTAAATGAATCAACCAATAAGAGAGTGTGACCAATATGACGACATTTCAACAGTCAATCAGATGAATAAGCTTTTCCTGATAACGGAGTGTTTCTAGTCTTCCGTATGGAAATGGCTCAAAACGTCATTCACGACACGCCACTGATACGATATATATATATTATACTATATTATATTATATTATATTATATTATATTACATAAATATATGAAGTAAATGTTAAGTTTTACCATTTTGTACTTCTTGACCACTAAATCGTAAACTTGTTGATCTTTCTGGATCATTAAATTTTGGTTTCTGGCATGAACCCTGATTATTTAGATTATTAAGTTGAAATAATGGAGCCTTTTTTTTTTTAGCAACAACGTAGAGATTCTGAGTCAGAGAGTGCTTCATCCACGATGAAATCGAACATTCGAGCTCCTCCACCATCGCCTGATCTTCAGCGATCTCTCGAGTTGCCAACATTTATTCCGCCACCTCCTGTTTTTCTTCCACCAGTATCACCAACTTCGACTCCTAATATGATTCCTTTACAGGAATTAGAATCAAAATCTTCACTGGAATCGGAAGGTCATCACACGTAAGTATACAGATTTTTAAAACAATTATTTTTGAAATAATATCTTAAGATAAATAAAAATGTTAGAATGCAAGCTAGTCTGCAAAATTGGAACTCCTAAAAAAATAATTTTTAATTATACAAACAGTTCAATGTTTTCTATAACATATTATATGTAGGTCTAAGATTCTTAAAGCAAAAATTTAAAGTTTTTTTTTTTTTTTTTTTTTTTTTTTTTTTAAGATAAAAAAGATAGCATCATTATATACAGGGTGATTATAATTAAAGTTACGATTCAAAACGCTATAATTTTAAAACTACCGATCAGAGCGATTTGATATTTTACCAGAGCAATCGTGAGGCAATGAAATTTTGTTCGACAAAAGACAAAAAAAAAAAGCTCTAAAATGTGCCGTTAATTATCCGTAAAGTATTTGTTTCATGAAACTCCTCTTTTTCTCGTTTCACTATGATTGTTTCCACTGTAAACCAGTATTCTTGTCTTTTTGCTAAAAAAAAAAAAAAAAAATGTAGTAAACCCTTCTTGAAGTCTATTGTTTCCTGCTATTCCATTGTGTTGCTAGCAACATTCCTGTGTTTAATGAGTCCATTTATGCGTTTCCCCTGGCATTACTCTGACAGCGCCATCTATAAGAACATGTTGGAACTACTTTTTTCCTACCCCAAACAAAATTTCATTGCCTCACGATTGCTTTGGTAAAATATCAAATCGCTCTGATTGGTGGTTTTAAAATTATAGCGTTTTGAAATCGTTAACTTTAATTATCATCACCCTGTATATAGATATATATTATTTTTTACTGCATATTTCAATTTCAAATCTAAATTACCATTTCCTTTTAAGTTATCAGTTTTGTATATTTCCTTGAATTTTGCAACTATTATATATAATTAAATTTAAAACTTTCAAACATCTGTATTCGAATCATTTACATGTTTTTTTTTTTTTTTTTTTTTTTTTAATCCTGTCATTTATCGCTCAGTACACACTATATCATTTGTGATAAATATGTAAAATACTAGAAGAAATATTCAAATAATCATTACTGTAAATGATATTATATTTAAATTTTTTATGCGTCCCTCTTGATTCGTAACTTAATTAGTTTTAAAAGAACAAATATACTTTATTTAATTCAGAAATTTATTAAAAATTTTTTGCAATCCAAGCTTTCTGTGAAGGCATGAAATAAAAATTTCTCAATTTTTGCGTGTGATGCGGAATAATTTTTCTTTTTACTTATATGTAAGTGTATATGATACAATATAGCTCATCAGCAATATAACTTTTTGCAGAAACCAAAGCATGCGGAAAAAGCTCTTTTCACATAAAATATTCGTTTGAAGAGATAACCGTATATCTGAACATTCCTTTTAAACGAATTTACGAATACACAGTTAAAACACATATATAGCTTGGTCAAAATTAAACTTTCTCAATTTTGAAGTCTTTGTATTCTTAATGGGTGAAAATGACATGAGATTTGGACTATGGATGCTTCAAATAATCCATTTGAAATTTTTAAAGATAATATTCATTAAAAAACTTACAGATGAGTGTCACTGTATCAAAAGTAAAATTTATTTTTATGACTGGAAAAATTTCTTCTCTGTAACAAAAAAAAAGACGAGTCCGATAAAAAAAAAAAAAAGGGGGGGGGGGGGGGGGATATACTGCTCATAAAAAATCCTCATGGCTAATACTGACTTTGATCAAACGTTTATAAAATGTTAAAGAAAAAATTCTATGCTACAATAAACCGATTCGCGGCAAAATAACGTATGCTAAGGCCACATAATGCAAAATACCCTATATGGCATAACTTAAATTTTTGAAAAATCGAGCCTTCTTTGAAAAGGACTAGAGAAAGTACAAAAAGATATCAGTTATGCATATATAAAATATTGACACAGCTACGTTTGTCACCAACAATTTTCATTCGAATGCTTAACTAAATACGCATAATTGTTGTATATGTAGAATAAATTACCTGCTTTGTCGACTTATTCTGAAGAATTTGGAGTAAGTTTTGCTCTGGCGAACTAGGATAAAGCAAAAACGTGTACAGTGCAGCAGAAAGTCTTTTTTTTTTTTTTTTTTTTTTTTTTTTTTAATAACTTTAAAAGGGATTTAAAATCTGTTCTGTGTCTAATTAACCACCGAGTGTTAGTATGCGGTCCAAGGCCGAGGTGTACACTGCTTTTTAAAGACACTATTATCTCTTTATTCTCACACCGCATGGGGGGATGTGCTTTAATTATTTTATTTTTCTTGTTTATGTTTCCTCTGTCTTTCATTATATTTACATTGTGTGAATTCCCGTAATTTTTTTCCCTTCTGTGCTGCGAACATGCGCGCCGACCACGTGGGGGCTTTGGGTGCTCAAGCACCAACAGAAATTTTTCCGTGGTTCCAAAATTTAAACTGGAATTTAAATTTACAAAGACAGAAAATGGATAATAAAGATGATTTTTTTATTATTAATATTAATATTTTCATTAAAAAATAAAAAAAGAAAAAAAGAAAAATACATGAGAATAAAACGTTTTTATCTCTTAACACAATAATCATTTATTTTAAATTAGCACAATTGAGCATTTCGTTTAGCACTCCTCGGTACTTCGATTGTCTCCGAGATGTATGGTGCTCCCGTTATACAGTAAGTATTTGGTTAGTTATAACCAATAAACGAGCTGTGTATCTGTATGTACTTGTATTCTAAAACGTTGGGTGTATTGAAGTTATATGGGGTTGTCTCGGCAGATGACAATAAGATTATCTACTACTAAGGTGCAATCCCTTTTTCAATTTTACAAATTATAAAGCGTGTTGTAATCGTTTTAATATTATAGATTTCGGGATTCCGGTTATCACTGCGAACAGTAGTTTTAACAACTGACAGTCTTCTTGCCTCTGTGGGATGGAATGGTTGGCGCTTTAGTAGGGCAACTGGATATTCCCGTCCCATTTGGTACTTCCATCTTCCCCCAGGTGTATTGGACTGCCACACCATATAGGGCTCAATTTGCACAACAAGTCTTTGGCTGACTATAACTCAAATAAACAGGCTATGCAAGTACTTGTATTATAAAACAGTGAGTGTATTGAAGTTTTATGGAGTTGTCTCCGCAGATGGCAGATGATAAGCTTAGCTACTACTAAGGTGCCTTACCTTTTTCAATTTTACAAATTCTAAAGATTATTCTAGTTGTTTTCACAATATAATAATCCGTATTTAGGTTAGCATTGCGAACAAAGGCTCGGAAAACTAACAGTCTTCTTCAATCTGATCAGTGTTGCCAGATTTGGGGACATTTTATTCATTATCCACCATAAATTTTAATTTTAACGGCTTTCTAATCACTTCGAAGATTAACCGTCTATTATGTATAACAAATATCACTTCTCAAAATTATTGGTGACAGTTGAATAAAAAAGTCCTCAAATCTGGCAACATTGAATCTGATGGATGGAATGGTTGTAGAGGCAGTGCGGCAATGGGATATTCTCATCCTGTGTTCGGTACTTCCATCGTCTCCCAGATGTACTAAACTGTCACAGTATATGGGGATCCCTTTGCACAATGATTCTTATTCGGTTGGATTTAACCTGAATAAACAAGCTGTGTGTGTACTTGTCTTCTAAAACGGTGGGTGTATTTAAGCTTTATTGAGTTGTCTCGGCAAACGACAGGCCATAAGATTATCTACTGCAAAGGTGCATTAACGTTTTCATTTTTACAAATTATAAAGTATATTGAAGTTGTTTCACACTACATATTTTCGTATTGCAATATAGCTTTAAAACAAAATATTAAAAAAATCAAAAAATCAAATTTTCGAAAACAAAAATAAATTTACCGGCTTACGTATGAGTAATTTGCATGACAAATTTCCCCACAGATTAACACGGGGTTTGGTCTGCCGATGACGATAGGTTGGAATTTCTTCTGTTTGAGAGCTTCTGTGGCAGAGTACCCAGATAATTTTTTTTTTAAGTCGGTGCCGCTGGCTGCGAATAGTAGTAGTAAACTAATAAGCCGGTAAGGTATTTTGCAGTTGTAGCATAACTACTTCATGGTGCGCTTTCATATACTTATCTGAGCGTTTTCGACAATATTAAATCTAAACAAAATCTGCCAAAGACATACTTACTTATTTAAGAAAACTCCTGCCAGTAGAAAAATTTAAAGATGACCCAGAAGTCATTTGTTTTTTTAAAAAATAACTCACAAGCATTGCTCATCGCAAAAACAGCGGGTCATCATATCACTTGATTTTTTTTTTTTTTCTTCCCTTAAAAAGAAATACTAGAGAAACTTGCCTTGAACTTCAGACATGCAAAGAACATGCTTGAACTCACAATTTCCAACAACTATTTAGTCACGAGTGTAATATTTGTAGGCATTTTTGTAGGAGTACCACGGATATAAAAAAAATCTAAAATTATTATTATTATTTTTTTTTTTTTAAGTTTTTTTTTTCTTATAACAATAATGGATTTCAATATTTTTTTTTTTTTTTTTTATTTGCAGAAAAAATGACGAAACATTAGCGAAACATCGTTTGAAACATAAAATACATATGTTTAATTTTCGATGAAATACAGTGTTAGCCAAATTAATAAGGATTATTTATTCATTTATTTATTTTTATTTCTTTATTTATTATTATTACTTTTTTAATACTGAACAAAATGAGCTTGAACTTTAGACATGCAAAGAACATTTACAAACTCATATTTTCCATCATCGCTTTAGTCAATTAGCGGACCAACCACAAATTGAATTAAAACACAAATATTTTGGATTACCCTGTATCATAAAATGCTTCAAATGACTTGTAACTTTAACATGCAATTTCACATACTATGTGCAATATTTGTTCGCTGCGAATCGCACGATTATTTATATACATATATACTTTTTCTCAAAAATCAGTAATTTTTTGGTAAGCTTTTTACGTGTAAACCCCCCCCCCCCCCAAAAAAAAAAAAAAAATAAAAAAAAATAAAAAAAAAAAAAATAAATGGATTTCAATAAAATTTATTCAGAAATTTTGTTAAATCATTAGAAAATCATTATTCCGAAGCAAAGAATGCACACGTGCAATTTTCGCTGCGGTACGAGTTTTTTTTTTTTTACTGCGCATGCACTAAAGATAGAAATATTTTTATTACATAGGTTGAAAGCTTGATATATTGGGTAACTTATATTAAAAGTTCATTTGAACAGGTAAAAATTTAGAAAGTTCTCCGTAATAGAATGACAAGATTTTTAATATTTTTCAAAGTTGAAATTTCATAAAGGGTTTTTCATATGCCACGTATTTAATTTGGATATCCAATTATTTCACCCAAGTTACAAAAGCCTTATTTGTGAAAAACGCTTTTTGAAGTCACAAATCTTAGTAAACAGATAAAATTTATGTTTGAGTTACAAGCCCATAAGGAGTTTTTTACAGAAAAAAAAAAGTTTTGAAACTTGTTTTTCACAAATTAGATCACTAAATAAAATATATGACATGTGAAAACCCCTAGAGCATATATCTTACTAGACTGCGCATCCCTCATCGAAGCAAATAACCAACATCGAAATCACGTGAGGAGTGATTTTCCATTTTCACCCTTAAAGGTCACGGGGTCACTCTCCTCCTCAGTCAAGGGGTGACAAACATTTTTCGCCGTGTCATCCAGTTGCGCAAAAAAAAAAAAAAAAAAAAAAAAAAAAAAAAAGTCGAAATATTGTTATGCATTTGGATACATAGAAAAATTTGTCAGTGAAAGAATCTTATTATTTCCTCCTAATAAATATATCTTTTAAATTTTACTGTAGTATTAATATAATATTAAATGATATGTTTAAAGCATAAAATGATAATTTCTTTCATTGCATGGGTGGTGGATAAACAACTTTTAAAAATAGCAAAAACATATTTATATTTAAAACGTATTATAAATTGCAATTATTAATAAATTACACTTAATTTTCCGGACTATTTAATCCACTTCCTGTTTTTCTAAAAAGTTACAACTTAATAAAAGAAAGAGAGTGAATGATAATGTTTTGCAGTAGCGATAATAACCCAAGGGTGGAAAACCAAAAGTTGGAAGTGACCGTTTCACTTGTCACGTGATCAACGAAAATGCAATCGATTTTGGTTACTCGTTTGGATAGGAACTTCAGTATTGAATGCACACTCTCGTAAGATATGTGCTCTAGGAAAAAACCCCTTACGAAATTTCAACTCTGGAAAATATCTATTTTTTTGCCAGTAATTTGCTTAATTTTTACTCTATTCAACTGCATTTCTGACATTAGTAGCCTTATATATCAATTTTTCAACCTATGTAATAAAAAATTTCTATCTTCAGTGAAATAAATATCACCGTAAAATAAATATTTATTACAAATGCTTAGACTCATAGTAAAAATTACACGTGTGTATTTTATGTTTCGCAATAGCTATTCTCTAAAAATTTATCAAGTTTTCTGAAAATTTAGTTGAAAAAAATTATATCTGTCTAAATAATCGTACGATTCCCACAAAAAAAAAAAAACATACAAATATTGAACAAGTCATTTGTAGCATTTTGTGATACAGGGTAATCCAAAGTATTTGCGCTATTCTTCAATTTGTGGTTCGTCCCTAATTGCATTCGTGACTGAATTGTCAGTGGGAAATATGAGATTGTAAATGTTCTTTTCATGTCTGAAGTTCAAGGTCACCTCGTTCAGGATATTTTTTTTTTTTTTTTTTTTAATTATGTCAAAATTACAAAAATCCCTAATAATTTGACCAACACTGTATAAAGTAAATAACTTTGTACTGAGTGTGGGGAAAACATATTACTTTTTTATAGCAAATGTAAAATCTAGATGCATAGGGAACCTTGTATCAAAAGTTCATTTAAATAGAATAAAATTAAGAAAGTTGTCGCAAAATAAAAATAAGCTGAATTTTATGATTTCCTAAGAGCTGCCTGTTCATTAGGGGTTTTTTCTAAAACGATTTTTTTCTTTTTAAGTGTGGGTGAAAAAATTGGATTTCTAAATTAAATACGTAATATGTGGAAAACCCTAATAGGCTTGTAACCCTATTTTAATTTTATTTGCCGTCAAAACTGGTGGATGAGAATTGCCGGGTTCGATTCCAGGTCGCACTCGTCGACATAGCCGTTCGGTGTTTTCCATGGTTTTCTCCGAAATTCACGCAAATACGGGTTGGGACTTCTTAGAAAGACCCCACGGAGGGCATTCCACCTATAGGCCTAGAACCCTACCGTAGTCAATCGGCCTTAAACCCTATAACCAACCAACCAACTTAATTTTATTTATTTTGTAAGATTTGGGATTGTAAAATGTTTTTTTATAAAAAGGATTTTTGCAATTTAGCTGAAATATTATGTGGCATGCGGGAAACCTCTTTTGGACTTGTAACTCTGGAAAATAACTAAGATCTATCTCATTCTTTTTATGATAATTTTCTTAATTTTTACTTTATTCAAGCAAACTCGTGACACAATTCCTCTATTGTCTGTTGTATATCCAGCTTTCAACTTATGTAATAAGAAATTGCTACTTTTCGCGTATACGCAATAAAATAATATTTACTACAAATACTCATATTTCAAATAAAATTAAATGTATGTATTTTATGTTTCAGAATTCCGTTTCTCTAATGTTTTGTCATTTTCTCTGCGTGTTTTTTATTTTTATTTTTATTTTCTTGAAATCAATTTTTGTTGTAAGCAAAAAAACTTAGATTTTTATATCAATAAATATTCATCATAGTCTTACAAAAAATTCATGCAAATATTGTAATAAGTAGATGAAATCATGTGTTAAAGTTGCAAGTCATTTGTATCTTTTTGTGATACAGAGGAATTCAAAGTTTTTTTTTTTTTTCATTAGTTTCTAGTTTGTTTCCTAACTACTCTTGTGACTAAATCGTTACTGGATAGTGTGAGTCTAATAATGTTCTTTTCGTATCTGAAGTTGAAGTCATGTCGTCAAGTATTTTCTTAGAAAATTGGAAAACTGTCAAAATTAAAATTTATGTATATATATTTATATATAAACACACACACACACATATGTGTGTGTGTGTGATTACCCACTTTACATCCATAATGACTTTCTATTCACCCATTTAACACAGATTTTCTACAGTTGCTGGACAAAATAATGGAAACGCTTTCAGTTTTAAACATTTTGTTAAATATCTTGGAAAATATATAATAGACTACTCTTAAATTTTGCTATAAGCAAAACGTTTCATTTCCTCATACTTTTCAGTAAAATTCAATGAGATAAGAAATATTTGTGATTGCCCTGTATCTCGAAGTACATAGATTCCTCTGGAAGTTTTATGTATATTTACAAATGTTATATTTTATACATGTGTAACTTTTGCAAAGGTAGCACGAATATTTTGAGTTATAAGTATTTTATTAACAAATACAAAAAAATTCCACAAGTTTATACTTTATCGCTCTAATGATTTTTAAATTGCATGAAACTTTCAGAAAACATGATAGCATACAGTTATACTGTAGTTTAAAACAAATACACTTAATATTCAAAAAGATGGGGACAGTTATAGCAGATAATATTTTACTGCACGGACTATTGCAAAACAATTTTGACATAGTTTAATACTCAACTTCCCAGAGCACATTATATTAAAAAAAAAAAATCCAGTTAAATATAATAAAAATTCATAAAAAGCTGTCTTTCAGAAGTTTTTCAAAAAGAGCATGATTTTGAGGGGTCATTCGCAAATTCTTCTATTTATCATATAGGTGTAATAGAAATGCTTATTATTTTAGGCGCTTTAGAAAATACAGTCATTTGCAAAAGTTTAAGATCGGTAGCCGATTTTCAGTATTTTAACACAGTGCATCATTTGCGCAGATTATTACGTCATCTTATATGCTGATTGCATCAGACGCATTCTACTGCTATAAATAAAGATGCCCAGGTAAAAAAAACCTTCACTTACTGTTGCAAAAAAGTCTGAAATATTGACCTTGGATAAAATTGGATTTTCTGAACGTCAAATAAGTTCGAAGGTAAATGTCAGCAAGACAGCTGTGCATTAAGCTATTAGTAAATTTAAAATTTCAGCAAAATTTGTGGACCTTAAGAGTCGTTTCTTTTTCATACTTGAAGTAAGTCGAGGTTTCCTTGCAGATTTCTGGGATAATAAACCAAAATATTTGGCCAAACGTCTTGCAATAGTACTCAAACTGACGTTTGGGCCTTTTGCAACCAGGGAATGTCTAATCGTATTGCAGAAGGTTCTTGGATATCGTACGACCGTCCTTATCACATGATCATCGCGTGCACTCTTTTTCTAGGGCGACCGCTTCTCTTAAGGTCCACAAATTTTCCCGAAATTTTAAATCTACTAATAGGGATGCGCAGCTGTCTGATGCACAGCTGTCTTGCTTACATTTACCCTCGAACTTATTTGACGTTCAGAAAATCCAATTTTATGCAGGGTCAATATTTCTGACCTTTTTGTAACAGTAAATGAAGGTTTTTTGCCCATTACAATAAATACACAACAACACTGTCTACGACAAAATCCAATAAACAACCGGCGATAAACGTGCCGGCCACGTTTATTTATAGCAGTAGAATGCGTCTGATGCAATCAGCACATGAGATGACGCAATAATCTGCGCAAATGATGCAATGCGTTAAAATACTGAAAATTGGCTACTGATCTTAAACTTTTGCAAATCAATGTAGATGTTTTCTGAAAAGATCTTGACGATAAGGAGTCATTCTGTTTGTATATGAAAAATTTATGTTACGCAATGAAACTTAATACATTATATGTGATGCACTTTTTTTTTTTTTTTTTTTATCATTTATAGGTATGTAGGTGCTCAATAAAATAGAAAACCCTGGAAATTCATATAATTTTAATTAGGAATTCGGACATCTTTGGCTTGAATTATAACTTGTATTCGATGTGGGACTAATAAATAAATCTTGCACAATAATCAAAGGATTTCGCATCCAAAAGCATTTCTATTATTTTAATCTCTAATAACCTGTATGATAAATACGAAAATTTGCGAATAACTCCTCGTCGTCAAGCTCTTTTTAGAAAACAGCTGTAAGATAGTTCGTCTAATCGCCGATAGCTTTATGAATTTTCATTATATTGAACTGCATTTTTTTTTTAATATAAGGGCTCTATAGAGTTGAGTATTAAACTATGTCATTAAATTATGTCACAGATTTTTTTATATAGCTCGCCAATGCACAGTAAGCAACTATTTACTAGAACTATATACATACCTTTTAATATTACATGTATTTATTTTAAGCTACAGTATAAGGATTTAGACATATGTTGTCATGTTTTCTGAAAATATCGTGAAATTTGGCTAACTATTTTAGCGTTATAGGTAGAAACTTGCGGAAATGTTTGCATTTATTAATAATATATTTATAACTCTAACTCCTCGTGCTATTCTTACAAAACTCTACACACGTATAAAATGTAACATATATAAACATATCTGAAATTTACAGATTAATCAATGTAGTTTCAGATACAGGGTAAACAGAAATATTTCTCAATTTATTGAATTTGTTGTTCGTCCCCTAAGTGCCTTCTTGACAAAATCTTTACTGAAAAATATAAGGAAAACATGTTTGCTTTATTCCTGAAATTCAAGAACAATTCATTAAGTATTTTTTAAGATATTCGACTAAACGTGTAAAACTGAAAGTTTTCCATCATTTTGCCCGTCACCTTGAATCTTCAACTGTAGAACACATTGTTTTGAGTGTTAACTCTTTGTGTCACCGTGTTGCATTTCTGTAACATACCAAAAAAGTCAAAGTTATTTCTAAAGCAAGCTTGGAAGCTGACTTTATTGACTATTTGTGTCTTACAGCACTAAATGGGACACAAAATGTTTATAAATTTCCCAGCAGATGGCGTTATTATGTAATGTTTTCACACCAAAGTTTAATTTATGAAGAAAAAAAAAAAAAAAACATCAGATATAAACTCTTTAAATGTAAATAGTTTACATAGACGCAATTTTTGAGAAATAAAGCAATTTATGAGTCAGCTTTCGTTATAACAAAATTAAGAGATATTTAAAATTTCCATCTAAATCGAAAACTCGAATATTTTGAAAAAAATTTATGTCATTTTGCACGATGTTTTAGGCATCCAACAAACATTTTTTTCGTCAATAAATGTTTAATTTTTATTTTGTATCATGTTTTTTAAAATATTTTTTATATGATTCAGATAACACATTCGAACACATGGATAAATATTATTTAAATCTAAAATCTTGAGACATAAAGGGTTAAAATATTAAGAAAAATTAAGCAGACATATCGAATATATGTTAAACCTTACGCTGATATTACAGCATCAGCTCTTGAAAAATGTATGATCTGTTTTTAAATAAACCTTAAGCGCGTGATCTGAAGTGTCTGTTGTACGAATATCATGTCTATATACTTTACTCTCTAAAAAAATGTTTTACTTGAAGAATTAAATTTTGCCAACACTACATAGTCCAAATGTACAAGTCTATTTTGTTGAAGTTCTTTGTAACTAATAAAATCCTTGAAGTTTGCGTTTTATTTATTTATAATAATATATTTATTTATAATATTTTATGTTTATTTCTGTTTTCGTATGCACAAAAATTCTACTATGAAAGTAAATTGTGTTTAATATTATCATAAATACTTTTTTAATCATTTACTTCTTTTTACTTTTATTTTAATTATTTCTTTACCAAAGTTTGCATTAATCTTACTTGTTTGCTTATTTTGCTTGTGGCTTGAGTAGAATTGAAAATCTTCTCTAATATGCATGCATTGCGATTCTCTAGACTTTCAACGCAGAGTGAAAAGTGTCTTTAAAAATTAAGACAAAAAAGCTTGCTGAAAATTTTTGATAAATATGCAATGATATGAGAAAAGTATCTTGTTTCAATTTGAGAAAGTTTTGATACAACGTAGCTAGCTTCAAAACTTTTGCTTAAAAGGAGAAGTCGCCTTGAACATGTAAAGAAAAAAAAAAAAAAAAAAAAAAAGAAAGGAAAAGAACGAAACGTTTGATTCTTATGTTCATAGAAAGAAAGGTTAGTTATGACCCTTTTAATATCAAATTTGTGCATCTGTTCGTTTTTCAAATATCAGATAAAGAATGAACGCAGTTACAAAAGCTTTTATTTATTTATTTTTTATTTATTTTTTTTTTTTTTCAAAAATTTTAATCACTTACCTGGAAATACGAATTACAGTGCACAACTTCAACATCACTGATTAAAATAGCACTAAAGTGCACCGTACTTTTTTCGCTTGATGACGGTTCGTGCTATTATTTTCGACCGGAAACTTTTTCTTTTTTTTTTTGCAATTTATGTTGTTTGCTTACAAAGAACTTTATTCATCCCTGATTACAAAATCTGAAATTTTCAAAATTAATACATACAATATCCTCATTATTAAAAGAATTAATTTATATATTTGTCCTGTGTTTCTCGGAAATAGCTCTAAAGATTTTGATTTTTTTTTTTTTTTTTTTTTTTTTTAGAAAGAAAGAAAAAAAGAAGGTTAAATGTTTCTTGGAAATGGCTCTAACGATTTCGGAGGGAAGTTAAGGGTTTTTGAAAATGTGAAACCAATCTGACTCAGCCTCATCTTCAGAAAAAATAATAGCATTCGCTGATAACGATGACGTCCTTCACCCGGGACAAAATGTAGGAGAAACCTTTTTTTTTTTTTTTTTTTTTTAGGAAACAACTCAAAAAATTTTGATAAAAATTTAGATTTAAGGATGTTCTGAGATAACAGTTCTAAAGTACCTTCAGAAAAATTAGCGTTCGCTGGTAGCTCGCTCGCATTCCTCCCGGTGCAAAGTGCGGCGGAAACTTATTTTCTTATAAACTGCTCGAACGGTGTTAGGAGATTTTTGAAAACATAATTCGAGCTGAGTTACCCTCATCTTTAGGAGAATTACTGTTTACTGGTAACGCATGTTTTGCCCGGGTAAAATATGGCGGAAATTTGGTTTTCTTGGAATCAGTTCCAATGATTTTTCTAAAAATCACGGATAAGAGGATTTTTTAAATTTAAAATTGATATGATTTATTGTCTTGCTGTTCTCTGAAATATAATTACATAATTCTAAAAACTCAGTAAATATCGTTATAACGATGATTTCCCAAAACAAGTTGTCTATTTACTCTGCAAATATTATTTATAATGATTCCGAGTAAAACTCGGACAAATACTAATATTTAAAAGAAACCAATTTCTTAACGATTTTTAAATGTTGAAAACTCTCTCTCTCTGTATGGGTGTGTGTTATATTGGAATCTTCAAAAATTCTAAGAATAGCGAATTTTTGAAGAAAATATATCTTATCTTATTTATAACTAAGTGGGCTAGTAACCGCTTTATTGGACACAATGTTTAAATGAATCATTTTTAAATCCAGCCCCAAAACAGAAGAACTTTATTGAATATTCACTTTTTTTTTTTTCTAAATCCTAAACAATATAAACTTTAAAGAAAAAAAATCTTAAGTCAGGCATGCGTTTTATAATGGACACGAAAATAATTCAAAATTAAACCTTTAAATTGTAAAATTTGCAATTTTTAATTGAAAAAGTGGATTTTCACTGCAATTGGTAATGTCATATACAGTCGGCAGTAAAATTATTCGAGCGCTAGCAATAATTCCTATATTTGAAAAAAAAAAGCACTTAATACTGTTTTGTTAAATAAATCCTTGTCGAATCATGTTCTTAGTCAGTCTAAGAACATGATTTGACAAGGATTTATTTAACAAAACAGTATTAATCGAATGGGAGATAAGTGAAAGCGCATGATCTCAAAAAAAGCAATCAGCCAAAAAAAACTAGTATGTTGTGGCCACCACAAGACTTTCTTCTATATTTACCTATACATATTCAATCAGTAACAATATTTAAAAAAAAAAAAAAAAAAGTACGATTTTTTTTTTTTTTGTTAAAAGTAAAAAAAATCGATAACTTTGTTTTAAATTATCACAGATTTATAGTTCAACCATTCGTTTTAAAGGTATTGACGAGACCTTTCGAAAGATACCCATCTTGAAAATTTATTCCCCCGGGGGGGTACTTCCCCCCCAGGGGGGGAAGTGATGCCCCCCCATGCAGAAATTTTTTTTTCTAGTTACATACTACTATTATCAATAATTCATATTAATTTTACAATCACAAGTTTAAAACAACTCTTATTATGCACATTTATACGAATTTTTGTCCTATGCTGCCATGTTAAAAATTTAGATAAAATGCTATCACAGCGCCACCTGTTGAGCTATTGATCCCCAAACATAATCAGCACCAGTTAATGTCGGGGACAAACTAAATACCAAGTTTGGTTAAATTTCGTTAAAAAAAAAAAATGCGATTTTTTTTCTGTTTTGTTTTGTTAAAACTAAAAAAAATCGATAACTTTGGTTTAAATTATCACAGATTTATCGTTCAACCATTCGTTTTAAAGGTATTGACGAGATCTTTCGAAAGATACCCATCTTGAAACTTTGCCCCCCCGGGTGGGAACTTCACCCCCCGGTGGGGGGGGAACCGATGCCCCCACATGCACAAAAATTTTTTCCTAGTTAACTACTACTATTATCAACCTGATCTTTCGAAAGATACCCATTGTGAAAATTTACCCCCCCTGGGGGGGTATTTCCCCCTAGGGGGGGAAAGCGATGCCCCCCCATGCAGAAAATTTTTTTCCTAGTTACATACTACTATTATCAATAATTCATATTAATTTTACAATCACAAGTTTAAAACAACTCTAATTATGCACATTTATACGAATTTTTGTCCTATGCTGCCATGTTAAAAATTTAGATAAAATGCTATCACAGCGCCACCTGTTGAGCTATTGATCCCCAAACATAATCAGCACCAGTTTATGTCGGGGACCAACTAAATACCAAGTTTGGTTAAATTTCGTTTAAAAAAAAAAAAAAAAAAAAAAATTGCGATTTTTTTTGTTAAAAGTAAATAAAATCGATAACTTTGTTTTAAATTATCACAGATTTATGATTCAACCATTCGTTTTAAAGGTATTGACGAGACCTTTCGAAAGATACCTATCTTGAAACTTTGCCCCCCCCGGGTGGGTACTTCCCCCCCCCCGGTGGGGGGGGGGGGAACCGATGCCCCCACATGCACAAAAATTTTTTCCCAGTTAACTATTACTATTATCAACGAGGTCTTTCGAAAGATACCCATCTTGAAAATTTACTTCCCCGGGGGGGGGGGTGTACTTCCCCCCCAGGGGGGGAACCGATGCCCCCACATGCACAAAATTTTTTTCCTAGCTAACTACTACTATTATCAATAATTCATATAATTTTACAATCACAAGTGTAAAATAACTCTCTTTATGCCCATTTATACGGAATTTTGTCCTATGCTGCCATGTTAAAAATTTGCATAAAATGCGATCACAACGCCACCTATTGAGCGATTGATCCCAAAATCTAATCAGCACCAGTTTATGTCAGGGTGCAACTAAATACCAAGTTTGGTTAAATTTCATTCCTTGGTTCGGGAGATACAGCGTCCACAAAAAAATGATACAGACAGACAGACAGACAGACAGGCAGACAGACATTTTCTAAAAACTATTAATTTGTGTTCTCCACATCCCAAAACATGTAAATCCATCAAAAAGTGGACTTCGAAAATTTTCGCGAATCCAATACTTTCTCTATATTACATATAGAAGAAAGTAAAAAAAAAAAAAAAAAAAAAAAAAAAAATGCATATCTAATTCAAAAGAATCTGTTCAAAATAATTAGTTTTTTACCGATTCTAGAGATTTTTGAACTGGTAAGTGATAATAGCTATAAATAGTCAATTTCTAATTTTTGTTCAGATTGATCTAAAATTCTCATATTTACGAACGAGCAATTTTTATCCGACTTAAGTAGATAATCACCTGATTTGCAAAGAATGAAATGGGGTTATATCTTATCTCTCATAAGGCATATGTTTAGAATAGCAAAATAACCCCCAAATTAAATATTTAAGTTGTAAATCTACATTTTTTTATTTAGAAATTTGATTTATATAGCATTTGGGAAGGTAATAAATTAAGTCACATTCCTAACTTTGTGAAAAAATTGGAGCGATATTTACCTACTCAAAGTCACTTTGAGTTTTAGTTCAGAGCCTGAAAAAATAAAATCTTATTTTCTGTTCTTCTCGTGAAATGTCAGCTTTTTACAGTGGTTTTCGATGCTACGGCTGTACATTGTCTCCAGAGTTCACAAATGTTTGCAGGTGTGCGTTCCGTATGCTTGCTGAAAAATTCTGCTTTATTATAAGTAGAGATTACAATAAATAATGATTAGGAATTTAAAAAAAAAAAAAAGCACTGTCTTAGGTAAACTGATCTCTTTCTAAAACTGATGGTTTGAAATCTTAGTAGTTGACGATGTTCACTGTAGAGGGTTGTAACACCAGCCTAGAACTGCGGCACACATACAGCGAGAGTCAAATTATAAGGACAACTAAAAATTTCACTGAAAAAGAAAATATATTTCTGAATTAAATAAGCGGAAATATATACATAAAATACTTTTTTATGCTAGAAATCATTGTAGAGGGGAAAACATTGGAAAATGCAAAATATGAATATTTTGTCAAAGTTATTAAAAAATGCCATTCTGAAAACTGGACAAAATTATAAGGACAATGATTATTTTGGCCTGAAACACACTAAAAAATAATAATCTTCCCCTTGATCTTGATCACTTTTATCAGTATTTACATCATGGAGTTTGATAGTTCCTTCCGAATGTTTTTGGAAATTTTTATTCAGGCTTTTTCGATGAAGGACATGAAGTTCTTGCTTGTTTTGATATTTAATACCATTTTTGTATACTTCGTGTACCAGAATACCCCACAGATTATCAACTTGATTTAGATCGAAGCTACTGGCCGGCCAGTCAAATAATTTCACGAAATTAGCATCAAACCATAATTTTGGAACTTGAGAAACGCGTACTGAGACATTGTCCTGCTGGAACAAATAGTCAGCACTCGTAATTAACGGAGCTTCTGTTAAAATATTATCGCTCAATGTATCAATCTATCTCACGGAATACATTTTGCCCTGCACAAAAGCTATTGGAGTAGTTTCGTCAGTTACGAAACCTTCCCAGACCGTTACTGAGCCCCCTCCAAATGTACGCTTTGAGAAAAAAAAAATTCTTTACAGAGATCATACCAGAAGTAACAAAAATCATCTGGTCATCCAAATTAAACTTTTTCTCATCTAAAATATAACATCATCCCATTTTTTCCCCATAGTAATGCATTTTTTGGAACTCCCCCTCCTGTCTCTAATGATTTTTTTTTTAAGAGGCGGTCATGACATTCGTTTTTCATAACATTTTTTTTTTTTTTTTTTTTTTTTTGGTAAAATACGCTAAACATTCCGAACACTGCATCGTTATTTTAATTACCGTTTAATTTCTGTCGATGTTTAGTTTTTGGAGCAAACTCACCTTATTATCATGTTTTTTTAACGTACAGAAACAAAAGATGGCCTTCCTGTATGTCTTTGCTATCCATATTTGCCGGGATTTTTAAGAAAATTATAAATGACCGTTCTCGATCTATTCAGTTTTTTCGCAATTTGACGCAATCTGACTGCACTTTTAAAGCAACCATTTTCTCTTTCTCATTTCCTAAAATGTAATACCTCGTGGCACGACTGCAAAAATAGAACACGATATTCCCAATCACTTACTAAGCATTGATATCGTCTGGAAATGCCGTGTGCAGAACAAAAACATGCAGATTTCGCCTTTTAGAACATAATAATATAATTGTCCTTATAATTTTGTCCATATGACATGGCTGTCTAAATCTAAAATACATTTCATGAATATTAATTTCCCATATATTTGCATAAAAACTAATAAAAAAATGCTGCATTCATCATTGGTTTCCAGCCACAAAATTTGAAAAAAATTTCGGTCGACTGTAGCCAAGATTTCGCGAATTTCCCCCATGTTCTGATAATTTTGACCACCACTGTATGAACTACAAAGGAAGCTTATTTTACCATGTTTCTATTAACCCGTTTTTTTACTTGTTTGTCCTGTACAAATCTTGCAATCGATTTTTAACTAACTTCCCGACTAGCTAGACAGTTGAAACTTTTAGAATAGCTCAGAACACGATGACAATACATTCTTTTAATGTTTTTATTCAATTAATAAATGTTTGAAAATTTCTTATAATTGCTCTCTTTATTACGTATTTGATCATTTTCTTTCAAGTTGATGGGATAATTAATAAAAAAAAATAATAATAAATAAATAAATAAATAAATAAAGTAGTATGTATTAATACATAGAATTGTCGTTTATATAATTCAACAGAAAATTTAAAACGTGGTATATAAAAAAATCTTTTAATCTTGTAATTATTTAGAGTTTAAATTTAAAAGTGTTCACTGTTGGTACAATGCCCACGACTGGTACACTTGCCTTAACTGATTCATAGTAATTTTGGAATTTAAAAATCAAATTTTTTTGGATAGTAAAATTTAATTATAATCTATTCAGAGCATTTGAAAATTTCAAGGCATTTCATATACTGTAATTGTCGTACAATGTCATAATTGGCATTTCAATATTTAAAAAAAAAAATTAAACTTTTTATATTTGTTTCTTTTTCTTTTTTTTGTTTTTTCTGTGTTTAACATTTTATACAAAAAAGCTCAGAAACAAATATTAAGTATTATAATATTTAGAACTAAAATGGCTTTCGTTTAATTTAAAAATTGCAAATTTGACTTTTAATTCCTTATTTTTTTTTTTTTTTTTTTTTTTTTTTTTTTATCTTGTTTAAAAAAAAAAAAAAAAAAATAGGTATGTAAACTTTTTGATGAATGAAATCTTTATAACCGAAGACTAAAAAATTACAAAAAACTCGCAATATTTGTTTCACGATAAAATAATAAATCATGACCCTTCATTAGGTGATAGAAATTAGACAAGAGTGTAGCATTACTTTTATGCTGAACTTGTGCCAACATTTTTTTCGCCTAGTACAAACTCAGGTCCTGAATTTTTATTAGGTACAATAGGGCCAGAACCCAATTATTAAAGCTTTTCTAAATTTTTCAAAAGGTATTTATTTATTTATTCCTCTAATTTAAATTTTGTTAAAAAATGATATATTTTTATAGCAAGTTTATTATTATTATTATTATTATTATTATTATTTATAGGATCCTGTTTGTTTTTACTCACGGTATTGTTTCAACCCTTAGATTTATAAATATCATACATTAATTCTCCTTACATAAATTCATAAATGCACATACAAGTTATATAATAGGAGTTTTTTATTATTTCGCCCTTTTCCATAACTTTTTTTAAATTTTAACTTTAAAAAAATCGCTTTAAGAAAGATAAACGTATAAGAAAGTTGTGTGAACGGTTTTTTTTTAAGATGATAAATTTTGTGGATTGTGGTGTTCATATTGGCATAGCAGTGTTCGCAGCGCTACTACTTTTTTACGATCGTTTTATTTTACTGTCACTACAATTTTCAGAAAGAAAATTGTAGTGACAGTAAAATAAAACGATCGTAGAAAGGTAGGTGCGTTGCGATCTCTGGTGTACGGATTAAGGCCAATTGGCTACACAAGGTACCTAGGCCTTGGGGGGGATGCTTTTCGTAAGGGCTGTTTCTAAGGGGATTTTATTTCGTAATGACGCAAGTTTCGGAGGAAACCACGGAAATTTTCGTACGGCTAGGCCACTCAACTGAACTTAGGATATTCTGAAAAAGGACTAAAATTTGTCCGAAATACATCATTAGATTACACAGGCCTGCAAAATTTGAGTCATGAAAAAGTGTTTTTTAACAGTTGCAATGTAATGGCTGATTTTTATATTATTTGGTGTGCCGATATAAAATATGGCATCCATTTTTCTCAATCACATAAGGATTTTTCACAAAAATGAGCTTAAATATAGGCAAAAGAGCCTATTCCACATATTCTAGGGAAAAGAAGATCGTTTCAAAATATTTTTAAGCGTTTTATTTACAAATTAATTAAAACATCAAACAATTTGAAATGATTTGCCTAATATATATTGGTTTTATATTACTTGGAAATTATATTAGTAAGAACAGTTAACCTTTATATAAAAGGGCTCTTTTGAAATCCCATTGCGAAGCTGCTTTTACAGCCCCTCTCTAAAGGTTAATGGTTACCATTGTTTAATACACCCTAAATTTATATATCGTTAAGTTTCTTTTTCTTTTGCTCAGAATGTTCCTTTTGGCGCTTAGTCTATTGTAGGTAGTACGGGGGATTTCTCTGTGTAGCATCAAACAGTAGTCCGCCATCATATTGACGTTCCATTTACCTTGGTATCTACGCTCTATCTCTTTTTAATTTTCAATTTTTTGAAAAAAAGGCTACGTCATAGAGTTTTTTGACTATTTTTTCTGAAATCAGTGTCCAAAATTCTATCAGTATTAGCTATTGGTTCCTAAACACTTTTTTGGCTGCAGGCCTGTGTTATGTATCAAGGTTTATCCAGAGTAAATATAGTGCCACTTTATAGCATCTTCCAAAAGTAAATTATCGGTAAAACGGCCCCTTAACAAAATCTTCTCTCAGTAAATTGTCACCTTCATCTTAATGTTAAGGAGATTGCTCTGTTTTAAAGGTAAAGGGCATCAAAAATATTTCTGCCTATAGTTCAGAATTTTCTAAATCGGGCTCTGTAGAAGATAGTGCTCAATTATTTCTACCCGAAACAATTGTTGCGTAATTTTTAATGTGTGGTATTTGTTTAAAAAGTTTTTATTCCTCACCATTGAACATCAATATTTCGGTGCGTTTTTCTGGAAAATTCAAGCTTCTTATCACACAGCTTCTACTACCACACTAA